>VDFB02353493.1:348303679-348352069 GCA_007258455.2 Sequoia sempervirens | reverse complement strand
TGGCACATTTCATTCCATGTCGGAAGACCCATGATGCAGTCCACATTACTGACTTGTTCTTCAAAGAGGTGGTAAGGCTACATGGTCTGCCAAAGAGTATTGTTTCAGATCGTGACACCAAATTTGTGGGGTACTTTTGGAGGACCTTGTGGAAGAAGCTGAAGATAGAGCTGAAGTTCAGTTCTGCACACCATCCACAAAAAAATGGTTAAACATAGGTTGTTAACAAGAGTCTGGGTAACCTACTGAGATGTTTGGTAGGATATAAACCCAAGGGATGGGACTTGATCTTACCCCAGGCAGAATTTTCTTACAACAATTCTTTCAACAAAAGCACTGGTAGATCACCATTCTAGATTGTGTATGGAGGTAGCCCCATAATAGCTCTAGAATTGAGGAAGATGGACCAAGAGAAGAAAATAAGTGCTAAAGCCGAACATTTTGCAGAACACATCAAGGATATACATGAGAAGGTAAGAGAACATATTAACAAGATGAATATGTAGTATAAGGCTAAGGCAGATCAGAAGAGGAGGTATAAGGAGTTTCAGACTGGTGATGAAGTGATGGTCCACTTGAGGAAAGAAAGGTTTCCAGTGGGAACATATAACAAATTGAAGATGAAGAAGTTCGGTCCACTGTAAAATTTTTGAAGAGGCATGATTAGGGAATACGTATGAGGTAGAGGAGTTGCCGGATGGATTCAACATTTCCCCTATGTTCAACATTTCAGATTTGACAGAGTATCATGAAGGTGGCAAAGAGGAAGTACCAATGATGGAACAGTGTGGGATTCCAGCATCTACTTCAAAAAAGGATGAGATTGAGGAAATCTTGGATAGTCGTGTGGGAAGGAGTATCAGAAACAGGCAGTATGAAGAATATCTGGTGAAATGGAGAGGAAGACCTGTGGAAGATTCATCCTGGCTATCTAAGGAAGTGGTTGACCAGTTGGGTTTTCCTCAACCATCTGAGACGTGACGGGGTCACTTCCCAAATTACCTTGGGTGTCTGATGCAGGAGCATCTAGTGGTGTAAGGGCAATCTTACATCACCCAAAAATAGTTAAATTTCAAGTTTATCATTTTTAGATTTTTTTACATTTTTGGATACCCTTTTTTCATAATGAAATTCCCAATGTACGATTTTTATTTTCTATTCCTAGGTTGAAAGATATTGTAGTTTTAGTTTCCCATATTTGCACCTGAAAATCTTTTCGAGTTGGATTTGAGGCACTTAGAGCTTCTGAAATGGCTTAAAATTTGTGTAGCATATTTTGGAGCGTTCTTGACTTCAAGACCTTTCCAACGATTCAAACGGTTCGCGAATCGGAGCCCCGGATCAAAAGTTATGGTCCCGGGAAGTTGGCACACTTTCTAGAAGATACAATTGCAAATGTTCTTTTGAAATTTCAACTTCAAGTTGTAATTTTTAGTGCCAAACCACCTAAACTCAAATTTTAATGTTGTTTTGGCTCCAAACTAAAGAGGAGCTCTATTTATGGGCAGGTTTCTAGTACTTTTAGGTAACTTTTTGGGGACAAGCTCGCATATTGCGAAAGGGTGATTTTGTAGCTTTCTGTAACTTGCATGTGTTGTAAAACTTGGGGATTTGAGATCCTCTGCATGTAAGAAGTTCCATTTTCTGAATAATAAAATTATTCTCTTGTTTATGGGTTATTTTCTAAGTCTTAGGTTGCACCCTCATCACATTGACAAAACCACAGTACCTAAAACCTCAAGGGAATATAGATACAAATAATATAAGAACATTGCTAGATCCACAAGGAAAGAGACTTCACTATAGAGAAATGTGGAGCAATCTCATTTTTCCAAGACAACTTGTTTCATATGCAAACACTTTGTCAAACACATTTTTTACTACTGTACAATCCATAACTTGAAACTATGGATATAACACCTCTGATTATCATATCAAAACTTCACAAGTATATATTCAATCATTAAAGAATGCAAAGCACAATGTTGAACACACCTTTGTTACACTACACACTCTTTAATTTAAATTTTCTCAAAAACTCTTGGAAACCAAGTGAGCCAACTACATCAACAACACTAAAAATGCCTTCTCATCACCTCTACACCATATGCAACACTACAATAGGGGTTGACATAAAATCATGACAACATAGCGCAACACACTTATCAAACCACAACACATCCATAATACCAATAGTCTCCCCAACCAACTTAGGCTTCCAACAATCTCTGCAACTATACTAGAGGTTGACCATAAGGACAACACTATAAACATTGCATTGACATCAATGACAACACCTGTAACAACTCCAAACCTCAAACAATATCCCCCTTTATCATTGATGGCAACACCAAATTTTAAATACCATCAACAACAAAAGCATACCAATCAAAAACTTTGCAACGAGTAGTACTCCCCCTAACTAGGGAAACACACACTCTTCATACTCTCATTCTCCCCTTTCCAGAGCACTCTTCTGCACCAACTCTCTCCCTCTATTTCCTTTGTTTTTTAGAGAATATTCTTTCTTCTAGTACTCCTTTGTGCTATGGTTTTTCAACCAACTCTCTCACCCTTTGACATCAATTGCAAAGGGGCATAAACTCATCCAACTCTCTTTCTTGCATACTTCACATTTTTACCTATTCTTTCTCTTTTTGCATTAAACTCTTTTGATCCCCCCACTTTGACAACACTCAAAGGGAAACACTTGCACCTTTCACACATCATCTGCATATAATTTTTGTTTTTTCTTTTTCCCTTTTGACATTTGAATTACACCACTTTGACACAACTTTCAACACTAGCAAGCAACTACACTTTGTCCATTATACTCACTTTTCTACACTCTCCCTCTTAGGGGCACAAAATATGCTCCATCTAACTACACCAACCAACAATACAACTACCTACTCCCCGTAAGAGGTAGCTTCTAACATCAATCTAGGACCAATAATGTATCTTGAATGCTCAATTGGAAAATTGCACCATCTTATGCATCTAGTTGAAAGGAGGGGAAAAACCCCCTAACTTCTACCAGAGATACTCAAAAGTATCTTTAGAAAGAGCCTTTGTGAAAATATATGTAACTTGATCCTTAGTAGGCACATACTCCAACTTCACCTCATTCTCTATAAATTTCTCTCTTAAGAATTGATAATGGATTGATATATATTTTCTTCTTGAATGCATTAACGAATTCTTTGGAATAATGATTACACTTGTACTATCACATAAGATAGAAATAAGTTCATCATATGATACTATGATATCCTTCAATGTTTGCTTATTCCACAACACCTTTATACAACATAATCCTGCTGCAATATATTCTTCCTCTCTAATAGATAATGACACTAAATCCTACTTCTTACTTAGCCATGAAAGTAATCTTCTTCCAAGAAAGAAATCACCACCACTTGTACTTCTTTTGTCATATTAACATCCTTCCCAATCTAAATCTATATATGCACTCAAGGAGAGGTCAATATCCTCTAGATATCACAAACCATAGTCCTGAGTGCCCTTCAAGTATCTAAATATCCTCTTCACTACTACAATATGAGATTCTTTGGGATTTTCTTGAAATATAGCCACAAGAAAAACTAAATGCATGATTTATGATCTAGTAGAAGTTAGGTATGACACTCCACCAATCATTGATCTATACTTGTTTTGATCTATCTTAGGAGATTCATCATTCTTTCTCAACTTACAACTAGCAACCATAGGAGTACATACCAGTTTTGAATCCTCCATCCCAAACTTATTCAACATTTCCTTGACATATTTTGATTATGAATTGAAAATAGCTTTTTCTGATTGACTGATTTGTAGCCCAAGGAAGAAATTCATCTCCCTATACATTGACATCTATAAAAAATTCTTGCATATGCCTTTATTTACTCAAAAGCTAATGTCATCAACATACACTACCACAATCATGATTTGTTCTCCTTTAGTTCTTTGAAATCCAGATTGCTATTTGTAGTATCTTTTCTAAATCCTTGTTTTAGGAAATATTTTTCTAACCTTGCATACTAAGATCTGGGAGCTTGTTTGATTCCATAAAATGCATTCTTCAATTTGTGGACTAGTCATATCAACATATTTTGACAATTCAAAGCCTTCAGGTTTTTCAATGTATAACTCTTATTCCAACTCACTATTCAAGAATGTAAACTTCACATCCAACTGATATATTTTGAAATATTTATGTTATGCAAATGACAAAAAAATTCTTATAGCTTCCATTCTTGCCACCAAAGAAAAAGTATCCTCAAAATATATACCTTCAACTTGTGAGTATCCCTTACACAAAATTCTAGCCTTGTTCCTAACAACTTTTCCATCTTCATTTAACTTGTTCCTAAAAACCCATTTAGTTCTTATCACATTCTTATTTTTTGGTCGTGGGACTAATTCCCAAGTTAGATTC
Source organism: Sequoia sempervirens (assembly GCA_007258455.2). NCBI lineage: Eukaryota > Viridiplantae > Streptophyta > Pinopsida > Cupressales > Cupressaceae > Sequoia > Sequoia sempervirens. The sequence continues at coordinate 348,347,631 of VDFB02353493.1, read as the reverse complement.
TTCTCAATTTGTTCTAACTTTTCTTTCATAGCCTAATCTAATTCTCATCTTTGCATGCCTTAGTTACAATTTTAGGTTCTACCTCTAACAAAACAGAGAGATTTAGAGAAATTCCATTTCTCCCAAACAACCTTCTTCATAGGAAACACACTATCAAAAACATCTTCTGCTTCCGCATGATCCAAAACCTAAGACTCTAGATATAGCACCTTTGAGAACTTTTGATCATCATATACAAACTGAACAAGCATATCTTCAACCATAAATAAATGTGGAGCACAACATAGAACACACCTTTGTCACACTGTATACTCTTTATAATAATTTTTTCAAAAGTACTTGGAAACTAGTGATCCTGCTGCATCAAAAACACCACAAAAATTCACTCAACACATCTAGAACATTTGCAAAACTTGATCAAAACTTCAACAATTTCTCATCAAAACCACACTAGGGGTTGACATCAAAACCACACTAGAGGTTGACACCAATATCTACAAAACCAAAACTCCTTATCACATCCACACTAGAGGTTGAAATCAATGACAAAACTAATGACAACATATTGAAACATTCTCTAACAACTCCAAGAATCTCCCACTTTATTATTGATGACAACATCAACTCTGAAAAACCATCAACAATAAAGAAACTATGCATCTGCAACTGTCAAGAAACTCCCCCCCTTACTATGACATCTCTTAAACTTCACTCTCTCCCCTTTCTTGAGGAGTTTTTCAAACTTCATTCTCTCCCCCTTTAACAACAATGACAAAGGAAAACATCTACATACTTCAGTTCAGGCAACACCTACAACTTACTTTCTCTCCCATTTCCTTTCTCTTTCCACTGCTATCTCTACTGTGCTCTCCCCTTTTGAGGAACTAGATATTCTCCCCTAAAGGTACAAATAAAAAACACCACTACCTACTTCCCCTTATAGGTGGCCTTCATCAGTCTAGGACAAAATAAAATATTGAATTTCTCCCTATACAAATGCACTACTTATACATCTAGTTAAAAGGAGGGGTAATAACCCCTAACTTCTTTTGAAGATACTCAAATGTATCTTTTTTAAGAGCCTTTGTGAAAATTTCTACCACTTGATCCATTTTAGGGACATACTCCAACTTCACTTCATTCTCTGCAACTTTCTCTCTTGGAAGTGATATTGAATATAGAGATATGATTTGTCCTTAAATGCACTATTGGATTTTTTGAAATGTTAATAACACATGCATTATCACATATGATAGAAATGGTTTCAACATATGATACTCTGATATCCTTCAATTCCTACTTCACCGACAACACCTATGTGCAACATGATGTTGCAACAATATACTCTAGACCTTTGTAGTAGATAATGATATTAAATCCTACTTCTTACTCAACCAAGTAACCAATATGATGTCAAGGAAATCACCTCCACTTGTACTTCCTATGTCATCTGCACAACCTACCTAATCTACATTTATATAAGCACTTATAGAGAAATTAGTATCTCTAGGATACCATAGACCAAAGTCTAAAATGCCCTTCAAGTAGCTAAATATCCATTTTACTATTGTAACATGTGATTCTTTAGGATCTTATTGAAATATTACCACAAGAAAAACTACATGTATAATATTCATTCTAGAAGCAGTTAAGTTAGATATAGTACCCAAATAATTGATCTATAATTTCCTTCATCTTTCTTAGAAGATTCATCATTTTTTCTCAATAGTAACAATGGGAGTAAATACTGGTTTAGAAACCTCTATTCCAAACTTCTTCAATATTTCCTTAAAAAACTTTAATTGTGAAGTGAATATGCCATTTTCTAATTGATTGATTTGTAGCCCAAGGAAGAAATTCATCTCCCCAAACATAGACATCTCAAATCACTTTGCATCTCCTCTACAAACTTCTTACACATTCCTTCATTTCCTCTGAAGGTAATGTCATCAACATACACTACCATAATCAGGATTTGATCTGGAGTGTCAACCTTGAAGTAAAGATTGCTATGTACAGTACCCTTTTTGAATCCTTGCTGCAACAAGTATCTATCCAATCTTGCATACCAAGCTCCAGGAGCCTATTTAAGTCTATATAATGCTTTCTTCAACTTCCAAACCATATCAACATTTTTTTGATAACTAAAAACCTTCTGGTTGTCTAATGTAAACCTCTTCTTCTAACTCATGGTTCAAAAATTTAGAGTTGAACTCCATTTGATTTACCTTGAATTCTTTATGTTCTCTAAAATCCAAAGACATTCTAGAATAGCTCCCATTCTTGCCACCAAAGAAAAAGTCTCTTCAAAATATATTCCTTCCACTTGTGAGCATCCCTTACACACAAGTCTATCCTTGTTTCTGAAAAATTTCCTATCCTCATTAAATTTATTCTTAAAAAGCCATTTAGTTCCTATCACATTCTTGTTTGTTGGTCTTGGGACCAATTCCCAAGTTTGGTTCTTCTCAATCTGTCTCAAATCTTCTTCCATAGATTTGATCAAACACTCATACTTGTATGGTTCAATTATTGTTTTAGGTTAAACCTCAAAAATTAAACAAAAGTTTACTTGTTCCTCTGTCATAGCATATTTTCTTCTTATTAGTACACCTTTGTTTTTATATCCAATGATTTGATCTTTCGAATGATTTATTTGCACATTCTTAGGAGTCTTATGATTCTTTTATGCAGCTTCTTCCTCTTCCACTATCATTTATTTTCATTTCACTTCTTTTTATTCTTCACTACAAGGGGGTTCATCAAATTCATATCCTTCTATCAGTATTGAACTTTGATGTGGTTCTTCATCCACTTTAAAAGTCACACTTTCAACAGTATTTTTCAACCTTGTGTTATAGCATTTATATTCCTTGCTCTTTGTAGAGTATCCAAGGAAGATTCCTCCATAAGATCTTGCATCAAACTTTCGTAATTTTTCTTCATCTCTTCTAATATAAATTTTTCTTCCAAACACCCTCAAATATTTCATACTAGGAGGTTTTCCATACCATAGTTCATAGGGAGTCTTTAAACTATTCACTCTTTCTTGACCTATGTTAAGAATGTACACTATAGTATGAATAGATTCTTCCAATAAACATCAAGTATATTTTCTTTGTTTATCATGGTTCTTTTTGCTTCTTGAAATATCTTGTTCATCGTCTCCACAACTCCATTCCACCAAGGAGTTCTAGGATTTGATAAATGTTTCTTTATCCCGTGATCTTAACAAAAATTGTTAAACTCATTTGAAACAAACTTACCACCTCTATCATATGTCAAACACTTTATTTTCAAACCCAACCATGGACTTAAATTCTTTAAACTTATCTAGAGCTTCATATTTTTCTTTGAGAAATGTCACCTAAGTCATTCTAGAGTAATCATCAATTAACAACATAAAATACCTATCACCTTGAGAGGTTATTATTCTATAAGGTACACATAGATCTATATGAACTAACTACGAAGGCATTCAAGTAGAATATTCTTTAGTCCTAAACATCTTCTTTTTTTTCTTTCCAAACTAACATTCCTTGTAGATTACATTGATAGGCTTTGTAATTCTTGGTAAATCTCTTACAACATCAGTAGAACTAATCTTCACTAGGCTATCAAAATTTATGTGACCCATTATTCTATGCCATAACCAACTTTCATTTATATTTGACATAAAGCACTTAACACCACCACCTTTGATCTGATAAACATTACCTGATTTCCTAAGTGTTAACACTACAACCAAAGTTTTGAAGCTTATTTTTCTAATCTCACAACTATCATCCTGAAACACCAAGTAGTATCCTATACTGTACTTTTTTCCTACAATGATAAAATTATGTTGGAGACCCTTGACATAAAGAACATCAACTATTTCACGATTTCCATCAAAACTAATTGAACCTTTTCCACATATCTTAGAAGATGTATCATTAGAAAACTTAATGAGGCCACAATCATACTTATGAAGTTTAACAAACTTACTCTTATCACCTGTCATATGATTTGAGCATCCAAGTTATCAATAATCTAGTAGTTTCTCTCCTCTCTTGCATGAAAAGAAGTCAACATAGCTCCTTCAAAATTGTGACCTATTTTTGGAGGAATTTCCTTCACATATATTTCAAGATTAGTAGAATTAGTTCTAACATTTAAAGCCATGAACAAGCATTCATCACTTCCATCACCCAGATAGTCTAATTCTTCATCATTAGATACACCACTATCTTCTTTAATATAATAACTCTTCTTGACAGGTTTACCTTTATGATCTTTATGTTTGTCATTTGAAACTTTGATTTGAAATTTAGAAGCATAATGACCTATCTTTCCACAATTTAAACATTTGAATGGTAGCTTGTACCTATGTATTTTCCAGCATGCTTTTTCAATCTCCTAACAAAATTCTCTTCCACCTCATGAATATCATTTGAATTAGATTCATAATTCTTCTCTTTTTTTTTGAACTTAAAAGTAGTTTCTTTCTTTGGAGCATCTTTATTAGGCTCTCTTAATTCAAAAATAGTGAAAGAACAAAAAATTTGATCTCTAGTATATAGATCCAAATTTCAAGCTTCCTCAATAGTAGAAACTTTAGCACTATAATATTTAGGAAGAGTTCTCAATACCTTTTCCACAAACTCACTTTCCTCTAGTTTCCCACCAAGACCATTGATGACATTGACAATTTCATCCACTTTGAGCATGTAGGTTGCAATGCCTTCATCATCTATCATCCTCAGGTTTTCAATGTTTTCTTTGAAATTATATGTCATTGCTTTCTTGACCTTATTATATCCATCATAAATTCTTTGAAAATTTCTCTAGATCTCTTTAGAAGTCTTGAGGCATATCATCTTCACAAGTTCTGAATTTGAAAGTCTACTCAGGATAGCATTCCTATCTTTTCCAATATTCTCATAGTCCTTGATCTCATCATCACTTGTTAGAGAAGTAGTAGGTATAGTGTTGAACATCTAGAATACTAAGAAGGGGGTTGAATTAGTATTCCATAAAACCATAATAAAATCCACAAGAGAGAACATAGAAACAAGTCAATGCAACCACACACAAGAAAACCAAGATTTTTACATGGAAAACCCAAAATGGGTAAAACCACAATGAGGGTTAACTCACAATATATTATATCTAGATCCAAAATATTATGGGGCTCACTACTAGGACTCACTATCCTTAAAAGGCTCACAGATTGAGTACAAAAGATGGCTCACTACCAAGATACGATGATAGTTCCTTACCACCAATGATTAAACTAATAGAATACACCTTCAATGTGTAGGGTTCAGTTCCACTAAAGTTTAGAATATGAAGTACTACCTCTCACAATAATCTCTCAATGAAACTATACTTATCATAGCTAATAAACCATTTAAGCTTAGATCTTCTCTCAAATTTCTTCCACACTCACACACCCACTTCTCACACAAATCTATATGTATCTCTTTTTCCTTCTCATCTTTTTCATTCCTCAAAACATCTTATATATACAAGTAAATCTTAATCATCAAGTAAGTTGGCACCATATATGATTTAAACATTTCAGCCACATAGTGCATTATACCAAGTTGACTATCATCCATAAACACATAATTAGTCTTCATAATATATTGCATATGTTGAGTCGACCAAGACTCGAACACAATTCTCCAAACCAACGAATAATTATCAATGCAAATACCTTTTGGATCTGAGAACATATTAATTTCCCATCATACCACCAACACAGAGACTGTCAACAAGAGGTCACAACATAAGAATATTCACCTTAGCAGAATGTGAAGTCTCCCATATAGTATTCCACACATAGAACAACAATAAAATATAGAGTTAGACTTTTTAAGAGATAATTTTTTGCTCACAACAAAAGACATCTCAAGATCCATGATATAACCATTTGAATGAGTCAAGATAACATGGTTAAGATATTAGAGTCATATCAAATCTTGCAGTGAATTTCGGACTCAAATACAAACACACTGATCCATCACAAAAGGGTATTACCAATAGAGAAAAACTTCTGGTAAACCAAGCATAGTTCCATGGAGTTATCACCATGTTGGAATCAATGACAACATAGGAACAACCTACACAAACCATCCATACTTCATTCTCATGTTGAAAGGATTCCAACATATAGTATATCCATTCTCAACTAACTTCCATACACCAAACCCTAATGAGACAAGAAAATCTTTCATCCCATCTTTCTAGAAAGCACAGTCCATTCCATAAAACATAGACACCTTGACACCCTTCCTATGCACCATTGGGATCTACCTCAAGTGGTTAAAATTATTCCAAGGAACCACAACTATGATACCAATTGTTAGACACACAAGGAAAATAAGAGGGGGGGTGAATTAGTTGTACATTAAAATCATCAAAACCTTGAATTAATCCTTAAACCCTTATTAACCTTCAAATTCTTATTAAGAATCAACAAAAATTAAATGTATGAAATATCAACACAACAACACCATATATTTAAGAGAACACCAAACTTACATGGAAAACCCTAATCAAGGAAAAACTATGGTGAGGATTAACTTACATATATGGAACAACAACACCAAATACAATAGGCTAACTACTAGAAGGGCTCACTGCCCCAAGGAATCATTGTTTAGAAGAAATAAGAATAGAAGAAAATTGTTACAAGGAGGTTCACTATCTTAGAGAAACAGGAAGATCCACCCCCACAACTCTACACCATCTGTAACCTTTGTCTCACTACCTCTAGCAACTTTAGGTACACTAAAAATGGAGACACCTTCTGCTAAGTACATATAGTAGCCTTAGGCATTTAAGCTCACACTCAAATCACCACACTTGATCACATTCATATCTTTTTGCACCACACAATAGGGCCAATGCAGGATCATGGGGGTCCAAACTAGGCCTCTAAATGATGATGAAAATTTAGAAAATTAGAGTTATTCAACTTGACATAAAAAATTGAATAGGTTTGGAAAATATGTAAGAACAAAAGTTACAGCAAATTGAATGTCGTTTCTAGGATACTAGTCCTTTTTTGGAAAAAGTAAATTTGTTTTGAGAAAATTTGAAATTTCAATGCAGTGGTACTAAATTTTCAGGAAAAAGATAAGAAGTAGGTGTATGTCTAACCACCCTAAGTACAAGAAAAAAAATATTTTTTTTCAAAAATTTTCAATATAAGTAGAGGACACATGCCTAGGTGTGTTAGATTTTTTTTGTAAGTTTTTTCCTAGTAAATAATTAGTTATGATTTTTTATTACAACTTTTCAGAATTATTAAAACGTCTGTGTTTGACCACCATAACTTGGTCAAAATATTATGAAATTAATCTTTTTTTATCCTATAGTATATGAAGCATAGAATGTGGTGCATCTTGTAGATTCAAAAAGTGTTAAGTAGTTTGAAAGTTATAGAAGTTTTCCAATTAGCTTATCAATCAGGACTTTAGATGTAATGTAGGTAGAAAATCAATAATAGTTATTTATTAAATTCAAAATAATGAAAAAGTTATATTGGTGGAAAGTTGACAATTTTTTCTATAAAACTTTTTCATTTGATGAAATTAAGATAAAAAGAAAGTCGTCAGCCATAAGGGTGAACTTCAAAAAACTAAGAAAATTTTAAAAACACATTTTTTGGGTTGACTTTCTAGGTTAGGAAATCCTGAACCAAATCCCAAGACAATATCCATTTTGGTTAAGTAATACCAAACCAAAATGGATATTTGTTTTGGAAAGTAGGAATCCATTTTTATGAAAAGAAAATAGATATTCTTTTTGAAAAAAAAATGGATATCCGTTTGAAGCAGATATCCATTTTGAAAATCAAAACGGATATTCGTTTTGAAGGCCTTAAAAACCCTCTTTAGAAAAATGAGCATAAATTTTGTGTTTCTTATCAAAATTTAAACTTATTATAGGCAGTGGAAAGGTGATTGAGAGCTCTACACAATGGACTAGGTGGTGTTTCTATATTGTACACAAAATAATAGTTATAATCATTTGAACTTCATATTTCATTTTTGAAACATCAAATGCTCACTACTTTCACATGCAAATTCTCCTTTTCATTATTTTTTTGTAACACTCATCTCAAAATACCTAAAACTTTAGAAAAGGTAATGAATAATGAAATATTTATATTTTTTAGTAGAGAGATGGAAAAATATTCATAAATCATCATATCTCTTTGTCCCTTTCTCAACCTCTCTCTATATCATTATGTATCCCCTTAACTTTGGACCTATCCCTCCCTCCTCTCTTTGTCCCTCTTTATACCTTTTGATATTAGAGGGATTCGCTACACATAGGTCCCTTTATTCTGAAGAGATCACTAGGGAACAAAACTCCCTTATACACCTCAATATAAGCAAGTCAATGAAAATCTAGGAGAAGTATACCTTACGTTGTGTTTTAGAGAAAGTTGTTTCAAATCCTGAGAAAGTGAAGCCCCGAGATTCCTACCTTAGATGAGAAATCTCCCAGCTAGAAGACAACAACATGGTTTTAGGATGCTAGTGAGGTGTGCTATCTTCTAAAAGGTGCGATAGCATCCTAAGTGATAGAAGGCTTATGAGCTTGAGTGGACAAAACCAGATTTCACTTCTAAGCTCAGGTTTATAATGTACTAAGTGACATAAATGAATAGGAAGCTAAAAAACTATAATAAGCACAAGGGGACTTAGAGAGAGGTTACTCTTTCTCCAAATGTTCAACTCTTCACTCCAAGCTCCTCTTTGCACCTACACACAAAAGAAAAAGGAGGAAATGTTGGGGCTGTATAGGGTCCTACCTCAGTTAGACCCTCGTTTTGGTGTTCTTACCTCCATGGAAAACCAAGTTGGAAAGGAGTGTAAAAGGGTGTGGTGAAAGCAAAACCTTCTCAAGAGTAGAACCCACACCACGAGATATTAAATGGACAAGTAAAGAAGGAAAGTGAAAGAGAGAGAGAGAGAGAGAGAGAGAGAGAGAGAGAGCATTACCCACAGGTCAAGACCCTCTCTTGAGCATACAGACACACCGTTGAGTGCTTGATTGAGATCTATTGCTGCTGGAGAGACCTCAATCCAACATGAATTCACTTGTGAGAGTGCTACTATCAAGGAATGAAGAGAACTCAAGACTGGAGAAAATAACAAGAGATCTTGAATGAATGACTTCCAACCCGAAATGAGAGCAAGAGAGGGGTTTTTAATGCATGAAAGGGTGGATAAGAGCCGTTTCATCTGAAACCCAACTACTATGACAAGTGTCAAAAGAGTTAGGATTCTAGATTCCATATTCCAAACTCAGAAAATCACCAGGATGCTAGCATTCCATGCAAGATTCTAGATCCTAGATTTTTAGGAAAGGTGTCATCAAGCTTTTTTTGCTTTGGGTCAAGTCTACATGGAGTCAGAATTGCAAAATTCTGACTCATGGGATTTTTGTCACTAATGCCTTAGGGCATCAAAAATGCTAGGAAGAAATGGAAAAATTGTGGAATTGCCCCTAGGTGCAATTGTGCAACATTACATTTTTCCCCCACTTTAGTGGGCTCGATTTTGGAAAAAAATAGCCTAACTAAAGTAGAAAAGAAAAATTTCACCCAAATTTTGAATTTTATGAATTTACGTGTCAAGAAAAAGGGACCATAGAGGTCACAAAAGCCAATCTAGCCAATACCAAAGGTGCCCCCAACATTTGAGCTCAACAAACAACAATGAAACAGTCATGAAAATTTTCTAATGAATTTAACCTACAAAACTCAAATTTTGGGTTAGCCTAAAAAAATCAGAATAAGCTACAATAGACAAAAGAATGATGAAGAAAACTTCATCAACTCGAAGGGAAAAATATGATCAAGAGATGACCTTATGCCCCCTCCCAAGTTTTACCTAGCATGGTGGGGAAAATTCAAAAGAAATTGAGGAGCAAAATCTAGGAAAAATGGACCTCGTAGGGCGTATATATACCCAGGTGGGCCCCCAAAAGGGTAATTTTCACTATTTACTACACGCAAATTGTTGAATTTTGTGAGAGAAAAGTCAGCAAAATGCCTAGTCAGAGGGAGTACGGAGCATTAAGGTTTGAGTAGCTATGTTAGGACATTTCCAATGCTCACGAGGTGGACCAGGTAGGACTCTAAGTCTCGTTCATTATGGATTTGAGCTCATTTTTAACACTTTTCTAGGTGGTGAGGTACGCAGGTGTCCTTTTTTTGTGCCCATGTCCACAATCTATGTTGTTTTCTAGCATCTATACCTGGGTCCCAACTCTGCACTGTTGTCTTAGGGCCATGACGCCATCCTCGAGGCATCAATGGTGATCAAGGATGCATGCACGATGTGTAGACATCTGTGCAGTGCACATAGGTCTTAAGTAATTTTTTTCCTTCAAAATGAAACTCGATGTTTTGACTTAGAATATTTTCACTTTTTGTAGGAGTAACTAGATATTTGGGAGCATCTAGGAGGGTGAGCATACCAACTTGTTTGTGAGTAGAGGGATCATCTATCTGATGACGAGGTTACACACCTCGAGCAGGTCAGTCTCTGGCATGTATTCACAATGCTAGAGATAAGATATCATGAGAGGATGCTTACAACTCTAATGGAGCAGTGGGACACCACCATATTATCTTTGTAGCAGCCATGTGGGGAGATGAATGTCACACTTAAGGACATCTATCAGATCCTCATCCTACCCATCTGTGGATGGTGGGTGGCTCTAGATGATACATAATTGGCACGAGAGTGGAGGGAGGGTGTCCTCTATTACTTAGGGAGGATAGATGGTGGTGATGACACAAGCCATATTTACATGCATTGGTATGACTAGGCAAGGACCACTGCACCATTGCTATGCTAGGTGATGGTTGTGACCGTGGCTTTCTAGGTCATTATAAATAGGTTAGGCTCACACCTACATGGGGGCCTCATCCATACTATTAGAGAGATGGTTGAGAATCATACTATTTTTTCCTAGGGGCACAACATGTTGGCACACCTCTATTAGGATCTAGGCCAATAAATGCATTATGAGTATCGTAGCCTTACTGCATGCACACTTTTGTAGGTGTGGCCCTTCACCCACATAATGTGTACCTAGCTAGTTGGTTTTCCTCAATGATAGCCATATCAGGTACCCATGGCCCACTAGTATGATATGATAGGCTAGTGGAGATTTCGTGACCTATAGTTTTGGCAATTACAATTTGATACAGTTGTGGTGGATGAGGTTTGGCAGAGACCCTACCAATTTTTTTGATTAGTAGATGATGGAAGGTAATTGAGGAACTTGTAATGGGACCATTTTTTGATAGGCCACCAAGATTACATCATAGTACCTTATTACTGGAGTCGGGTCATGCGACAACATGGTCATCTCTAGGCTATCCCACTAGATGTTCCCACCTGTACTAGGGCCTACAGGACTACTGTGAGGGTCAGGAATTTCCCTTGCCCCACTATTACTCATATCATCACCTTTGATGATGTTGAGTTTGATCATGATTAGCCACCCATAGTGGTGATGGATAATGTCAAGGTAGCTGCAGATTTTACATGGTGGTGGGAGAGGCACTATCCTACTTTTATGTTCTGTGAGGGTGCCCCGAGAGGGTACCTTGGTCCACATGAGGATTTTCCTCCCTATCCCCCATAGGATAGACATAGAGGGAATTAGAAGGATAGAGGGGAGGAGGAGAGGGAACAGGAGGAAGAGGCGACACTAGTGAGACCGAGGTGGCGGAAGAGATCAGACCCCTTGTGGCCACCCCTATTTCTTTGACACCACCAACTCCTACTATCCTAGTGTCAACAACTTTAGTGCCACTAGGAGTGGCCACCAATTCCAAGGGCATGGGTCCTAGCACTACCCCTCACCTTGATCCTACATGGTAGCCAGGGGATCTAGGTATACACAGTGCTTTGGTTATGTTTTCATGTTTTTGGTTTTTTTGTTTACTACATATATACATGCCATGTGATATTGATTCCTCTATTTTTCTTTGTGGTTGTAGAGGAAACACAGGGATGGAATGGGCTAATGGATCAATGCATTTTAGAGGTTTCTCTCGATGTTCCAATCTAGGGGATGGTTCTCAAGGCTTTTCAACCGATATCTGTAGGATGGCATGCCCCCACTTTTGAGCTGGTAGCATGCTTGATTACCACCTATGAGGATGATGCAGAAAATGGTCATCAAACACAATAAAAAACCAATTTACTCTCATAATTACGGTATCAGGTCCATATCATGACCTTCTAACACATATCTCAAAATCTCCTTACGTTTCCTTGAACCAACAATTTCAAATTAGGACTCTTATCCTGTCCTACAAGACCAACTAGATCACCTTCACAAAGGAATTCTCAACCAAATTTCTTCTTTAACCCAATATCTTCCTCCAAAATTATCTACATGAAAAAATTGGCCTAATTCAATCATCTCCAAGAATTGGATCCATCACTTTTTCATCAAACTATGAAACCCGCAATGCTGGCCTGTCAACAAGGCTAAAACACATAGAGTAACCCGCCTAGGGCATGATTTTTCTCCCTCCAAAATTTATGTTCCACTCTAAATAATTTTGGAACATTGAAAGAACTAGGAAAACTTACATTTCACTAAGATTTATAATTTTTTGACTGTGGAATGGGAATTTATCACCAATTTAGTGTCAAAACCCTTGTTTGCTAGAATTTTAGATCCAATTTTAGTAATTTGTTCATATCTCCCTCAATATTTGATGAAGTGACCTCAAACCAATGAGAAAAGAAATATAACTTGCTCCTCTATCCAACCATATATATTTAGTTCATTTGGATGTTATACCTGCATTTACAATTCGCTGCAACATGACTGTTATAGAGAAATTTGGAAAGTTGTAGTCAATAAAACCACCATAACTCCCACAATACTTCATAAAAATTGATGAAACTAGATTCAAAGGAAAGGTAATAAAGTGTATTCTTGTTAAAAATTTTAAAAATTCATTATTTCACCCATTTAATGCTCTATAAATTCCATTCTTTTTACTATTACAGGCACAAAATTATATACACAATTGTTCTTTTATTACCGCTTCATCAAAATCCAACTTACAATCCCCCAAATACGATCATTGGTCGATGGAATACAAGTATATATAATATTTTATAAGTTATCAAATGTCTATAACTACCTTTTGAAACTCCTTGAACCTTCAACTTCCTAAATTGCAACTTTCTGACAACTTTTTACAGAAATGGCAACTTTTGCATTTTTCATCTATTCAACTTCTAACTCCTTTCCAATGACCTAGAATGACTCATAACCCTTAGAAATGAACTCTTATGACTTAAAATATCTTTCTAGACCCCCATATTTACTTTATCAATCTAATAGGACCTAATCATAGTATGATTCCTTCCTTGATACAATATTGACAATCAATACAATATTTCTTCATTTTACAAATGAGGACTTTTAGATGATTTGCAATGGCTTCATAGAGCCTCAAAGCATATAAGAACATGACTTGAAAATTGACAATAATGAAAATGTCTTGATTGTTTGTGAAGGCTAGGTGCTCTTGCACCAGAGGAGTGGAGCATAAAGATCATACAACTTATAGTGAAGCTGACGACTATTCAGGGACACCGAGACCAACTATCAGGTGAGTTGTGGATGACAATTGATGAGTGAGAAATGATAGTGAGGAGGGCCAATTCCACTGAATAGGCACATGATTCCCTCTATATTTCTCTTGATGGCCTCAGTGGGTTGTCAAAAACTGTGACCCTGACATAGGTTAAGTGACTATGGGATGAATTGAGGTGGGCAGAGATGAATATAGCCTCCTTGCAAGAAGAGATTAAAGGGATGCATGAAAAATTTTCCATATCACACTCACATTGAGCCCATTCCATGACCACTATACAACCCCTCTTGAGGGTACCAGAGTAGCCACTAGAGTCAGAGGGATCCTAGAGGCATGCACCGTAGTGATCATTTTGTACATCATTTTTGTAGTGAGACATATACACATACATGTATACTTGTTGATATTTTGTATAGATATATTTTCAGCAGCCACATATATAGATATATATTCATGTATGTTTATGTTATGGATGTCATATGCTCATATTGATGTATGTTTACATTAGATGTTAATATGATTTAATAAACACGCATGGTTGCATGTTAATTAAATACAATGATGATCTAATTGCCTTAAAAGATGTAATGAGATGTACAAAAAACATAAGGTAGTGAAACACATGCATGTATGACACACACACATGTGGTCATATCATAACACAAAAAATTTCATGATGTGTTAAAAAATAATGTCAATATATTTAGTTCTACTATCCTTCAATAGAGAGAACACCACATGAGTGAAACATAGAACACTACGCATAGTATTGACGAATATGCATCACATTAAGGAGATATTTTAAAGGCATCCTATCCATAGACGATAATCTATAGGTACGTAAACCATACACAAAGATCACAATGTAAGCACCTAACTAGTTAGGAAAAAATTTCCCTTTCTCAGGCCGCGTATTTACATTTCACTCATTTTCTCAGAGAACCAGGTCTCTTAGCTTAAAGGTCCTAGGAAGCACACTTTGAATATACTATCTTGATAATGATCATTAATAAGATTTAAGATGATCAAGGGATTGCAAATGACACTTTTCGATCATCTCTAGTTGATGTAAACGATTAACTTGGTAAGTTTCATCATCAATTAACCCTTTAAGTGAAACCCATAAGGATGGAATTTCCAACTCCAAAGGCGTGATCGCTTTGGCACGATATAGGATGTTGTAAGGAATTGGTCCTGTCATTGTATGGACACTTGTGCGATAGGCCCACAAAGCATACATTAATTGAATATGCCAATCATTACTATGCTTATTGAATATTTACAAAGAATGAGCTCAAGAGTTTTGTTAAATGCTTTAGCTTGACCATTGGACTATGGATAATATGGTGTAGAGAACCTCTATTGGATATGAAATTTCTCCAAAAATTTCTTTACTTCCTTGTTTTTGAATGGTGTACCATTGTTAGGATCAAGTGTAGCAAGCAATACAATATGAGAAATGATGTTCATGAGGAAACTATAGATGGCTTCAATATTTGTGGATCATAATGGAATAGTTTTGACCCATTTCATGAAGTAATTAGTAGCAGTAATAATAAAGGTATGTCCCTTGGAAGAAGGAGGTGATATGTTTCAGATAATATCCAACCCCCATTTTGTGAACGACTAAGGAGAGGTTTGCTTTTGTAACTCTTGTGCAGGTGCCTGAATAAGATGGTTATGTTGTTGACATTAAAGGAAATTTTTGACGAAATCAAAGGAATCCTATTCTATTGGAACCCATTTGTATTAACCTCCTTTCCAAGGATCTACCACAAAAATTTCCACCCCTAGAGCCTAAATGGGCTTCCTTAAGGGTTAGGGGTATTTCCGCATTAGTGAGACACTAGAGAAGCAAGCCATTATATGATTTTCAATAGAGGACATTGGATAGAATGACATAATGTGCAAAGATCTTTTATATATGAGTGCAATCATTTTTCATTGTGCATTTTTGGGAAATTTTCCAGTCTTGAAGTAGGTGTAGATACTAGAAAACCATTCTCTCGAGCTATGTGAGAGCATATAAGACACTCAGATTTAGGTTGATTAGAATTGTAGGGGTTCAAAAGACCTAAACTATGAAGTGGTATTCTTGGATATCCTCTTATGAAGGCACCAAGGAAGCAATGCTCACCATGACATCGACATGTCCATTTTCTCTTCTAGGGACACTGTCTATTGTGAAACAAGAGAATTTCTTAAGCAAGGACAAAGCAAGATCTCGGTATTGGAACAACTTTATTTAGCTTGATAGGTTCTCATAATATAATTCACAATAAGTTCAGAATCGCGTAGTAAATGGAGATGCTCGATTCTTAATGTAATCGGGACATACAAGCCAACAATAAGGCCTTTGTACCTGACAATGTTATTGGTACAAGGAAAATCTAGTCAAAAGGATAGAGGGACCAGTTTACCTTTGAGGGATATCAAGACCACACCTGCTCCAAAACCAGTTGGACACCTTGATCCATAAAAATACATCTTCTATTCAAGGTCGTAGTTAATTCTATAAATATTTTCATCAGGGACCAAATCCAACCTAGGGAAGGAGCGAGATGAAGGAACGTCTACCAATTTATCTACAACCGCTTGACCCTTTATTGATTTCTGAGTAACAAAATTTATATCGAACACAAAAAGCAACATAACTCACTTCGCTAATCTCCAAGCAAGGTTAGCACTAGAGAACAAATGCTTCAAAAGATCCCTTTTTCCTCAACTTTTGTGTAGCAAATAAAAGAGCAAGGCATTGCTTCTCCATGGAGGAATAACAAGTTTCATAGTCAACTAGAACTCGGCTAATGTAGTAGACTTCTCTTTCTTTAGCTACATAATCATATTGAGCCAGTCAAGCTACCAAAGCATATGGTGACGCAACAAGGTAAAGAAAAAAGGGACTATCTTGCATAGCTAGCATCAATATGGGAGGATTGGCCAAGTAAGCTTTGATTGATTCAAAGGCTTTCTAACACTCCTCATCCCTTATGAAATGAACATCCTTTTTCAATAAACAAGTGAAAGGAAGGGTAGAATTAGCCAACTGAGATATAAATCTATGAATCTCCTGAATCTTCCCTTGTAAACTTTGCAACTCAGTGATATTTCTTGGTGGAGGCATGTTAATGATAGCATCAATCCTATTTGTGTCAACTTTGATTCCACAGTGAGAAACTATGAAACCCAGAAGCTTGCCAACATCTATGCTAATGATGCACTTATGGGGATTAAGTCTCATTTTGTGAAGTTGAAGCTTTTCAAAGATAAAATGAAGGTTTTTCACATGGTCTATGAGTTATTTGTTTTTCCAAGATGTCATCAACATAGTCTTCTAAGATCTTATGAATAAAATCATGAAATATTAGGGTCTTTTCCCGTTCGTATGTTGCTCTTGCATTCTTTAAGCCAAAAGGAATGACTACATAATAGAAAGTACCCTAAGGGGTAGTAAAGGCTATCTTCTACTAATTATCTAGGTTAATAAGAATCTAATTGTAACCCAAGAATCCATCCATCAAAGATAACAATGCATGGCCTACAGTCGAGTCTACAATCATATCTATATTAGCTAATGAAAAATCATCCTTAAGAGTAGCCTTATTAAGATCTCAAAAGTCAACGCGTATGCGAATACAACCATCAGGCTTACTAATAATGATTATATTCAAAATCTAAGGGGAATAGTCAATTGGTTGGATAAAGCCTTCTTTTAACTTCTCTATCTCAGTCTTGACCATTAATGCCACCCTAGGATTGATCTTTAGAATTTTCTACTTAACTGGCTTGGCATCAAGACATAGGATGATATTGTGAACCACTATGGACTCATCAATACTAGGAATATCCTCATGAATTCAAGAAAATATATCATGATGAGAATGCAAGAGGTTGGAGTGTTCATTTGCTTCCTTTGAAGAGAGGCACTTCCCAATCTTGATTACTTTATCTAAAGACTTAGGATCCATAGAAACCTCAATAGTACCTCCCTTAAGGAGAGAACTATGGTCTTTGGGATGAGATATTGGGACGTCATCATTGACATTATATAGAGGATCATCATTGTCAACATTCAAAATATATTCTTCAAAGTATGCTTGTTTTTGCAAGTGATACAAGAATCATTTATTGTGGTGATAAGGAGGTAGCGAGGAATAGGCTCCTAGTGTGACCAGATGAAAATGTCACTCTAGAAATGAGCAAAAATAAGAAATGTACAAAAAACAATCAAATCACCTAACACCTCAAGATTAGCCTAGTTAGATTCAAAACAAAATGAGATAACAAAAAGAAGTTGATTATACCTTGTCTCGAATCAATCTTTTGGTTGGCCCTTGATGGTTGATTTTGAATATGCTACTTGGATGGAAAAATATGTTGATATGAAATTAAGATAGATGAGAAATGGATGAAAAGTGGATGAGAATGGATGCAAGTGAAATAGTGAGAGAAAAATGCGAAAACTAGCTAAGTGTGGCTCAAGTGACAAATTTGCAAGAGTTTGGATATGGAATGAAAAGTTACTAAATGAGAGAAAAGATGGGGGATTTATAGAGGAAGTTGATTTCTCTAAACAATTCAATGATTGAGATTCATCCAACAAGGTCAAGATGAAGGGCTATGGTGAGTTGACGACTCAAAAGCCCTCACATCTTGACATGTGGAATGTGAGATGGCTTAGGGATGGTGATGTGTAAATGAGGTGGAAGGAGGGTACATGAGGTGTAAGAAGGAAAAGTACTTTGCAAATACCTTGGGGGATGAGAATATTTCCTCAAAAAGGAAATTCTTGTTTCCAAGTGGGAATGAAAGTGACTTTTGAGAAATTTTAGAATTCCTTAAAAATCTCCATGGAAAAAGGGAAAGTAGTTGGAGAAATAAAATGTGAATTAAAAATTCACATACTTGCAAGAATCTCATGGAAAAGACAACATTCCTAAAAGGGAAGCCTTTGTCCCCATGTGACTTGATGTGACAAGTCAAAAGATTCTAGAAGATGCATGGGAAGAGGAGATTCTAAGAGGAATAAATGTGAATTTAAAATTCACATGGGAAAGAGGGTCAATACCAAGGAAAGAAAATGAAAAGGTTGACCAAAAAAGTCATGCTAAAAGTGGCTAATGACTTTGATTAAGGTTTTTGCAAACACATGATTAAGAGGATTAACTAAAGATTAGAAGCAAGTGGAAAATATTGGAGAATGTGACACATCTTAATCATAAATTAATTATGATTAGAAGAGGGTTAGGTGGCTAAGAGGAATTAGAGACCAACTTGCAAAAGTTGGAGGATGTGACACATCCTAATCAAGGATTAAGCATGTGCACATCCTAATCATAAATTAATTAAACTAATTATGATTGGATGTGACAATGAGAGAAAAAAAGAAGAATTTAAAAATTGGCTCAAATTCAAAGAGGTCACATGACTAAATTAAATACAGTGATGTATTTATTTAATTTAGAAAGGAAAAAAGTAAAAGGTAAAAGTATTTAATTATTGAATTAAATACTTTAGGAACCTTATAAAAAATGATGAAATATTAATTAAATGAATGATTTAATTAATATTGGCCAAGAGGATGAAATAGGCAAGGGATGAGTAAAGAGATGAGTTTAACCATATGGAAGTGGTCAAATTTGGATGTCTACATTTTGCCCCTCTTTGGAATGCTGTTAGGATAATAGCATTTCAAAGAAAATAAAATGTAGATGACTGTATAAAGGAATGATTAGAAAAGAGATGCCCCAGCATGGGAGAGGTTGTGTGAGATGTCCAAATGGTGGGAAATAGAAGGGGATGCCCCAGTCTCACAAGAGAAGATTCATAATGGAGGAATGGAAGAGAATGGTAGGTTATGCCCCCTCGAGAAGGTAGACGGGGAAGAAAAAGGGGTGATGGACAACTTCTCGAAAGTGTGTAGTCGTATATGCCATTGGAAAGAGCATGAAAAGCTGAGAAGACTGGTGTGTGAATGGAGTCAAATGGGTACACAGTTTGCAAATGGCGGCTCCAGGAAGATAGAGGTTGAATGAATTAGTTGGAGAAAGATTTTTTTTTTAAATAAAGGGTAAAAAATACCCTTCATTTAAAAAGGTAAAAGGAGGGAAAGTTATATAAGGTAATTTTAGGAATTACCTCTCCTCATTTGAACAACTATCAATTGAGGAAGAGAGGGAGGAGAAGAGAGGAAGAGGACCAGAGGACATGATGCTAGACAACTATGACATCGACATTATCCATTGAGTAGATGAGGTGCAATGGTTCTTTAGTGAGTGCATTGTTCTACGCTAGGTTATCCCCAAACCCAACTTTGTGATTTTTTCCATTTTGTTTGAGCTTAGAAAAATTTGAAAATATGAGTTTTGTTGGGGGGGAAGGAAGGAAAATGGGTAGGAGGAAAAGCATGGATTTTTTTTGGTTAGGGAGGGAAAAATAAGCTAGGGTAGGGAGGGAGACAAGCATGTCTCAGAAGAGGGCACAAATATAGGAAAAGGGGTGGGTTTGGGGCCAACACTCATAGACAGGTGAGTCTGCCTGCGCTTAGGCGGGTCCGCCCTCGCATGGAGGTGGGTCCGCTCGTGCATGAGGCTAGGTTTTCTTATCCTCGGGCAGGTCTTCCCACACACAGGGGTGGGTCCATCCACACATAGGGGTGAATCCACCTATTCTAGGGTGGGTCTCGCTGCATGCGGGGCATGGGCGAGTGCATTCGGGTGGGTTTTCTTATGCGCAGGGCACAAGCTCATCTAAGAGCCCAGGTGGGTCCACCTACTTTTGGGGAGGTCCACTCGTGAGCTTGTCCAGGGGGCTTGTACGAGTCTACTTATGCATGGGGATAGGTCTGCTTGTGCTCGGGTAGGTCCGCCAGCATCTAAGCAAAATCGCCCCTGCATAGGGATGGGCCTGCCCGGGGTAGGACTAACGAGGGAGGAAACGAGAAAAGAGAGGAAAAATAAAGGATAGGAAAGGGGACTCAGGATAGGGGAGAGGAAAAGAAAGAGAGAAAATGGAAGAGAAAGATTGACATAATTGGCATGTCATGGATGCAGGATTTTGACTGATTGCAGATGCAGGAGAGG
This sequence comes from Sequoia sempervirens, assembly GCA_007258455.2. Classification (NCBI taxonomy): domain Eukaryota; kingdom Viridiplantae; phylum Streptophyta; class Pinopsida; order Cupressales; family Cupressaceae; genus Sequoia; species Sequoia sempervirens. Next base: position 348,326,904 of record VDFB02353493.1, on the reverse strand, counting down.
TAGTTTGAGGTACTGAGGATATGTATAGCAGCCATGATGGGTGTAGATCATTAGGTGCTATTGGAGGTGGGAGTGTTGTACATGCTATCATATCTGATGATTAAGGCCCCATGGCCATGTTGACATCATTGATAGAGCATTGGGACTCAACCGCTTCAACATTTCATCTACCGACAAGGGAGATGATGGTGACACTTGAGGATGTTTGGAGGATTCTGAAGCTCCCAATAGCGGGGCTTCTGGTCAGTGAGCATATGGTAGAGGGGGAGGCACCAAATGAGTCTATATGGAGCATGTTTGGTGGAGATGAACTACCGATTCAACGACAGTAGTTGGATGTGGATAAGTGTCTTGCCTGTAGGGTTGATTAGTTAGATCCTCTTATTGGATAGGAGTTGTCAGTTCTTGCCTTTGAGGTTTATGGGGGTGATTCAACACATTATCAAGGGTTGAGAGGGTTAATTTGCATGGGGGACCATTTTTATGGCATAGCTATACTAGGATATGCATGTTGTATGTTGCAAGGAGTCAGTACGTGTGACGTACATCACATTGCTATAGGTATGGGCTTGGGAGAACATTCGTGTTGCAAGGCCATTCATGGTGAGAGGAGTGATGAATGATGATAGAGCCATAGTAGCCTAGTTGTGGGGTATAGAGGCTAGAGTGATATTATGCTATGAGGGATACAAAGACCATGATGCATGAAGGAGGTTATTTGATGAGCTATCAATAGAGATAATAGTTTGGTGACTATACATTCTATGACAATTTAGGGATTGAAGGGATGAGGAGGTTAGGAACAAAGGTTATTTCTATGATCAATGTTATATTATCGGGAAGGATCCTCACATAGTTGAGTTACATAGACCAGACTAGGTGACGAGATAGTTTTGGGTGAGGTAGGATATTCTACAAGGTTGAAAGATGTTTTGGTGGCTTATGCAGGAGTAGCCATGGGGGGAGGAGATTGAGCCCATAGCTGTGAGGGTGGAGTGGGAGATACTATGATTAGTTGCATACCCCAGTAGGAGAGAGGGGTCGAGAGATGCAGAGTCAACCAATTGATATGTCTAATGGTCTCGGTGGCATCTACCTTAGCAGATTACTCCAGTGGTGCCTATTGAGGAGGCATTAGGATTCAGGTAAGAGGATGAGAGATGATTGGTGGCTAAGAGAGGTATACAGTGTTTGTGAGGAAAGTAGAGGGGAGGACAACATAGAGGAGGATAATCGAGAGGAGGATAGGGGGTGGCTGGGGTAGAAGGGTAGTTGGTGAGGGTGGCCAAGAGGAGGAGACAATAGCAAAGAGATCGAGTAGATGAGGTGAGGGTCACAGACTAGGAGGATAGGGGACAGGAGGCACAAAGGGAGAGGGGACAAGGGGCTAGTTTAGCCATAGGTGGTTAGCAGAGATAGAGATAGGAGGTGAGTAAGATTGCTGAAGAGCAGGAGAAGATTCCAGGGAGTAGGAGGAGATCCCAAGTGGTGATTGATGTGGGTGAGACAAAGGTGAAGGGAGAGGATGAGTGGGTGGAGCTAGATGTGATGGATGAGTGGGTGGATCCAGAAGCGATGGATATGGATATGGAGGTGCATGATGTCCCCCCAACATCCATGGTACCACCTAGAGGGGAGAATCCAACAGTGTTGTTGGGAAGAGCTTTGGAGAGGTTATGGATCAGCGAGTAGTAGCTGTGGTAGTCAAAGGTAGAGTGGAGGAGATCAGAGGCACATATGAGGGAGCTATAGGAACAACCTGCCAAGAGTGAGAGGGACTACTTAGAGCTTGCTAGAATAGTGACAAAGATGGAGAAGAGGCTAGTGAGAGAAAGAGAGATGAGGCACAAGATGAGGTGATTGATCTACATGCAAAGATAGAGAGGCTATGGAAAGAGGTTGGAAGGGAGCATGAGGAGGGAGATGCAGTGAGATGGGAGAGGGATCATCTAGTGGTAGAGGAGGTGGTATGACAGGCTAGAGGACAGGTAGATACTGGAACAAGGGCAGGATAGAGGCCTACAAAGATTGGGGCTGTGGCAGTGGGAGATGTGGAGGATTTGTGGAGGAAGGTAGAGTGGCTATGGAGAGAGACGGTTGATTTACAGTAGGAGCGAGATGAGCTCTAGGATAGAGTATACTATTTAGAGTAGACAGTTGGAGAAATAGGGTTTATGGAGAGGAGAGAGGAGGAGATGAGGGGTCAAGTACATGTGATGTAGGTAGAGAGAGACGTATCATAGGCATAGGCGTAGGCTATGGAGGCAAAGAGAGATGTAGCTCTGGCATGAATTTAGTTGTAGGCTGAGCTAGAGGTGGTAGTGACACAGGTACAGTCTCTTCAGAGAGAGGGATGTGGTAGTGTCAACGGTATCAACTCTTCAGAGAAAGCGAGATGCAATCGAGTTGAGACTTCAAGTACTGCAAAGGGATAGGGATGTAGTGGTGGCTTAGGCACAAGCCGAGCATAGGGAGAGGGATGTCACAAAGGTGTAGATGAAAATGTTGTAGAGTGAGCGAGACACAACACAGGCTTAGTTTCATGCAGTGCAGGTCAAGGAGGGGGAGCTAGGGACAAAGGTATAGGGATTGTAGAAATAGTTACAAGATACATAGGTTGAGAGGGATAGGGCCATAGAGCAGGTACAACAATTGATATTGGAACAAGAGGCCTGGGGGCAAGAGCTGAGAGCCATTAGTGCGGATCAAGATAGGTAAAGGAATGAGCAGAATACTGCTAGATATTAGGTTGGGTAGAGAGATGATTATATGCAAGAGGCGAGCTATTCGAGGTGTTCCTATGAGCAAGTAGTTCTAGATCTAGCACAATGCACAACGTGCTACATCAAACATGTACCTCAGATACCAACACCATCCCAGTCATTAGGGACATGTACTATGGGGTATAGCGACTATCGACAAACTCCTTATAGTGGTTACTAGGGGACTCCCACCTGTGAGTACTAGGGGACCCCCATGCACAGAGGGCCAGTGCCTAACTCTCATCAGAGATTAGACATGGGCAACTCATGGTAGAGTAGTCAGAGAGCAGATGGAAGGATACCAATTTTTTGACAGGTGCAAGATGGAGGTTTAGTATAGATTAGCAGAGAGTAGATATGAGCGACATCTTTGGATCTTGTACTTTATTTGTTGATATACGATGGATATGTAGTGGATTATGTTTGAGACATTATGATGAGATGTACATTATATTATTTTGATTATGATATGTGATACCTCTTATTGACACTATGCATTATGTTTGATGTGATGGATGATTTAGTTTGTGTATGCACATGTATATGATGTATGTGGATAGATGATGTGGTTATGCGTGATGTTGATGGAATTTATCCCTATGTGGAATTTATGTTTATGTAGAATTTGTACTTATGTGGATGATGTGATTATGCATGTATTAATGTTTATAATGCAGGATGAGATGAATATTTGGTATGAAATGTAATTAGGATGGATCTAACAACATGTTTTGTAGGTGGTAATGCACACATTATGTAAATGTTAATATGGATATGTATGGGTTAAATGAAACTAAGATGCTTAATCTAATTAGTCTATGAAAGATAAAATATGTTGTATTTACAATGTGACATGCAATATGAATGAAACATGAATTCATCTAATGAAAACCTAAATGTCAATAATCACTTGCATGGGAATGCTGGTAGATGATAGGTGTAACATGGGTGTGATAATGCACCTATCAAGAACCATTAGTACCCTAAGAGGAAAACCAAGGGGAAAAAGAATCAAATTTTGCACAACCTAAATCATAAGTCATGGGTTACGAACAAGGACTAATGAAGGGTGCATGCAATGAAATGAAATGCAATTACAAATGCAATTTTCCATCTTCAGAGAATTGATTTTTTTCTAAAACACAAGATACCAAATACCATGATATACGAGATTAAGGTGAGTTGGCATCAAATGCATGAAACAAACACAACAAAAAAGATTATCCCAATACCCCAAAGTCATGAGGACCTTGGTTATGCCAGGTATTGGAATAACCATAAGATCAAAAGGATATTCCCAACATAATGCAGGATCCTAGGGATCCTGGTGGGTACTATGTGGGAACGACCGAGTAGACAAAAAAAATAAATGATCAAGATATGCCCCTACATTAACTCATAAAAACCCACCATAATATGATGGATCATGACAGTTTTGATAAGTGAGAATAGGGAGCTCAAACAATAAACAAAAGCCAAAAGTATGAAAAGATCATAATCAAAGTTAAACATCCTTTACCATAGGATCACGAGGATGGATGGGTGATGATGTGGTATGCTAGGAAGGGTGCATCATATTGAGAATGATGATGGAAACTAAAATAAAATGATCTAGGTGATGCAAGATATTTTTCATTAACCAGATCTCTTGACACTAGAGGATTTTGTTTGTGAAGAACTAGCTAGATAAAGGTACTCTTGATAGCATGACACAAGAGACTAGACAAAGGATTGACACACCCTACAGACCTAGGGGCTTGGGGGATGATCAGAGATTAGCCTTTCCTATGTGAAAGTACATATCCCTCATAGTTCTAGAAAAGACCATGGATAAAGTGGAAAGAGGAATAATGGAGAACGATGAGGGATGATGAAACAAATCCCTAGGGGTAGATCAAAAGATCAAAATTGCCTACGTGCAAGTGTAGGGGCAACATAGTTTGGAGAAAAACAAACAATGATCAACCATGGATAAAAGTGAAAAGGAGAAAATAAGGACAGATGACGGGGGACCATCATAGGATGATCCAAAGGCATCGGGGATAGATCAAATGATCAACCTTGGCTACGTGAAAGTGTAGGGGCAACGTAGTTCGACTAAGACCAAAGAGATCAATATGACAGGATCATGTCTATGTGGAGACTAACACGATGGATGATCCTAGATGATGACACAAACTAAAAGAAAAAAAATTGATGATAGAAGCTCATATTAGGATAAAAAGGTCAAGATGACGGATATCATATAATCATCCAATACTCAATCACAATATACCAAGCAACCAAGGATGGAATGGGAGAGGATGTCAAGATAGGATGGATGGAGTCACAAAGTAATTAGGACACAAGGTAGATAATGATTAAGCACTCTATAGATGATTCCTATTATCAGGTTTTCACTATCTGTACCTATCCAAGGTGCCACCAAAGGTGGTTTTCACCATAGGATGAATTTATTTCTCTTTAGTATTTTTTTATTTTTAAAATGTTTTTTTTTTGTATTTTTGCAAGTAGGGTTACCAAGCAGACTTAGGTGTAAAACCTCTTCAGATGCATGATACTGATAGGATCTTCTAGGGACTCTCCTTCAAGGGTAGCAAGTTTATATGCTACAAATCCATATTTAGTGGTTATGATATAAGGACCCAACCAGTTTACTTCAAATTTTCCTTTCTTATTGCAGTCCTACTAAGTATGCTAGTTCTCTTTAAGGACAAGATCACCAATTTGGAACTATTGAGGGTGAACCTTCTTGTTGTAGTTATGCTTGAGGTAGTTTTGGTAGGCTTGTAGATGATCATAGGTGTTGATTCATCTTTCATCAAGTAAGTCTAGTTGTGCAAGCTGTACAATATGAGCATCTTCCTTGCTGATAAGGTTCTTCAGAGAAATCCTTAGTGATGGGATCTCAACTTCAATTGGAAAGATGGCTTCAGCACCATACACTAAAGAATAGGGGGTGGCACCTATAGGGGTATGCATGGAGGTATGATACACCCAAAGAGCAGGATGAATATGGAGGTGCCAATCTTAGCCAATGTTATTGACAACCTTTTTGAGGATGTGGATAAGAGTCTTGTTGGTAGCTTCTGCCTAACCATTACCTTGGGGGTAATAAGGAATTCAAAAATGATGTTGGATATGAAAGTAGTCATAGAGGTGTTTCATGGCCTAGTTTTTAAAAGGATTTCCATTATATGAGAGGATGGTGGATGGAATACCATACCTACAAAGAATATGGTAAAGGATGAATTTTGAAATTTGAGTACAGTGATTTGTAAGAGTGGCATGGCTTCCACCCACTTGGTAAAGTATTTAGTAGCAGTAATTATGAATGTGTGGCCATTGAAAGATGGTGGGTAAATTTTTCCAATGAAGTAGAAACCCCACTAAAAGAAGGGCCATGGTGTGAGAAGAGGCTAAAGGTAATGTGCTGGAGCATGAATCAAATCTACATGTTGCTGGTAGGGAAATCATTTCTCCATGAATTCACAAGCATCATGTTCTAATGTAGGCCAATAATATCCAGCTCAGAGAATCATTTTGGCCAAGGCCATACCATTTGAATGGGCCCCACAAATACCAATATATACCTCCATTAGTGCTATATGGGCTTCAATATCATTTAGAAACCTATGGAGGGTTCCATCATACCTATGACGATAAAGTGTATCACCAATGATAATGTACCAGGATGAATGTTGAATAAAGGATTTTCATTGGTTTCGTGTGAGGCTTATGGGTCAAATATTATCATGCAAATAAGTATATATGTCTTGGTACCATGGGGAAGCAGGACCTACAATGTCTCACACCATGTCAATCTTAGGGATATCATATGTTGGGATTAAAAGTTTTTCCACTAGGAACTCGCATTATGTTCGATATTTAGGCATGTCAATCAGGGAGCCAATAGTAGCCATTGTATTAGCTGCTTTGTTCTATACCCTAGGAATTTGGTCCAATTGTATGAAGGTGAAATACTTCTTGAAGTCATCCACCATGCATTTGTAGGGTAACAAATTGTCATCTTTTGTTAGGAATTCATCATTAACTTGCTCAATGACCAACAATGAATCACTGAAGACTCTCAAGTGAGTTATGTGCCACTGCTTTGCAATTCAGAGACCTATGAGGAGAGCTTCGTACTTAGCTATGCTGTTGGACACGTGAATTCTATCCTGAATGATTTTGGGATGTAGTCGACTTGAGGGGTAACAAAAAAAATTCCTACTCTCGATCCATTATGAGTATATGATCCATCAAAATACAATGTCCAAGTAGGTGCTTCTATTACTGTAAAAAATTCATCTATAAATTTAGTGACCAAAGGGTAAACATCCATTGGGGGTGCCTCGATCAACTGATCAGGTATGAATTGTCCTTTTATGGCTTTGCAATCCATGTACTCTATGTCAAATTCACCTAAAAGCATGACCCACTTAGCCATGTGACTAATTAAAGTGGTTCTAGATAATGAATATTTGAGTGGATCAATGTTTGCTATTAATTTGACTGGATGGGTAAGCATGTAATGTCAGAGTTTCTATGTATTGAAGACCACTGCAAGACATGCTTTCTCCATGGGTGAATAATTTAATTCATATCTGATCAGTGTTTGGATGATGTAATAGATTGCACGTTCTTTTGATGACTCATCATACTATGCCAATAATTCCCCTAGTGCGACTGAAGTGGGGAAGATGTAAAGTAGTAGGGGTTTTCTTGGGATAGGTGGCATCAAGATCGGTGGATGAGCCAAGTACTCCTTTATCTTATCGAAACCTAGCTAACACTATTGGTTCCATTTGAAGGTGGAGTCTTTTTTCAAAAGATGGGTGAATGACTAACACTTTTCTACAAGCTGGGCTATGAACTGACAAATGGATTGCAACTTTCCTTGGAGACTTCTTAATTGTTTTAGGTTGTGCAAGGGAGGAATATCCAGAATAGCTTTCACCTTGGTGGGATCAACCTCAATGCCACTTTGAGACACTATGAAACCCAACAGTTTCCCTAATGTGACACCAAAGACACTTTTTTGGATTTAGTCTTAACTTGTATTGTTCTAACTGCTCGAAGATATTTTTCAAAATGGCAGGGTGCTCTATTTTGGTTTTAGATTTTCCTAGCAAGTCATCAACATAATATTCCATGATAATATGGATGAGGTCATGGAAGATGATAGTCATATCTCTCTGATATGTTTCCCCCACATTCTTGAGACCAAAGGGCCTAACATTGTAGCAAAAAGTATCCCAAGGTGATGTAAAAGCAATCTTGTGTTGGTCTCCAGGTGCAATTTGGATCTGATTGTAACTAGAGAAGCCATTTATAAGGGAAAACATCTCGTCCTGTAGTAAGGTCAACCAACATGTCAATATTGGGCAACGAGAAGTCATCCTTTAGATAGGATTTGTTAAGATCCTAGAAGTTTGTGTAAATATAAATGTCTCAATTTGGTTTGGCAATAGGAACTATGTTGGAGATCCAATTAGAGTAGTCAATGGGTCTAATAAAATTGACGTCTAGTAATTTCTCCAATTCTTTCTTGACTAATAATGCTACCTATGGATTCATTTTGTGGAGCTTCTATTTGAAAGGCTTGGTATCTAGGCGAACATCTAGATGATGAACTACTAAAGCAAGGTCTAAGCCTGGCATATTTGAGTATGACCAAGAAGAGTTAATGATACCATCTTTAAGTAGCTAAACAATGACTGAATATTCTTGCTTTGATAGTGATTTGGCTACATAGGCGATCTTAGGATTTTCAGTAGTACCCAAGTTAACTTCTTGAGTTTCTTCAACTAGGATGGATGACCGTATGGATAATTAAGTTCCCAAAAGGGGAAGATGAATGTCTCCATCCTCCAGTGCCTCTTCAAGGTTTTCACTATCAGATGCGTCATTTATTTTTACTTTTCTTGGTCAAGAAGTGCCCTAGGGAGGTTTTCACTAGATGACCATTTTTTATTTTTCTTGTTTTTATTTTTGGAATTGGAGCATTCATCCTCCCCCAATCCCATGAGGTTGACATATGTATCCAAGGAGAAATTGGTAGGTGTGCTATCACGTAGGTCCTAATCAATGAGTTCAAGATGGAAAAGAGAAAGGTTGATGGTAAAGATGAATAAATAGTCAAACATGGATGACAGGTTTGTGTGATCAACATTATTATATGCATGTATGATGGATTCTTCCTCGGGTATGTCTTCCAAGGGACCATTGTCCATAGTAACACTATTGGAGGTATTAGATGATGTTGTGGGGCCTTTATGCTTTTTGTCATATCTGAGGCATATATTCCATGGAAGCTTTGATACATCAATAGGTTGCAACCATCCTTGTTCTTCCTTAGCTAAGCCCCTACCTTGGTAGTTATACTTTTTTGCGAACTTAGATAACCGAGGGTATACTTCTAGAAAGTATTCCTTAAGAGGAGGATCTAGTTGGGGTTCTTCATGGTATACCCACTGATTGATATCCTTTTCTGGTGCATATGTCTTTAAACTAGGAAACTGAAAAAGTTGTAGTCGGAATTTTTTTAGCACTAAAGGTGATGGTCTTGTCTTCTTTTGGTGTAGATTGTGAAGGTTGGTTGTATGTGTGTGGTGATAGTGGCATGGTTGCCACATTTAGAGCTGTATGCATTTCATATTCACCACTCCCCTTGTCAATGATTTGCACTTTGGTGATAGTAGGATTGGTGGTGGGAGATGGAGTGGTTGTCATGGTGCATGATGGATTGGAGGAAGATGACTGAGATGCCCCCATATCGACCCTAGGACAATAATGTAAATGGGGAAATTATGCTTCTAGAGCGCAAAAGTATTCAAATGGTTATGGGTTGGAATAAATGGTTATCTCTTATCCATTAACCAGGAACTTTAGGAATTGATGGTACATTGAGGGGATGGCTTACATGGTGTGTATCCATGGGAAGTCGAGGAGGAGATTATATGGTAAGTCCAGATCAAGGACATGACAAGTAGTGTACTGAACTATAGATCCAACCTAGATAGGAAGAATGATAATCCCTTCAAAATTTCTTTCTGCATTATCATAAGCCTTGATCATGACAATTTAATTACTCAAATCCACTTGAGTATACCCTACCTATTTTATGAACTTCAGAGTGCATAGATTGAGGGCAGAGCCATTATCTATAGGACCCTTTTTATTTTACAACAGGAAACCAGGACTTTGATGTGGAAGGGATGATTGTGATTGGCATCAATATTTGGCATGTCATTTTGGCTGAAGTGTAGCTGGTAAGATAAAGCCAGGTGTCCTAATAAAGCTTGGAATTGTGTGGGATTGATGTCGTTAGGTACATAAGTTTCTTGTAAAGATCTGTTGAGTATTTTTTGATGCATGCGAGAAGACTTAAGCAGATCCAAGATTAAGATCTGAGCAGGGGTCTTTCCTAAGTGATCAAGAATGTTGTACTGAGAGTTTACAAGATTTGGTTGGGCAGGTGTGGAGGTTGCAGGGACAGTAATGGGGGATCATTGGGTAGCAACAACACATTGGGGATCTTTAGCGTTAACATGTATCATGGACACACATGGTTCTACCTGCAGAATGTAATGGATAGTGACATAATAGTTGAGGGGTACATTCTTATAGCTTATGTTATTTGTGCTATTGTTTTGGGGATTGTTGTTGGAGGTGCTTGCACCTTGATTATGGTTAGAGAAGGCATTTTGATAGATATACAATTGAGCATTGGATGATGAAGCTTGACTAGTGTCGACTTTGATATCTCCTCAATTGATAAGATCTTGTACATAGTTTTTGAGACCTTGACACTTATTCAAAGTATGCCCTTTAATATTATGGAATTCACAATATTCATTCTCTCTAAACTAGGCTAGTTTGGGCTTGGATTCATCAAGTGGTTTAGTGATAGGATATTTGATTGGATAGTTGACCTATAACAACTTATGGAAGACGACACTCAAGGATTCTCCTAATTGAGTATACTAGCATTTTTTGTTCCCTTGACTATTTTGGTTTGATTGTTGAGGAGGAAAAAATACCCCCCGTGGCATGGATATGGCATTAGGTACAGATGGTTGTTTCCTCTAGGATGTATTGGCCACCTAAACATGTTTAGTGTTAGTGACAACATCATTCAATGCATTTTTGTTATTGGTCCAAAAACATGACTTATCGATAGATGGCCTTTCTTTGTCATGGTTGTGTATCATGATGATCCCTTTAGCAATAAGGGCACATTCAAGGATGGGTCCTTTTTCCACTATTTCAGCAAAAGTGGTGATACAGTGTAACCTGAAATAATGAGCCATTTCAGGATGTGAGTTCTCCACAAAGAGGTTGACCATGTCTTTCTACTTGAGAGGGGTTTCCATTCAGATTTCCAAAGCATTCCACCTCTGGATGTAGCTAATAAAGGTTTCGTCATCACATTGCTTCTCCTTAAGAAGGTCCAAGGTATTATTGTCTTTTTCTAAATTGAAGGAGAATTAAGAAACAATTTTTTTTTCTGAAAGATCTACGAAGGATTTGACGGACCCTCATTCCAGACCCATGAACCAATCCAAGGCGTATCCCATTAGGCTTAGTGAGAATAGGTGCAAGAGGTAGTTGTCATTGTGCACAACCTCCTCACATTGGAGTAAAACTCTTGTAGGTGGGCTTTAGGATCCTTTTTTCCCTTGTATCTGTTGAAATTTGGTATCTAAAAGTGCTTCGGGAAGGGAATCAGTGAGATGGATGGATCAAATCGATAGGGACATATATCTTTAAATTTTAAGGATTGTTTACTAGTCTTGGCATGGAGATTTTTCAAAGCAGCTTTGATTTCCAACAAACCCATATTAACAGGTGGCGTAGGAGTCAAGGTAGATGGGTTGGATGGATATGGGTGGTAGGACAACGCAGGATCTTGATGAGATAGTGTTTGAAGGTTGATGTATGGATTTTTATAGTGAGATGATGATATCCCTTGTTGGTATGTTGAGGGAGTTTGTTTGTACTCAGGTTGTTGTTGCGAGGTATAGTATGGATTTGTTTGATAAGAATGAGTGACAAAATGCTTAGGAGCTTGAATGGGGTGTTGTAGATTGGTCTGTTGGTAATGAAGGTATTGTTGCGACTGTTGGGAGGACACATAGGGTGGTTGTTGTTGAAACTACTATTGGTTATGATAGTAATAGTGCTGGGGAGGTTTTTGATGTGATGTCAGCTGTTGTGTGGGCCGAGATGGGATGTTGTGTTCTGGTTGAACTTGTGGATGTAAAATGGATGTGAGAAATGGGGATATGGTCTAGGTGAGAGGTTGGGATGGATTTCCTTACAATTGGTGTGGTGGTTGTTATGAAGAAATTAAAGGATTATGTGGGGTTGTTGCAGATGAGGCGGTTGAGATAATGTAGACGCGTTCTACAAAGGAGGTTGTTGGGTACCAATGGGAACATTTGGTTGGGATGTACTTTGTGGTGGTAATTGAGGTGGTATGTTAGATTGGAGAGGTTGTATATTTGTGGCCCTCAGGAGGTGGAGGCAGTGCGGTAAAAGGGTTGCACCCAACATTGAATGGAGGTTGATTTGAAAGGGGTGGTGCTGTCAGCATTAATGGTGGAGGTTACAGAACATTTTGTGGCATGCCATAGGTGAAAGGATTATTGGGATCAGATACTTGAGGATCCATCATGATTGATATTGTGGCATGTGGGGGATTGTTAATGTGATAAAGAATGACGTTTCTAAATTTAGGTTGATGCCAACCCTCCACTGGAGGAACATTGGGGATGTATGAACACCTGGTGTGTTTTGTGAACCTTGGGATATGTTAGATGTGGAATTGCTATACTTGGATAGGTCGACACTTGATGGAGGTTTGACACCTTTTTCAATTAGGTGGGCCAAAATTTCTTCCCCATGTTTTTCAAATAGGCAATCTGTCATTTTCACATTGGTGGGGTTACTAATATGTTCCGCAAGTGTGAGTTTGGGCTGATTGACCATGTTCTCATCTCCGGGTGGCAATGTGTTTTGACCATTAGTGTTGTACTATGATGATGTACCATTCTAGGGATCTTGAAGGATGTTTTTTGTGTTATTGGGATCTTGAGGCATATTTGATAGGGAATTTTTGGCCATTTTCCTTTCCTATGATTGGGTCTGAATAGGCATGCAAGATGGTACAAGGATGATCAATATGATGATTAAAGGATTGACTTAATTGGATGATGGACTAACCAACAAGGATGTGACTTGATAGGATTGGATTGGCTGATTGACAACAAATTTGATTTGATTAGATAAGAGTGGATGATTGATAAAGGATTTGATTCAATAAACAATCGATGGGATCAAATTAGATTGATTGATGAAATGGTTGGTAAAATCAGATTGGACCAAATTGACTAATAAGACAATTAATGAGATAGGGTTGGATTGGATTGATAAGCGATTGATAATACTAGGATGGTGATAAGGTTCTAAACCAAGTTTAGAAATTATCCTTGGTAACATAAGGTGTTGATTGATCGATTAAGAGATGGATGTATGATGATGACATTGAATCCAACTTAAGATGGAAGTGGATTGATAGGGATAATAAGGATGACCGACTTAGGATGGATAACAATCCTAAGCTAGTTTTGAAGGATGGTGATCAAGCTTAGACACATAGGTCAAATCAGATAACTACTTCAAATGAAGTTTAGCAGAATGGGAGAATGATTTCCAAAATGAGGGAAACGACAATCCGAAACGGATGAGCAACCTTTTGGAACAAGGAAACAAGAGCCCAAAAAAAGAGAACGTCTATCGAGATGGATTGATGGAGTCCCAAACTGGGTAGATGACAACTCGGAATGGAGACACGACAACTCGGAATAGAGGAACAATTATCAGAATGGAAGAATGGTTATTAGAATGAAAGAATGACTATGGGTGAACGACAATCTAAAAGAATGAACAAATACTTGGATTAGATAAATGATGTCTCTGAATAGATAAATGGATGTTTGATTGGGGGAAATAGGCCTTCAAAATGGGGAGACAAATGCTCGAAATGGGTGAACAATCACTCAAAATAGAAAAATGGGTGCTCAAAATGACAAAATGGGAGTTTAGAATGATGAAAAAGGGTGACACAACTAACTATTCAAGGGTCAATTCCACCCCTAGAGGTCAGGTATGCCTCTACAAGAGCTCAGTTTCACCCCTATAAGAGGTTGGGTTCACCCCTAAAGGTCAAGTTTGCTTGTTTGACTGAAGGCGGATCAAAACTGATTAAAACAGACTAAAATGAGACTGGTTCAGAGGTCAGGTTTTCCCCTAAAGGTCAAGTATGCTTGAGGACTAAATATTGATCAAAATTGACTGAAACAAGCTAAAAAGGGGCTGGTTTAGAGGTCGAGTATGCCCCTAGAGGTCAAGTATGCCTGTGGACAAACCTGAACATGTTTTTTGGACAAAAGACTAAGGAAAGACTCAAAACATAGCAAACAACATTCATAGGATAAGGTTGACTTGACTAAACAAAAAATTACTAATTTTGCATAAAGAAGATGGTTTAGATAGTATGATCCTAAGTCTAGTAGAAATTGGTATGGCCAATAGAGTCTTCTATTCTAGGATGAACATGGTTGCTAGGGAGTCGTTGATATACACCTGGTATGTGAGGCCCAAACCGTGAACACCAACTTGTCATAAGAATGAGTTGGGAACCTTAGCAAGATACTAAAGGCTTAGAAAAACTCTACACATCATCCTGATGCTTCGGCCAGTATGATGTGGCTAGATTGAGGTACAACTTTTTCTCTCCCCCTTTTGTTTACCTCGCTGATACACATGATTGGAATCATCCCTTGAGGTGATGAAATCCTCAAGTAGGTCCCGCAAGAAAAGCCAAAGGGTGACTCCAAGGACATGGTAAGCTATGATTTCTTGTCACCTAGGATCACCAAATAGTGCAAGGGAATCGGATACATCAAATAGTTTACCAACAAGCACAACACACAAGGTAAATTGACACCCCTAGTTAAGCTATGTGCCTAATTTGTCAAGAAACAGCAAGCAAAAATTGATAAATAAATAGCCCTGCAAAGAAACTTGTTAGTGATTTTTCTTCTTGTTCCTTGCTAAATGCTAATTAAATGCTTGCACAAACACAAACATGACACATTATGGGGCTAGAAACACTCAAAATATTAAAAAATAGTGCTTAAATTTCACTTTTTACCTTCTATAAAATGTTATTTTTGGTTAGGTTCACTTGTTTGTTGGGTCAGGTATGCCCTTGGATAGGTCAGGTATGCCCTTGGATAGGTTAGGTATGCCCCTAGGCAGGTTAGGTTTTCCCTTGGAGGTCAAGTACGCCCCTGGATAGGTCATGTTCACCCCTCTGTGAAAATTGCAAATTTTAGGTCTTTGTGGAGGTTAGGTTCACTTGTCTGTTGGGTCAGGTTCACCCCTAGATATCAGGTACACCCCTGGAAAAGTTAGGTTCACCCCTAGAGGTTAGGTACACCCCTTTTCTAGGTCAAGTTCTTCCCTCTACAACCTACACCTACAAATAGTAAGAAAAATGGAAAACGTGAAAGAACATGACCCGTCTGTGGGTCCCACCGGGCATGCTAGAAATGTTATAGGCCAAAATACCGTTCCAAAAATAAGCAACAACAAGAAATGTACAAAAAATAATAAAATTACCTAACACCTCAAGATTAGCCTAGTTAAATTCAAAACAAAATGAGATAACAAAAAGAAGTTGATTATACTTTGTCTCAAATCGATCATTTGGTTGGCCCTTGATGGTTGATTTTGTGTATGCTATTTGGATAAAAAAATATGTTGATATGAAATGCAAGATGGATGAGAAATGGATGAAAAGTGGATGAAAATGGATGCAATTGCAATGGTGAGAGAAAAATGTGAAAACTAGCTAAGTGTGGCTCAAGTGACAAATTTGCAAGAGTTTGGCCATGGAATGCAAAGTTGCTAAATGGGAGAAAAAAGGGAGGGATTTATAGAGGAAGTTGAATTCTCTAGAGAATTCAATGGTTGTGATTCTTCCAACAAGGTTAAGATGAAGGGCTGTGGTGAGTTGAGAACTCACAAGCCCTCACATCCTGACATGTGGAATGTGAGATGGCTAGGGATGGTGATGTGTAAATGAGGTGGAAGGAGGGTACATGAGGTGTAAGAAGGACAAGTACTTTGAAAATACCTTGGGGGATGAGAATATTTCCTCAAAAAGGAACTTCTTGTTTCCAATCGGAATGAAAGTGACTTTTGAGAAATTTTAGAATTCCTCAAAAATCTCCATTGGAAAAGGGAAAGTAGTTGGAGAAATAAATGTGAATTAAAAATTCACATACTTGCAAGAATCTCATGGACAAGACAAGGTTCCAGAAAGGGAAGGATTTTTCCCCTTGTGACTTTATGTGACAAGTCAAAAGATTCTAGAAGATGCATAGGAAGAGGAGATTATAGGAGGAATAAATGTGAATTTAAAATTCACATGGGAAAGAGGGTCAATACCAAAGAAGGCGAATGAAAAGGTTGACCAAAAAAGGAATGCTAAAAGTGGCTAATGACTTTGATTAAGGTTGTGCAAACACATGATTAAGAAGATTAACTAAAGATTAGAAGCAAGTGGAAAATGTTGGAGGATGTGACATATCCTAATCATAAATTAATGATGATTAGAAGATGGTTAGGTGGCTAAGAGGAATTAGAGACCAACTTGCAAAAGTTGGAGGATGTGACACATCCTAATCAAGGATTAAGCATGTGCACATACTAATCATAAATTAATTAAACTAATTATGATTGAATATGATAATGAGAGAAAAAAAAAGAATTTAAAAATTGGCTCAAATTCAAAGAGGTCACATGACTAAATTAAATAGAGTGATGTATTTATTTAATTTAGAGAGGAAAAAAGTAAAAGGTAAAAGTATTTAATTATTGAATTAAATACTTAAGGAACCTTATACAAATGATGAAATATTAATTAAATGTATGAGTTAATTAATATTGGCCAAGAGGATGAAATAGGTGAGTAAAGGGATGAGTAAGGAGATGAGTTTGACCATACATAAGTGGTTAAATTCCCCTAGTGTTCGATCTAAAGAGAAGACATCTAAAGGGACCTTCTTGGCCTACCCCTTTTCTTCTATCAATTCAGGATTAACCAAGCTCAATGGTTGAGGTGAAATCATATTAACACTCCACCAAGGTTTTTACTAAGACTATTCAATAGAGCATCCCAAACCCAAATAGTGTTGTTGTGCCTTAAACCAAATAGGGACTTGAATTCCTTGCTTGATACATCCTAGGCCTTTCTGCTTGTAGCTATATCAAGAGGCGAGTTCATATCCAAACCCATAACGATTTTTCAAAACTTCAAGAGGTGGCAACTCCACATAGAGCATTTCATTCCACCAATGGATGTCGAATTTCCCTTCAAGAGAACTCCCACCTTCTTTACCAAGTTCACAAACATTAACCTCCTTTGCAGGAGTGGGATTGCTCTCCTGGGTAGAGGAAGGAGTGGTCTCCTGAACATGATCACACTTCTCTTCTTGAGTGGGAGTTTCATCCACCTTGGTGTCAACAATACTTGGAAATTCTATACCAAAGGGGCCCACCTTGTACTCTGTGATGAATAATTTAGAGAAATCTAAGGAACCCCAATCATCGCCAAGGAAAGCATTTGATTGAGAAGATGAAGGGGAAGACATGGGGAGACTTAGGATTTTTTTGCATTAGGCAGTTCATTTTTGTCGAAACTTACTCTAGGAATGACTTCCATAGAAGGTATCAATGAGGAACATGTCATAACATCAATAGTTAAGGGTATGTGCAAGATCATGATGGGAAAAACAGTGGCGATATGATGGGTATGTGTAGCATATGTGGTTGACGACACTTTTTTTACCCAAAATTGATGAAACAAAAAGGAGGTTTTTAAAGGAGATTCTTATCTTTCCACCAATATAAATTATGGTTTACTTTGAATTTAATAAATAATTATTATTCATTTTCTATTTGAATTACTGACTAAAGTCAGTTAATAGGCTGATTGAAAAACATCTATAGCTTTCAAATGGTATAACATTTTTTGACTCTGAAACATGCACCACATTCTATGCTTTGCATACTATAGGATTAAAAAAATGAATTTCATGAAGTTTTGACTAAGATAAGGTTGTCAGACATACGATTTTTTTATATTTTAAAAAAATTCATAAAAAAATAAATAATTAATTATTTACTTTGAAAAATTGCAAAAAAAATGCATCACATCGGGACATGAGTCCTCTATTTATATCTAAAATCTTATAAAAAATGTTATCATTTTATTGTGGTTAGTGGTTAGATAGACACCTACTTCTTATTTTTCCCTAAAATTTAAATATTATTGCATTGAAATTTGAAATTTTCACCAAATATATATATATATATAGATAAACCTAGTAGTTTGGAAACTACATTCAATTTGCTACAGATTGTATTCTTACATATTTTTGAAATAATATAGATAAATTATTCAAAAATTTCCATCAAGTTTCCTAACTTTGATTTTTTTGAATTTTCATCGCTACTTAAGGGCTTATTTTTTCCATGATGAACCTGCACATACCCTTAAGGATGGAATACAATTCTTAAGAGTGGATACAACTGAAGCACAACTGGTAGTTGCTAGCTCACAAAGGTGAACAACTTCTAGATCTCCTTTAACCGTAACCACCTGATTGTTTGTAACAAACTTCAAAGAATAGTGTAAAGTAGAATTCACAACACACATAGAATGAATCCAAGGAATCCCAAAGAGAAGATTGCATGGTAACAGGTTGGGAATCACATAAACCAACATAGGAAAGGTAATGGGGCCTATTTGTAAAGGTTGTATTATCATGCCTAGAGCTTGACAACCAATGTTATCAAACCCAAGAATATGCAAGGAAGAGGCTATTAAAGAAGACAAATCAACTTTAATTTTAGGTAGTAGGTCCATACTGAAAATGTTGAGAGCTGAACCAGTGTCAATGAGGGTACGCCTAATACCAATGTTATTAACATTAATTATAATTATCAAGGGATCTTCTTGCTTCTTCACATCTGGAGGAAATAGTTCTTGTGGGTGGAGCGTAATACTCAATGAATCCACTTGAATATGAGCCAACAATGCATTAACATCTATAGGCCTAACAGAGGAAGGCAATAGAATATTTTGCAAGGATTCTTGTAACATCTCTTGATAAACCAGAGTGCTTTGAAGCAAGTCCCGAAGTGAGATCTTAGCTAGAGTAACACAAAGTTTCTCGACAAGATCGCAATTACCTGACACTTTGATCACAAGCTTAGGTGTTGAAGGAAGGCCTGGTTGGGAAGGTGGTAAAGAAGTAGGAACTTGAGTGGGTTGTGATGTGGGAATGGAAGGTTGTCAATCCAAGTTTTGTTTGTTTCTACTTCTATTTTATGTATGCCCAACAATATTATAGGAAGTAGAGTTAGTAGCTTTCATGAACCTTGAATATAAGTCTGATGAATCACTACAAAAAAAAAATCCCATAGACAAAACAATTCTCCCTAGGGGATGGTTCAGCTAGGGCCATGCAAATTATGGGTTTCTTAGGGCTCAAAGGAGCCACAGAGACCACAAATAAATTTACCAACTCCTCAAATTATGAGGGGAGAGTTTGTTCAAAATTTTTACCAATAGGGGAGAGCGCTTCTAAGAAATCATCTAGAGCATCTTCCAACATATCAAAATCTTCTTCAGAAAAGGGATAATCATAAACACGAGACATTATGAAAATAGATCTCACATGTTCACGTTAGGTTCACCAAAATGTGATATAAGAGGGATTGACTGCAAACAAGTCCCTTTATTCTCAAGAGATCACCAAGGAACAAACTACCCTTATACACCTCGATATAAGAAAGTCAATGAAAATGTAGAAAAAGTATACCTTACGTTGTGTTTCAGAGAAATTTGTTTTAGATCCTAAGAGAGTGAAACCATGAGATTTCTACCTCAGATGAGCAAGCTCTCTTCTAGAAGATAGTAGTGCAGTTTTAGGATGCAGCGCGGTGCACTGTCATCTAAAATGTGCGCTTGCATCCTAAGCGATAAGGGCTTAGGAGGTCGAGTGGGCAGAACCAGGTTTCACTTCTAAGCTAAAGGTTTATAATGTACTGCGTGAAATAAATGAAAAAGAAGCCAAAAAACTATAATAAGCACAAGGGGACTTGGAGAGAGCTTACCTTTTTATGGAATGTTCAACTCTTCACTCCAATCTCCTCTTCACACCAGCACACAAAAGAAAAAGAGGGAAATGTTAGGGTTGTTTAGGGGAATACCTTAGTTAGACCCCTGTTTTGGTGTTCCCACCTCTACAGATAGGAAAGTTGGAAAGGAGTGTAAAAGCGTGTGGTGAAAGAAAAATCCACTTAGGAGTAGAACCCGCACCATGAGATAGTAAATGAACAAGTAAAGAAGGAAAGTGAAAGAGAGAGAGCATTACCCATGGGTCAAGACTCTCTTTGATGCACATAGATGTACTGTTGAGTTCTTGCTTGAGAGCTATTTATGTTGGAGGGACCTCAGTCTAACATGGCTTCACTTGTGAGAGTGTTTCTATGAAGGAATAAAGAGAACTCAAGATTGGAGGAAATAACAAGAGAGCTTGAATGAATGACTTCCAACCCCAAATGAGAGAAAGAGAGGGGTTTCTAATGCATGCAAGGGTGGAAAAGAGGTGTTTCATTCGAAACCCAACTACTAGGAAATTTCAAGATTCAAGATTCTAGATTCCCCATTTCAAACTCGAAAAATTGCCAGGATGCTAGTGCATCGTGCAGGAGCCCAAAGCCTAGATTTTTGGGAAAGGTGTCATAGAGATTTTTTTGCTCTGCCTCAAGTCTACATGGAGTCAGAATTTTGAAATTCTAACTCATGGGATTTTTTTCATTAATGCCTTAGGGTGTCATAAATGCTAGGTAGAAATGCGAAAATGTGGAATTTCCCCTAGGCGCAATTCAGCGACATTAAATATCTATCTTTCTCACTCTCTCTCTCCTTGAGCTCTAGACCTATCTTTCTACATCTATCTCCATCCTTCCTTCTCTCTCTCTAAGGTCCCTCCCACTCCCTCTCCCTCTCCCTCTCCCTCTCCCTCTCCCTCTCCCCTCTCCCTCTCTCTCTCTCCCTCCCTCCCTTTGAAGTCCCTCTTCCTCTTAAGTCTCTCTTCCTCTTAGGTCTCTTTGAATCCCTTTCTCCCTATCAAGTCTCTCTAATGCCCTCTCTCATTTTTTCTCTCCCACTCCCTCTCTCTTTCTCAATCTCTCACTCTCTCACTACACTCTCTCCTCTAGGTCTCTCTCTCCCACTCTCTCCTCTCTCCTCTATCCTCCTCTCCCTCTCCCTCTCTCCCATCGCTCCTCTCCTCCCTCTCCCTCTCCCTCTCTCCTCTCAAGCTCCTATCTCCCTCTGTCTCTCCATCTCCCTCTTAGGTCTCTCTCTCTCAGGTCCCTACCACTCCCTCTCCCTCTCTCTCTCCCTCTCTCTCACTCTCCATCTCATTCTCTCCCTCTCTTTCTCTCCATTTCTATGAAGTGTCTCTCTCTCACACACACATACACACACACACACACACACACACACACACACACACACACACACACACACACACACACACACACACACTCTCCATCTCCATCTTAGGTCTCTCCCTCTCTTCCTCTCTCTCTCTCCTCTCTCCCTCCCTATTGTTGGAAAAACAAGGACAAACAACTAAGAGGGGGGGTGAATCAATTGTCACAGATTATTTAAACTTTTCAAACTTAACTTAACTTAGTCTTAGATTTGATGCATGAGCAATAAACCATACATAATCAACACATCAGAAACACATAGAACAATATTTTTACGTGGAAACCCTGTTAGGGGAAAAACCATGGTGGATGTTAGTCCACAATATTATACCCTGTTAAAAGTATATAGAAGAATAATTGGAATGCACATGCCTTCAGGCACACTACTTATAGCTCACTGCTCAAATACAAGAGGGATCACTTCCCAAAGAAGAGAAATACAGATTAGATCTGCAGGGTATGAACTGAGAAAATAGCTTATCCAAAAGCCTAATTAAAGTTCCATTTAAACAAAAAAAATTCTCCTTCACACTTTGCTCAAACTTCTTCAAACTCTACTCTACAATCGAATGATTAGAACACTATTCAAACATCTGCACTTTCTCTAGAATACATTCACTCTTATGCACACTTCACTTTTCTCAAACAATTGCTCTTATATATCCGCAACATGAATTTCATCAACAACTTTGTCGGGCAAAAGAAATATGAAAATATAAAACATAAATGCAATGTTGACCCAGATTTACAAATAAATTTTTATTGTGAATCAAACATCGTTAGCCAATATTATGTTGTGGCCCAAAACAACATCCTTGAGTGTTCCAAACATTCAAATTTTAATTTCCAAGTATCCACAACATGTTACAACCACCATGTCGGCCAAGAACATGAAAACCCGAACACACATGAAAAAAATCTTCGACCACAAACACACAGGAATGATCTAGAAGCATCCACAAGCAACAAGAACCAACAAATAAATATCCATAGCAACTAAAATTACTAGAATCACATCAAATTCACTCAGGAATACTAACTAAAACCAGAAAAATCTATTAGAGCACAACTATTCATAACACAATCAAAACTTCACGTGGACCTCTAAAACTTCTAGTAGATAAACTAGATACTCTCAACAATAAACCCTTTATTCCACAATGATTGATCATCAACATATTGAGCAAGACACCTTCATGACCTTCACTATTCCACTGGCAACCTCCAACTCTTTCTTTTAACAATTTTCTTAATATTCTCGATATATACAACCTTCAATACATCAATGCTAATAGTATTGACATCAATGACAACCACATATCAACAACCCAACCATAACATCCAACAATCTCCCCCTTTGGCATTGATGGAAACACATGATGTGAAAAACACCATCAACACAACTTTCAATCAACACTTACTCCCCATTAGATTTAGACTCTTCTACCTCAACTTCTTTTACATGATCTTCACCCCACAAGGCTTTTCTCCCCAAATAATTCACAGTTTTTCACATGACTCTTCTTCCCCTTTGACATCAATGGAAAAAATAAACATTATCTTCCCACATACAAGCTCTAAACCATGTATCTACACATCTAACTACTCCCCTTGAGCAGCAGCCATAGAAACATTAATCCAGATCAGAATATAGCTTTGAAGCATATAGATTGATGCAAGTAAATGAATCTCTAGTTCATATCAGGAGGGTTAATCACCCCTAACATCCCTTTAAGATACTCAAAAGTATCCTTTGGCAATGGCTTGATGAAAATGTCTGCAACCTATTCTTTGGTAGGCACATACTCCAATCTA
>VDFB02353493.1:348284143-348303579 GCA_007258455.2 Sequoia sempervirens | reverse complement strand
GCTAGTTTAGCCATAGGTGGTTAGCAGAGATAGAGATAGGAGGTGAGTAAGATTGCTGAAGAGCAGGAGAAGATTCCAGGGAGTAGGAGGAGATCCCAAGTGGTGATTGATGTGGGTGAGACAAAGGTGAAGGGAGAGGATGAGTGGGTGGAGCTAGATGTGATGGATGAGTGGGTGGATCCAGAAGCGATGGATATGGATATGGAGGTGCATGATGTCCCCCCAACATCCATGGTACCACCTAGAGGGGAGAATCCAACAGTGTTGTTGGGAAGAGCTTTGGAGAGGTTATGGATCAGCGAGTAGTAGCTGTGGTAGTCAAAGGTAGAGTGGAGGAGATCAGAGGCACATATGAGGGAGCTATAGGAACAACCTGCCAAGAGTGAGAGGGACTACTTAGAGCTTGCTAGAATAGTGACAAAGATGGAGAAGAGGCTAGTGAGAGAAAGAGAGATGAGGCACAAGATGAGGTGATTGATCTACATGCAAAGATAGAGAGGCTATGGAAAGAGGTTGGAAGGGAGCATGAGGAGGGAGATGCAGTGAGATGGGAGAGGGATCATCTAGTGGTAGAGGAGGTGGTATGACAGGCTAGAGGACAGGTAGATACTGGAACAAGGGCAGGATAGAGGCCTACAAAGATTGGGGCTGTGGCAGTGGGAGATGTGGAGGATTTGTGGAGGAAGGTAGAGTGGCTATGGAGAGAGACGGTTGATTTACAGTAGGAGCGAGATGAGCTCTAGGATAGAGTATACTATTTAGAGTAGACAGTTGGAGAAATAGGGTTTATGGAGAGGAGAGAGGAGGAGATGAGGGGTCAAGTACATGTGATGTAGGTAGAGAGAGACGTATCATAGGCATAGGCGTAGGCTATGGAGGCAAAGAGAGATGTAGCTCTGGCATGAATTTAGTTGTAGGCTGAGCTAGAGGTGGTAGTGACACAGGTACAGTCTCTTCAGAGAGAGGGATGTGGTAGTGTCAACGGTATCAACTCTTCAGAGAAAGCGAGATGCAATCGAGTTGAGACTTCAAGTACTGCAAAGGGATAGGGATGTAGTGGTGGCTTAGGCACAAGCCGAGCATAGGGAGAGGGATGTCACAAAGGTGTAGATGAAAATGTTGTAGAGTGAGCGAGACACAACACAGGCTTAGTTTCATGCAGTGCAGGTCAAGGAGGGGGAGCTAGGGACAAAGGTATAGGGATTGTAGAAATAGTTACAAGATACATAGGTTGAGAGGGATAGGGCCATAGAGCAGGTACAACAATTGATATTGGAACAAGAGGCCTGGGGGCAAGAGCTGAGAGCCATTAGTGCGGATCAAGATAGGTAAAGGAATGAGCAGAATACTGCTAGATATTAGGTTGGGTAGAGAGATGATTATATGCAAGAGGCGAGCTATTCGAGGTGTTCCTATGAGCAAGTAGTTCTAGATCTAGCACAATGCACAACGTGCTACATCAAACATGTACCTCAGATACCAACACCATCCCAGTCATTAGGGACATGTACTATGGGGTATAGCGACTATCGACAAACTCCTTATAGTGGTTACTAGGGGACTCCCACCTGTGAGTACTAGGGGACCCCCATGCACAGAGGGCCAGTGCCTAACTCTCATCAGAGATTAGACATGGGCAACTCATGGTAGAGTAGTCAGAGAGCAGATGGAAGGATACCAATTTTTTGACAGGTGCAAGATGGAGGTTTAGTATAGATTAGCAGAGAGTAGATATGAGCGACATCTTTGGATCTTGTACTTTATTTGTTGATATACGATGGATATGTAGTGGATTATGTTTGAGACATTATGATGAGATGTACATTATATTATTTTGATTATGATATGTGATACCTCTTATTGACACTATGCATTATGTTTGATGTGATGGATGATTTAGTTTGTGTATGCACATGTATATGATGTATGTGGATAGATGATGTGGTTATGCGTGATGTTGATGGAATTTATCCCTATGTGGAATTTATGTTTATGTAGAATTTGTACTTATGTGGATGATGTGATTATGCATGTATTAATGTTTATAATGCAGGATGAGATGAATATTTGGTATGAAATGTAATTAGGATGGATCTAACAACATGTTTTGTAGGTGGTAATGCACACATTATGTAAATGTTAATATGGATATGTATGGGTTAAATGAAACTAAGATGCTTAATCTAATTAGTCTATGAAAGATAAAATATGTTGTATTTACAATGTGACATGCAATATGAATGAAACATGAATTCATCTAATGAAAACCTAAATGTCAATAATCACTTGCATGGGAATGCTGGTAGATGATAGGTGTAACATGGGTGTGATAATGCACCTATCAAGAACCATTAGTACCCTAAGAGGAAAACCAAGGGGAAAAAGAATCAAATTTTGCACAACCTAAATCATAAGTCATGGGTTACGAACAAGGACTAATGAAGGGTACATGCAATGAAATGAAATGCAATTACAAATGCAATTTTCCATCTTCAGAGAATTGATTTTTTTCTAAAACACAAGATACCAAATACCATGATATACGAGATTAAGGTGAGTTGGCATCAAATGCATGAAAAAAACACAACAAAAAAGGTTATCCCAATACCCCAAAGTCATGAGGACCTTGGTTATGCCAGGTATTGGAATAACCATAAGATCAAAAGGATATTCCCAACATAATGCAGGATCCTAGGGATCACGAGGTGGAGTGCCTATGTGAGGAGCTGACGGAGATGGATAAAAATGCGATAGATCAAGATGTACCTACATTAACTCATAAAAACCCACCATAATATGATGGATCATGACAGTTTTGATAAGTGAGAATAGGGAGCTCAAACAATAAACAAAAGCCAAAAGTATGAAAAGATCATAATCAAAGTTAAACATCCTTTACCATAGGATCACGAGGATGGATGGGTGATGATGTGGTATGCTAGGAAGGGTGCATCATATTGAGAATGATGATGGAAACTAAAATAAAATGATCTAGGTGATGCAAGATATTTTTCATTAACCAGATCTCTTGAAACTAGAGGATTTTGTTTGCTTGAAGGGCACAAGCCTAGATAGAATTACTCTTACAGTAGCCCCAGAGACTAGACAATAGGGATTACAGGCACACCCTACAGACCTAGGGAGGGGATGATCAGGAGATTGCTCCTGTAGCAGAGGTATATCCCTCTTAGTTCACAGGAAAGGATACATGGATGAGAGTGGAGAGGAATCAGTGCAGAGCGATGAGGGATGAGTAGAGGCAGAATCCCTAGGAGTAGATCAAAGATCAAAAGAATTACCTCACAGTGCAAGTGTAGGGCAACATAGTTTGGGAAAAACAAACAATGATCAACTACATGGATAAAGAAGTAGAAAATAAGGGCGGATGTGGGGACCATCCTTAGGATAGTCAAAGGCATGAGGATAAATCAAATGATCAGCCAGCTCATTGAAGTGTAGGGGCAACGTAAGTTAGAGCTAAGACCAAAGAGATCAATATGACAGGATCATGTCTATGTGGAGACTAACACGATGGATGATCCTAGATGATGACACAAACTAAAAGAAAAAAAATTGATGATAGAAGCTCATATTAGGATAAAAAGGTCAAGATGACGGATATCATATAATCATCCAATACTCAATCACAATATACCAAGCAACCAAGGATGGAATGGGAGAGGATGTCAAGATAGGATGGATGGAGTCACAAAGTAATTAGGACACAAGGTAGATAATGATTAAGCACTCTATAGATGATTCCTATTATCAGGTTTTCACTATCTGTACCTATCCAAGGTGCCACCAAAGGTGGTTTTCACCATAGGATGAATTTATTTCTCTTTAGTATTTTTTTATTTTTAAAATGTTTTTTTTTTGTATTTTTGCAAGTAGGGTTACCAAGCAGACTTAGGTGTAAAACCTCTTCAGATGCATGATACTGATAGGATCTTCTAGGGGACTCCTCCTTCAGGGGTAGCAGTTTAGCATGTACTACAAGTCCGTATTTGAGTGGTTGCTTAATTATAGGGATAGCCGGTTGCTAGATTTTCCTTTCTTGGCCAGTCCTACTAAATTATGCTATGGTTCTCTTCGGGACAAGGATCACCCAGTTTGGGACTATTGAGGGTGAACCTTCTTGTTGTGAGGTCCATGCTTGAGAGGTAGTTTTGGTGGAAGCATGGATGATCATGGAGTGTTGATTCATCTTTCACATCTGAAATTAAGTCCCTAGTTGTACAGAACATCTGATGTGGGCATCTTCCCTTGTACAGTAAAGGTTCTTGGGAGAATCCAAGTAATGGGATCATGGTCCGGAAAGATAAGCCAGCCTATACCACTAAAGAATAAATTACTTCTCGAGTATATAGAGTATAATCCCCACCAAAGCGGGATCGACCTCGGTCATAATCTGCTTAATGGCTCTTTAGGGATACTGGGTCAGGAATCTGTTAAATGCTTCTCACTCCCATTATAGAATATCAGGGAATTCAAAATAATGTGGATCTGAGGTGTTCGCCGTTCAGGATTCCGGTAGGATCGTGGATCAGATATCAGGATGTTCGGTGTCGGTGGTTCCGGTCATAAAATAAAACAATCGTCGATCAATCGTCGATCGTTATCAACCATGGTGTGAGAGAGGAGCTAAAGGTAATGCTGGAGCATGAATCAAATCTACATGTTGCTGGCAGGGAAATCATTTCTCCATGAATTCACAAGCATCATGTTCTAATGTAGGCCAATAATATCCAGCTCGGAGAATCCTTTTGGCCAAGGCCATACCATTTGAATGGGCCCCACAAATACCAATATATACCTCCATTGAATTATATATGGCTTCAATGTCATTTAGAAACCTGGGAGAGTTCCATCCATCTACTGCTTGATAAAATTATATCACATGATGATAATGTACGAGGGATAGATGTTGAATAAAGGGGATTTTCCCATTGGTTTACGTGCTTAGAACTTATGGGTCAAAATATTATCGTTACAAAATACATTATATATGTCTTGGTACCATGGGGAAATGGGACCTACAATATCTCACACCATATCGAGAGAATCTAGGGATATCATATATTTGGGATTAAAAGTTTTTCCACTGGAACTTCGCATTATATTCGATATTTTAGGCATATCAATCGGGGAGCCAATAAGTAGCCATTATATTGTTGCTTTTATTTCTATAGAATTTGAATCGAAGGGTGTAAGAGTGAAATGCTTCAGAGTCATCCACCATGCATTTGTAGGGTAACAAATTGTCATCTTTGTTAGGAATTCATCCCACATTAGCACTCGATGACCAAACGTGAATCAGCAGAGACTCTCAAATTAGGTTGCCTTGCTTTGCTTACAATTGAGGAGACCTATAAGGAGAGCTCCATTGCCACTTGGCTATCTTTTATTGGACCGTAAGATTCTATCACAGATGATTTTTGGGATGCCAATTAGGCTTGAGGGGTAACAAAAAAAATTCCTACTCTCGATCCATTATGAGTATATGATCCATCAAAATACAATGTCCAAGTAGGTGCTTCTATTACTGTAAAAAATTCATCTATAAATTTAGTGACCAAAGGGTAAACATCCATTGGGGGTGCCTCGATCAACTGATCAGGTATGAATTGTCCTTTTATGGCTTTGCAATCCATGTACTCTATGTCAAATTCACCTAAAAGCATGACCCACTTAGCCATGTGACTAATTAAAGTGGTTCTAGATAATGAATATTTGAGTGGATCAATGTTTGCTATTAATTTGACTGGATGGGTAAGCATGTAATGTCAGAGTTTCTATGTATTGAAGACCACTGCAAGACATGCTTTCTCCATGGGTGAATAATTTAATTCATATCTGATCAGTGTTTGGATGATGTAATAGATTGCACGTTCTTTTGATGACTCATCATACTATGCCAATAATTCCCCTAGTGCGACTGAAGTGGGGAAGATGTAAAGTAGTAGGGGTTTTCTTGGGATAGGTGGCATCAAGATCGGTGGAT
Organism: Sequoia sempervirens; assembly: GCA_007258455.2. Taxonomy (NCBI): domain Eukaryota; kingdom Viridiplantae; phylum Streptophyta; class Pinopsida; order Cupressales; family Cupressaceae; genus Sequoia; species Sequoia sempervirens. The sequence goes on along the minus strand of VDFB02353493.1, from coordinate 348,297,575 downwards.
GAGCCAAGTACTCCTTTATCTTATCGAAACCTAGCTAACACTATTGGTTCCATTTGAAGGTGGAGTCTTTTTTCAAAAGATGGGTGAATGACTAACACTTTTCTACAAGCTGGGCTATGAACTGACAAATGGATTGCAACTTTCCTTGGAGACTTCTTAATTGTTTTAGGTTGTGCAAGGGAGGAATATCCAGAATAGCTTTCACCTTGGTGGGATCAACCTCAATGCCACTTTGAGACACTATGAAACCCAACAGTTTCCCTAATGTGACACCAAAGACACTTTTTTGGATTTAGTCTTAACTTGTATTGTTCTAACTGCTCGAAGATATTTTTCAAAATGGCAGGGTGCTCTATTTTGGTTTTAGATTTTCCTAGCAAGTCATCAACATAATATTCCATGATAATATGGATGAGGTCATGGAAGATGATAGTCATATCTCTCTGATATGTTTCCCCCACATTCTTGAGACCAAAGGGCCTAACATTGTAGCAAAAAGTATCCCAAGGTGATGTAAAAGCAATCTTGTGTTGGTCTCCAGGTGCAATTTGGATCTGATTGTAACTAGAGAAGCCATTTATAAGGGAAAACATCTCGTCCTGTAGTAAGGTCAACCAACATGTCAATATTGGGCAACGAGAAGTCATCCTTTAGATAGGATTTGTTAAGATCCTAGAAGTTTGTGTAAATATAAATGTCTCAATTTGGTTTGGCAATAGGAACTATGTTGGAGATCCAATTAGAGTAGTCAATGGGTCTAATAAAATTGACGTCTAGTAATTTCTCCAATTCTTTCTTGACTAATAATGCTACCTATGGATTCATTTTGTGGAGCTTCTATTTGAAAGGCTTGGTATCTAGGCGAACATCTAGATGATGAACTACTAAAGCAAGGTCTAAGCCTGGCATATTTGAGTATGACCAAGAAGAGTTAATGATACCATCTTTAAGTAGCTAAACAATGACTGAATATTCTTGCTTTGATAGTGATTTGGCTACATAGGCGATCTTAGGATTTTCAGTAGTACCCAAGTTAACTTCTTGAGTTTCTTCAACTAGGATGGATGACCGTATGGATAATTAAGTTCCCAAAAGGGGAAGATGAATGTCTCCATCCTCCAGTGCCTCTTCAAGGTTTTCACTATCAGATGCGTCATTTATTTTTACTTTTCTTGGTCAAGAAGTGCCCTAGGGAGGTTTTCACTAGATGACCATTTTTTATTTTTCTTGTTTTTATTTTTGGAATTGGAGCATTCATCCTCCCCCAATCCCATGAGGTTGACATATGTATCCAAGGAGAAATTGGTAGGTGTGCTATCACGTAGGTCCTAATCAATGAGTTCAAGATGGAAAAGAGAAAGGTTGATGGTAAAGATGAATAAATAGTCAAACATGGATGACAGGTTTGTGTGATCAACATTATTATATGCATGTATGATGGATTCTTCCTCGGGTATGTCTTCCAAGGGACCATTGTCCATAGTAACACTATTGGAGGTATTAGATGATGTTGTGGGGCCTTTATGCTTTTTGTCATATCTGAGGCATATATTCCATGGAAGCTTTGATACATCAATAGGTTGCAACCATCCTTGTTCTTCCTTAGCTAAGCCCCTACCTTGGTAGTTATACTTTTTTGCGAACTTAGATAACCGAGGGTATACTTCTAGAAAGTATTCCTTAAGAGGAGGATCTAGTTGGGGTTCTTCATGGTATACCCACTGATTGATATCCTCTTCTGGTGCATCTGTCTTTAAACTAGGAAACTGAAAAGTTGTAGTGGGAATTTTTTTAGCACTAAAGGTATGGTCTTGTCTTCTTTTGGTGTAGATTGCGAAGGTTGGTTGTATGTGTGTGGTGATAGTGGCATGGTTGCCACATTTAGAGCTATATGCATTTCATATTCACCACTCCCCTTGTCAATGATTTGGACTTTGGTGATAGTAGGATTGGTGGTGGGAGATGGAGTGGTTGTCATGGTGCATGATGGATTGGAGGAAGATGACTGAGATGCCCCCATATCGACCCTAGGATAATAATGTAAATAGGGAAATTATGCTTCTATAGAGAAGAAGTATTCAAATGGTTATGGGTTGGAATAAATGGTTATCTCTTATCCATTAACTAGGAACTTTAGGTATTTATGGTACATTGAGGGGATGGATTACATGGTGTGTATCCATGGGAAGTCAAGGAGGAGATTATATGGTAAGTCTAGATCAAGGACATGACAAGTAGTGTACTGAACTACAAGTCCAACCTAGATAGGAAGAATGATAATCCCTTCAAAATTTCTTTCTGCATTATCATAAGCCTTGATCATGATGATTTAATTACTCAAATCCACTTGAGTATACCCTACCTATTTTATGAACTTCAGAGTGCATAGATTGAGGGCAAAGCCATTATCTATAGGAACCTTTTTATTTTACAACAGGAAACCAAGACTTCGATGTGGAAGGGATGACTATGATTGGCATCAATATTTGGCTTGTCATTTTGGCTAAAGTGTAGCTGGTAAGATAAAGCCAGGTGTCCTAATAAAGCTTGGAATTGTGTGGGATTGATGTTGTTAGGTACATAAGTTTCTTGTAAAGATCTGTTGAGTATTTTTTGATGCACGCGAGAAGACTTAAGCAGATCCAAGATTAAGATCTAAGCAGGGGTCTTTCCTAAGTGATCAAGAATATTGTACTGAGAGTTTACAAGATTTGGTTGGGTGGGTGTGGAGGTTGCAGGGACAGTAATGGGGGATCATCGGGTAGCAACAACACATTGGGGATCTTTAGCTTTAACATGTATCATGGACACACATGGTTCTACCTGCAGAATGTAATGGACAATGCCATCATAGTTGAGGGGTACATTCTTATAGCTTATGTTATTTGTGCTATTGTTTTGGGGATTGTTGTTGGAGGTGCTTGCACCTTGATTATGGTTAGAGAAGGAATTTTGATAGATATACAATTGAGCATTGGATGATGAAGCTTGACTAGTGTCGACATTGATATCTCCTCGATTGATAAGATCTTGTACATAGTTTTTGAGACCTTGACACTTATTCAAAGTATGCCCTTTAATATTGTGGAATTCACAATATTCATTCTCTCTAAACTAGGCCAGTTTGGGCTTGGATTCATCAAGTGGTTTGGTGACAGGATATTTGATTGGATAGTTGACCTATAACAACTTATGGAAGACGACACTCAAGGATTCTCCTAATTGAGTATACTAGCATTTTTTGTTCCCTTGACTATTTTGGTTTGATTGTTGAGGAGGAAAAAATTTCCCCCGTGGCATGGATATGGCATTAGGTATAGATGGTTGTTTCCTCTAGGATGTATTGGCCACCTAAACATGTTTAGTGTCAGTGACACCATCATTCACTGCATTTTTGTTATTGGTCCAAAATCATGACTTATCGATAGATGGCCTTTCTTTGTCATGGTTGTGTATCTTGATGATCCCTTTAGCAATAAGGGCACGTTCAAGGATGGGTCCTTTTTCCACTATTTTAGCAAAAGTGGTGATACAGTGTAACCTGAAATAATGAGCCATTTCAGGATGTGAGTTCTCCACAAAGAGGCTGACCATGTCTTTCTACTTGAGAGGGGTTTCCATTCAGATTTCCAAAGCATGCCACCTCTGGATGTAGCTAATAAAGGTTTCGTCATCACATTGCTTCTCCTTAAGAAGGTCCAAGGTATTAGTATCTTTTTCTAAATTGAAGGAGAATTAAGAAACAATTTTTTTTTTTCTGAAAGATCTACGAAGGATTTGATGGACCCTCATTCTAGACCCATGAACCAATCCAAGGTGTATGCCATTAGGCTTAGTGAGAATAGGTGCAAGAGGTAGTTGTCATTGTGCACAACCTCCTCACATTGGAGTAAAACTCTTGTAGGTGGGCTTTAGGATCCTTTTTTCCCTTGTATCTATTGAAATTTGGTATCTCAAAGTGCTTCGGGAAGGGAATCAGTGAGATGGATGGATCAAATCGATAGGGACATATATCTTTAAATTTTAAGGATTGTTTACCAGTCTCGGCATGGTGATCTTTCAAAGAAGCTTTGATTTCCAACAAACCCACATTGATGGGTGGCATAGGAGTCAAGGTAGATGGGTTGGATGGATATGGGTGGCAGGACAATGCAGGATCCTGATGAGATAGTGTTTGAAGGTTGATGTATGGATTTTTATAGTGAGATGATGATATCCCTTGCTGGTATGTTGAGGGAGTTTGTTTGTACTCAGGTTGTTGTTGCGAGGTATAGTACGGATTTGTTTGATAAGAATGAGTGACAAAATGCTTAGGAGCTTGAATGGGGTGTTGCAGATTGATTTGTTGGTAATGAAGGTATTGTTGCGACTGTTGGGAGGACACATAGGTTGGTTGTTGTTGAAACTACTATTGGTTATGATAGTAATAGTGCTGGGGAGGTTTTTGATGTGATGTTAGTTGTTGTGTGGGCCGAGATGGGATGTTGTGTTCTGGTTGAACTTGTGGATGTAAAATGGATGTCAGAAATGGGGATATGGTCTGAGTGAGAGGTTGGGATGGATTTCCTTACAATTGGTGTGGTGGTTGTTATGAAGAAATTAAAGGATTATGTGGGGTTGTTGTAGATGAGACGGTTGAGATAATGTAGACGCGTTCTGCAAAGGAGGTTGTTGGGTACCAATGGGAACATTTGGTTGGGATGTACTTTATGGTGGTAATTGAGGTGGTATGTTAGATTGGAGAGGTTGTATATTTGTGGCCTCGAGGAGGTGACAGTCACAGTGCAAAGGGTTCATACCCCAAATTAAGATAGGATGGGACTGAGACAGCCAGTGGGAAGCATACCATAGAGTAGAAAATTAATGGGATCCAGTCTTGAGGATCCATCCTTGGTGTCTTGGCATGTGGGGGATTGTATTACTTGATAAAAGAATGATGCTCCCTCTTAGACCGGAGTTGATGCAACCCTCCAACTGGAGAACATTAGGAATGTAAGACAGGTATGTTGTGAACCCAGGATATAATGCAGATGCCGATGCTATGCCCAGATAGAATTAGCCAGTGGAGTTTGACACCTTTTTCAATTAGGTGGAGCTAAAATTTCACTACGTATTTTTTCATCTGTCATTTTCACATTGGTGGGGTTACTAATATGTTCCACAAGTGTGAGTTTGGGCTGATTGACCATGTTCTCATCTTCGGGTGGCAATGTGTTTTGACCATTAGTGTTGTACTATGATGATGTACCATTCTAGGGATCTTGAAGGATTTTTTTTGTGTTATTGGGATCTTGAGGCATATTTGATAGGGAATTTTTGGCCATTTTCCTTTCCTATGATTGGGTCTGAATAGGCATGCAAGATGGTACAAGGATGATCAATATGATGATTAAAGGATTGACTTAATTGGATGATGGACTAACCAACAAGGATGCGACTTGATAGGATTGGATTGGATGATTGACAACAAATTTTATTTGATTAGATTAGAGTGGATGATTGATAAAGGATTTGATTCAATAAACAATCGATGAGATCAAATTAGATTGATTGATGGAATGGTTGGTAAAATTGGATTGGACCGAATTGACTAATAATACAATTAATGAGATAGGGTTGGATTGGATTGATGACAATATTGGATTGGATTGATAAGCGATTGATAAGACTAGGATGGTGACGAGGTTCTAAACCAAGTTTAGAAATTATCCTTGGTAACATAAGGTGTTGATTGATCGATTAAGAGATGGATGTATGATGATGATGTTGAATCCAACTTAAGATGGAAGTGGATTGATAGGGATAATAAGGATGACCGACTTAAGATGGATAACAATCCTAAGCTAGTTTCGAAGGATGGTGATCAAGCTTAGACACATAGGTCAAATTAGATAACTACTTCAAATGAAGTTTAGCAGAATGGGAGAATGATTTCCAAAATGAGGGAAACGACAATCCGAAATGGATGAGCAACCTTTCAGAACAAGGAAACAAGAGCCCAAAACAAGAGAACGACTATCGAGATGGATTGATGGAGTCCCAAACTGGGTAGATGGCAACTCAGAATGGAGACACGACAACTCAAAATAGAGGAACAATTATCAGAATGGAATAATGGTTATTAGAATGAAAGAATGACTATGGGTGAACGATAATCTAAAAGAATGAACAAATACTTGGATTAGATAAATGATGTCTCTAAATAGATAAATGGATGTTTTATTGGGGGAAATAGGCCTTCAAAATGGGGAGACAAATGCTCAAAATGGGTGAAAAATCACTCAAAATAGAAAAATAGGTGCTCAAAATGACAAAATGGGAGTTTAGAATGATGAAAAAGGGTGACACAACTAACTATTCAAGGGTCAATTCCACCCCTAGAGGTTAGGTATGCCCCTACAAGAGCTCGGGTTCACCAATATAAGAGGTTGGGTTCACCGCTAAAGGTCAAGTTCACCTGTTTGACTAAAGGTAGATCAAAACTGATTAAAACAGACTAAAATGAGACTGGTTCGGAGGTCAGGTATGCCCCTGACAGAGGTCGGGTTTTCCTCTAAAGGTCAAGTATGCTTGAGGACTGAATATTGATCAAAATTGACTGAAACAAGCTAAAAAGGGGCTAGTTTAGAGGTTGAGTATGCCCCTAGAGGTCAAGTATGCCTATGGACAATCCTGAACATGTTTTTTGAACAAAAGACTAAGCAAAAGGACTCAAAACATAGCAAACAACATTCATAGGATAAGGTTGACTTGACTAAACAAAAAATTACTAATTTTGCATAAAGAAGATGGTTCAGATAGTACGATCCTAAGTCTAGTAGAAATTGGTATGGCCAATAGAGTCTTCTATTCTAGGATGAACATGGTTGCTAGGGAGTCGTTGATATACACCCGATATGTGAGGCCCAAACCGTGAACACCAACTTGTCATAAGAATGAGTTGGGAACCTTAGCAAGATACTAAAGGCTTAGAACAACTCTACACATCATCCTAACGCTTCAGCCATTATGATGTGGCTGGATTGAGGTACAACTTTCGCTCTCCCCCTTTTTTTTACCCCGCTGATACGCATGATTGGAATCATCCCTTGAGGTGATGAAATCCTCAAGTAGGTCCCGCTAAGAAAAGCCAAAGGGTGACTCCAAGGACATGGTAAGCTACGATTTCTTGTCACCTAGGATCACCAAATAGCACAAGGGAATTGGATACATCAAATAGTTTACCAACAAGCACAACACACAAGGTAAATTGACACCCCTAGTTAAGCTATGTGCCTAATTTGTCAAGAAACAACAAGCAACAATTGATAAATAAATAGCCCTATAAGGAAACTTGTTAGTGATTTTTCTTCTTGTTCCTTGCTAAATGCTAATTAAATACTTGCACAAACACAAACATGACACATTAGGGGGCTAGAAACACTCAAAATAGTAAAAAATAGTGCTTAAATTTCACTTTTTACCTTCTATAAAAAGTTATTTTTGGTCAGGTTCACTTGTTTGTTGGGTCAAGTACGCCCTTGGGTAGGTAAGGTATGCCCTTGGATAGGTCAGGTATGCCCTTGGATAGGTCAGGTATGCCCCTAGGCAGGTTAGTTTTTCCCTTGGAGGTCAAGTACGCCCTTGGATAGGTCATGTTCACCCCTCTGTGAAAATTGCAAATTTCAGGTCTTTGTGGAGGTTAGGTTCACCTGTCTGCTGGGTCAGGTTCACCCCTAGATATTAGGTACACCCCTGGACAAGTTAGGTTCACCCCTAGAGGTTAGGTACACCCCTTTTCTAGGTCAAGTTCTTCCCTCTACAACCTACACCTACAAACAGTAAGAAAAATAGAAAATGTGAAAGAACAGGACCCGTCTGTGGGTCCCACCAGGCATGCTATAAATGTTATAGGCCAAAATACCGTTCTAGAAATAAGCAACAACAAGAAATGTACAAAAAATAATAAAATCACCTAACACCTCAAGATTAGCCTAGTTAGATTCAAAACAAAATGAGATAACAAAAAGAAGTTGATTATACTTTGTCTCAAATCGATCATTTGGTTGGCCCTTGATGGTTGATTTTGTGTATGCTTATTTGGATGGAAAAATATGTTGATATGAAATGCAAGATGGATAAGAAATGGATGAAAAGTGGATGAAAATGGATGCAATTGCAATGGTGAGAGAAAAATGTGAAAACTAGCTAAGTGTGGCTCAAGTGACAAATTTGCAAGAGTTTGGCTATGGAATGAAAAGTTGCTAAATGGGAGAAAAAAGGGAGGGATTTATAGAGGAAGTTGAATTCTCTAGAGAATTCAATGGTTGTTATTCTTCCAACAAGGTTAAGATGAAGGGCTATGGTGAGTTGAGGACTCACAAGTCCTCACATCCTGACATGTGGAATGTGAGATGGCTAGGTATGGTGATGTGTAAATGAGGTGGAAGGAGGGTACATGAGGTGTAAGAAGGACAAGTACTTTGAAAATACCTTGGGGGATGAGAATATTTCCTCAAAAAGGAACTTCTTGTTTCCAATCAGGAATGAAAGTGACTTTTGAGAAATTTTAGAATTCCTCAAAAATCTCCATTGGAAAAGGGAAAGTAGTTGGAGAAATAAATGTGAATTAAAAATTCGCATACTTGCAAGAATCTCATGGACAAGACAAGGTTCTAAAAAGGGAAGCATTTTTCCCCTTGTGACTTTATGTGACAAGTCAAACAATTCTAGAAGATGCATAGGAAGAGGAGATTATAGGAGGAATAAATGTGAATTTAAAATTCACATGGGAAAGAGGGTCAATACCAAAGAAGGCGAATGAAAAGGTTGACCAAAAAAGGCATGCTAAAAGTGGCTAATGACTTTGATTAAGGTTGTTCAAACACATGATTAAGAAGATTAACTAAAGATTAGAAGCAAGTGGCAAATGTTGGAGGATGTGACATATCCTAATAATAAATTAATGATGATTAGAAGATGGTTAGGTGGCTAAGAGGAATTAGAGACCAACTTGCAAAAGTTGGAGGATGTGACACATCCTAATCAAGGATTAAGCATGTGCACATACCAATCATAAATTAATTAAACTAATTATGATTGAATATGACAATGAGAGAAAAAAATAAGAATTTAAAAATTGGCTCAAATTCAAAGAGGTCACATGACTAAATTAAATAGAGTGATGTATTTATTTAATTTAGAGAGGAAAAAAGTAAAAGGTAAAAGTATTTAATTATTGAATTAAATACTTAAGGAACCTTATACAAATGATGAAATATTAATTAAATGTATGATTTAATTAATATTGGCCAAGAGGATGAAATAGGTGAGTAAAGGGATGAGTAAGGAGACGAGTTTGACCATACATAAGTGGTTAAATTCCCCTAGTGTTTGATTTGAAGAGAAGACATCTAAAGGGACCTTCTTGGCCTACCCCTTTTCTTCTATCAATTCAAGATTAACCAAGCTCAATGGTTGAGGTGAAATCATATTAACACTCCACCAAGGTTTTTACTTAGACTATTCAATAGAGCATCCCAAACCCAAATAGTGTTGTTGTGCCTTAAACCAGATAGGGACTTGAATTCCTTGCTTGATACATCCTAGGCCTTTCTGCTCATAGCTATATCAAGAGGCGAGCTCATATCCAAACCCATAACGAGTTTGAAAAACTTCAAGAGGTGGCAACTCCACATAGAGCATTTCATTCCACCAATGGATGTCAAATTTCCCTACAAGAGCACTCCCACCTTCTTTACCAAGTTCACAAACATTAACCTCCTTTGTAGGAGTGGGATTGCTCTCCTGGGTAGAGGAAGGAGTGGTCTCCTGAACATGATCACACTTCTCTTCTTGAGTGGGAGTTTCATCCACCTTGGTGGCAGCAATACTTGGAAATTCTATACCAAAGGGGCCCACCTTGTACTCTGTGATGAATAATTTAGAGAAATCTAAGGAACCCCAATCATCGCCAAGGAAAGCATTTGATTGAGAAGATGAAGGGGAAGACATGGGGAGACTTAGGATTTTTTTGCATTAGGCGGTTCATTTTTGTCGACACTTACTCTAGGAATGACTTCCATAGAAGGTATCGATGAGGAACATGTCATAGCATCAGTAGTTAAGGGTATGTGCAAGATCATAATGGGAAAAATAGTGGCGATATGATGGGTATGTGTAGCATATGTGGTTGACGACACTTTTTTTACTCAAAATTGATGAAACGAAAAGGGTTTTTAAAAGAGATTCTTATCTTTCCACCAATATAAATTATGGTTTACTTTGAATTTAATAAATAATTATTATTCATTTTCTATTTGAATTACGACTAAAGTCGTGGTTAATAGGCTGATTGAAAAACATCTATAGCTTTCAAATGGTAAACATTTTGACTCTGAAACATGCACATTCTATGCTTTGCATACTATAGGATAAAAATGAATTCATGAAGTTTTGACTAAGATAAGGTTAATGGGACATCACGATTTTTTTATATTTTAAAAAAATTCATAAAAAATAAATAATTGATATTGCAGAAAAAATTGCAAAAAATGCATCCACATGGGTTATTAGATTCTCATTTATCTAAAATCTTATAAAAAATGTTGTCATTTTATGGTTGAGATTGGTCCCGGATATGGGCTTTTCTTTGCCCATTTTTTCCCTAAAATTTAAATATTATTGCATTGAAATTTGAAATTTTCACCAAATATATATATATATATAGATAAACCTAGTAGTTTGGAAACTACATTCAATTTGCTACAGATTGTATTCTTACATATTTTTGAAATAATATAGATAAATTATTCAAAAATTTCCATCAAGTTTCCTAACTTTGATTTTTTTGAATTTTCATCGCTACTTAAGGGCTTATTTTTTCCATGATGAACCTGCACATACCCTTAAGGATGGAATACAATTCTTAAGAGTGGATACAACTGAAGCACAACTGGTAGTTGCTAGCTCACAAAGGTGAACAACTTCTAGATCTCCTTTAACCGTAACCACCTGATTGTTTGTAACAAACTTCAAAGAATAGTGTAAAGTAGAATTCACAACACACATAGAATGAATCCAAGGAATCCCAAAGAGAAGATTGCATGGTAACAGGTTGGGAATCACATAAACCAACATAGGAAAGGTAATGGGGCCTATTTGTAAAGGTTGTATTATCATGCCTAGAGCTTGACAACCAATGTTATCAAACCCAAGAATATGCAAGGAAGAGGCTATTAAAGAAGACAAATCAACTTTAATTTTAGGTAGTAGGTCCATACTGAAAATGTTGAGAGCTGAACCAGTGTCAATGAGGGTACGCCTAATACCAATGTTATTAACATTAATTATAATTATCAAGGGATCTTCTTGCTTCTTCACATCTGGAGGAAATAGTTCTTGTGGGTGGAGCGTAATACTCAATGAATCCACTTGAATATGAGCCAACAATGCATTAACATCTATAGGCCTAACAGAGGAAGGCAATAGAATATTTTGCAAGGATTCTTGTAACATCTCTTGATAAACCAGAGTGCTTTGAAGCAAGTCCCGAAGTGAGATCTTAGCTAGAGTAACACAAAGTTTCTCGACAAGATCGCAATTACCTGACACTTTGATCACAAGCTTAGGTGTTGAAGGAAGGCCTGGTTGGGAAGGTGGTAAAGAAGTAGGAACTTGAGTGGGTTGTGATGTGGGAATGGAAGGTTGTCAATCCAAGTTTTGTTTGTTTCTACTTCTATTTTATGTATGCCCAACAATATTATAGGAAGTAGAGTTAGTAGCTTTCATGAACCTTGAATATAAGTCTGATGAATCACTACAAAAAAAAAATCCCATAGACAAAACAATTCTCCCTAGGGGATGGTTCAGCTAGGGCCATGCAAATTATGGGTTTCTTAGGGCTCAAAGGAGCCACAGAGACCACAAATAAATTTACCAACTCCTCAAATTATGAGGGGAGAGTTTGTTCAAAATTTTTACCAATAGGGGAGAGCGCTTCTAAGAAATCATCTAGAGCATCTTCCAACATATCAAAATCTTCTTCAGAAAAGGGATAATCATAAACACGAGACATTATGAAAATAGATCTCACATGTTCACGTTAGGTTCACCAAAATGTGATATAAGAGGGATTGACTGCAAACAAGTCCCTTTATTCTCAAGAGATCACCAAGGAACAAACTACCCTTATACACCTCGATATAAGAAAGTCAATGAAAATGTAGAAAAAGTATACCTTACGTTGTGTTTCAGAGAAATTTGTTTTAGATCCTAAGAGAGTGAAACCATGAGATTTCTACCTCAGATGAGCAAGCTCTCTTCTAGAAGATAGTAGTGCAGTTTTAGGATGCAGCGCGGTGCACTGTCATCTAAAATGTGCGCTTGCATCCTAAGCGATAAGGGCTTAGGAGGTCGAGTGGGCAGAACCAGGTTTCACTTCTAAGCTAAAGGTTTATAATGTACTGCGTGAAATAAATGAAAAAGAAGCCAAAAAACTATAATAAGCACAAGGGGACTTGGAGAGAGCTTACCTTTTTATGGAATGTTCAACTCTTCACTCCAATCTCCTCTTCACACCAGCACACAAAAGAAAAAGAGGGAAATGTTAGGGTTGTTTAGGGGAATACCTTAGTTAGACCCCTGTTTTGGTGTTCCCACCTCTACAGATAGGAAAGTTGGAAAGGAGTGTAAAAGCGTGTGGTGAAAGAAAAATCCACTTAGGAGTAGAACCCGCACCATGAGATAGTAAATGAACAAGTAAAGAAGGAAAGTGAAAGAGAGAGAGCATTACCCATGGGTCAAGACTCTCTTTGATGCACATAGATGTACTGTTGAGTTCTTGCTTGAGAGCTATTTATGTTGGAGGGACCTCAGTCTAACATGGCTTCACTTGTGAGAGTGTTTCTATGAAGGAATAAAGAGAACTCAAGATTGGAGGAAATAACAAGAGAGCTTGAATGAATGACTTCCAACCCCAAATGAGAGAAAGAGAGGGGTTTCTAATGCATGCAAGGGTGGAAAAGAGGTGTTTCATTCGAAACCCAACTACTAGGAAATTTCAAGATTCAAGATTCTAGATTCCCCATTTCAAACTCGAAAAATTGCCAGGATGCTAGTGCATCGTGCAGGAGCCCAAAGCCTAGATTTTTGGGAAAGGTGTCATAGAGATTTTTTTGCTCTGCCTCAAGTCTACATGGAGTCAGAATTTTGAAATTCTAACTCATGGGATTTTTTTCATTAATGCCTTAGGGTGTCATAAATGCTAGGTAGAAATGCGAAAATGTGGAATTTCCCCTAGGCGCAATTCAGCGACATTAAATATCTATCTTTCTCACTCTCTCTCTCCTTGAGCTCTAGACCTATCTTTCTACATCTATCTCCATCCTTCCTTCTCTCTCTCTAAGGTCCCTCCCACTCCCTCTCCCTCTCCCTCTCCCTCTCCCTCTCCCTC
>VDFB02353493.1:347955307-348284043 GCA_007258455.2 Sequoia sempervirens | reverse complement strand
ATACTTTCACCTTTTTCCCTTCACTTTCAAGATTTTCTAGTTTCTAGGCCTTGTAGCCTTTTTGCCCCTTTTAGGCCTCCTAGAACCTGGTTTCTTGTCTTTTCTCAAAAATGGCCTTAACAACCCCAAAATATTTTTGGATATCCTTCCTAGTAGTACCATAGGCTTCAATATTTACTAGGTGTAAGGTTCTGCAAGTGTCCGTACATAGGACTCTCCTCATACCCCCTATTTTCAAGGGTTTATAGGGTTTGGCTCCTTTTTCTAACTTTAAGGGCTTCAACGACCTAATCAACACTCCTTCTTGCACACACATGTCTAGAATACATGTTCCAACACTCTCCTACTCTTGATTGGCACAAACCAATCCATTTATTAGCTTTCTTTACTGCTGTCCTCTCTAAGCCACTAGCCATAATGCACTTGCACTCGCCTAGTGTTTGATGAATTCAACTCTTCCCCCACAAACCAAGACTCCACACACACTATTTACACTATACAAATAGTCCCCTACTTGATTCCAAGTGGGGATCATGATTTCCAAAAACTGGCCTGAACAGGTTATAAGGCCAAAACTCCAAAAATTTGCAAAAAAGAAAACAATTGAACTAAATGGCTAATCTAATGCCTCACATAGTAAATAAATGACACAATGGAAAGCCTCAAACCATCAGACAAGACCTTTCAATCCATCATTGATTGGATGAAGGCTCAAACACAAATATTCACTCAAAAGTTACTGAATTCCAATCACACAATATGCTCTCCAAGTCTCAATTCGTGAAAATGAACTTCCAACCTAGGTATTAGGGTTTGGATGACCTTATATTCCTTTCTCCCACGTTCTAGGACCCTTGGGTCAGACTTAGAACAACATTAATGCTATTTTTCAACTTTTAGGCCAAATTCCTAAGACAACATTGTCTAGTTTTTCCCAATCTCTACACTAAGACTTTTCCAAACCTCAAAGCTCTAAACCAACCTAAGTTTTCCATAACACACACATTAAAAACACACTTGGGACTTTATAACATAGTCCTTATTCCCTTGGTGGTTGGCTATAACCACCTACAAGCCAAAAATCACTAAGATCTTCCAAAAGACCTTAAGGTGCTCTTACACCATTCTCCCCCTACAGAAAATAAGTTAAGGAACCTATGGTGTCAAGAGCTCCTCACTAATTCCATGCTTCTTAAAGTCACCTTCTGCTAACCAAGTAGCATTTGACTTTGGTTGATGTTTCCACTTCACTAGGTGCTCCTTGTATGTCCTGTGCCTAGTATTCTTCTCCCTTGAGTCTAAAATCTTGTCCACTTGTGGTATGATCTGATCAGGTACCTTGAGTGCTTCCACATCCTTGTTTATCTCAGCATTGTACTGTTCTTCATCCATTTCTGGTCCTTTATACTTCACCAAGTCTTTCACATTGAAGATAGGAGAAATAGCCATCTCCTTGGGTAACTCCACCTTGTAAGCATTTGATCCATACTTAGCCAACACTTTACATGGCCCTATCCTCTTCATCTGCAGCTTGCTTGGTATGCCTTTCTATAACCTTGCCCTGTTCAAGTATACCATCACCAAATCACCTATCTCAAATTGTAATTCTCTTCTCCCTTCATCTCTCTTAGCCTTCAACTTTTGATTAGCCTCTATCAATGTCTTCTTGACCTGCTCATGAACCTCTCTCATTGACTGAGAAAAATCATCAGCATGTCCACTGATCCCTTCATATCCTTTTAGATCTCTAAGCTCAAGTACACCCCTTGGATATAAACCATAGACTATCTCAAATGGACTCTTACCCGCAATCCTATTTGTGCTATCATTGTAAGCAAATTCTGCTTGTGGAATCACTTGCTCCCATCCTTGTCTGTACTCCTTAGTTAAGCATCTCAACAAATTCCCAAGTACCCTATTAATCACCTTTGTCTATCCATCTATTTGTGGATGATATGCTGAGCTATGAGACAAGTTGGTTACTAGCCTCTTCCAAAGAGTTTTCCAAAAATGCACCATAAAATTCACATCTCTGTCTGCAACTATGCTCCTTGGGAACCCATATATCCTCACTACTTCCTTGAAGAATAGGTGTGCAATCTGACTTGCATCATGTGTTGTCTTGCATGGTATGAAATGGTTCATCTTGCTGAATCTATCCACTACAACAAACACACTGTCCAAACCAGTTGGTGTCCTAGGTAGACCTACTATGAAGTCCATGCTTATGCATTCCCATGGTCTATTTGGAATGGGTAATGGCTGGTAAAGAACTACATTGCTTGATGTTCCCTTTGCATTTTTACATACTCCACATTGTTCAACATATCTTCTTACATCTCTTTGCATCTTAGGCCACCAATAGAACCTCTCCACTAAGTCTAGTGTCTTGTTCAAACCAAAGTGACCACTCAAACTGCCATTATGCTTCTCTTGTATTAGATTCTCCCTCATAGAACCTCTAGGAACAACAATTTCTTCCCCCTAAACAATAAGCCATTTTGCAAGGTGTAATCAACATATTCACTATGAAAATGGTTCTCAAAATCAGTACATACCTTGTATATTTCTGAGAAATCAGAATCTCCTTCATATAGATCTTTGAATCCTTCAACCCCTGTGCTTTGTAACTGTATCTCTTGGATAGTAAGCAACCTCCTACTAAGAGCATCAACAACCTTGTTGTTAACCCCCTTCTTATGCTTGATGGTAAAGGTGTATGACTGCAAAAACTCCATCCACTTGATGTGCCTCAAACTGAGCTTCTCTTGAGTATTTATGTAGCTTAAGGCCTGATTGTCAGTGTATACCACAAATTCCTTTGGCAATAGGTAGTGCCTCCACTTCTTAAGAGCCTGCACCAAAGAATATAGCTCTAAGTCATAGGATGAGTACCTAGACTTTTCTTCATTCAATCTTTCACTAAAGAATGCCACTGGCCTGCCTTCTTGGCTTAGAATAACCCTAAATGCTATGTTACTTGCATCACATTCCACTATGAATGGGTTGTAAGAACTTGGTAAAACTAAGATAGGTTGGGTAGCTATCTCCCTCTTCAACCTTTCAAATCCTTCATTGGCTTCTTTGGTCCACACAATTTTTTTTTTCAGTCCTCCTTTGATAGTGTCAAGAACCGGTGCACAAATTTCACTAAACCTTCTCACAAATTTCCTATAGAATTGAGCTAATCCATGGAAACTCCTAACTTTTGTCCCTGTCTTTGGAGTAGGCCAAATAAGAATGGCTTCAACCTTGCTTTTATCCATCTTCAAGTTACCTTGAGATACCACAAATCCTAGGTAGACTAACTCTTGCTTCATGAACTCACTCTTCTCAAGATTGATGGTGAGCTTCTCCTCTTGAAGTTTCTTCAACACAAGTTCTAGGTGCTTCATATTTTCTTCTTTTGTTTTGCTAAAGATGAGGATATCATCTAGGTAGGCAACCACAAAGACTCCTATGTAGTCCTTCAAGACCTCATTCATCACCCTCATAAAAGTGCTAGGTGCATTTGTAAGCCCGAATGGCATCACTAACCATTCATACAACCCTTATGTGGTTTTAAATGTTGACTTCCATTCATCTCCTTCTTTCATCCTAATCTGATAATAGCCACTTTTCAAATCAATTTTGGAATAGAACTTAGCACCCCCTAAGCAGTCCATTAGATCTTCTATCCTAGGAATAAGAAACCTATATCTAATGGTTATCCTATTTATGGCCCTAGAATCAGTACACATCCTCCACTTATCTCCCTTCTTAGGTGCCAACACAACTGGAACAACACATGGACTTATGCTCTTTCTGATCTGCCCTTGGTCCAAAAGTTCTTGAACTTTCCTTGCTATCTCTTTGTTCTGCTTCGGTGCCATCTTGTATGCAGCCTTGTTAGGTAGTGTTACTCCTGGTATAAAGTCTATTTGATGACTGATTGCTCTCTTAGGTGGTAGTTTAGCTAGTGTACCTTCACAAATAATGTCCTTGAACTAATCCAATAGTCGCTTCACTTCTGTTGTCATAGGTAGTTGATTAGGTAACTCCTCTTCCTTTGGCTTCAACATGATTGCATAGACAACTCCTTCCTCTTTGATGTCTTTTAGAATTTCCTTTCCACTCAACAAAAGTACACTGGTTTCTACCTTTTCCACTGTATTTTCTTCTAACAAAGACTATATTTTGTAAGTCACTCCATCCTTCTTGAATGAATACTTATTCTCCTTGCCATGATGCACTGCCTCCCTATCATATTGCCATGGTCTGCCAAGTAGCATATTGCATGCGTCCATTGGTAACACAT
Source organism: Sequoia sempervirens (assembly GCA_007258455.2). Taxonomy (NCBI): domain Eukaryota; kingdom Viridiplantae; phylum Streptophyta; class Pinopsida; order Cupressales; family Cupressaceae; genus Sequoia; species Sequoia sempervirens. The sequence goes on along the minus strand of VDFB02353493.1, from coordinate 348,279,746 downwards.
CACATAGTATCCTATCATGATACTTTCCTATAGTAAACTCAACCCACACTTGTTCATTGACTAGTATATTCTGCCCCTTATTCAACCATGTAACCTTGTAAAGGCACACATGGGGTATCTTGGTGAGTTTCAACTTTTGTACTACCTCCTCTGAGATGACATTATCAGTAGACCCTGAATCAATGATGACCTTGCAAACCTTTCCTAGTATCTTGCACTTGACTCTAAAAAGAGCTCTCCTTTGTTTGTGTTCTTCCTCGGTAGGTGCTTTGATCAAAATTCTCCTTAACATGAGATTCTCACCTTTCTCTAAATCTAGACTCACCTTTGATTGTTTGGAGCAGTCCTCTTCTTGAACATATTTGATCTTCCTCTCACTTTGTGAAGATGTTGGCTTGTTAGGACACCTATAAGTTGGATGACCCAACTGTCCACAATTGTAGCATTTCATGGAAGCAAAATGAGAGCTTCTCCCAAAGCCTCCTAATCTTCCTCTTCCTCCATTGTTTGAGCTTCTACCTCTATAACCCCCTCTACTATTTGTCTCATGGGATTGTTCTCCAATGTTGGAATCCCCTTGACCTTTGTTGTCATGGCTTCTTCCACCAAAACCTCCTCTATTTCCACCTCTAGGGTCTCTACCTCTTCCTTTACCCCTAGTATTGGAATCTTGTTTCTTTTTCAGTTTCTCTTCCACCTTAATAGCCATTTGATAGCAGCTATGGAGGGTAGTAAGTGAGAAAAGACTCAACTCCTCTTGGATGCTCCATCTAAGACCGTTTAGATACCTAGCCACCTTTATGCTTTCAGCTTCTTGCACTCTAGATCTAAGGCTTAGTTTTTGGAACTTCTCTGTATATGCAGCTACATCTAGGTCTCTTTTTTTGAGATTTTTCCTCTTCTTGTGCAATTGAATATCATAGTCTTCAGGTAGACATTTCTCCTTCACTTTAGCCACCATAGTTTTCCAACTTCCTATGGGTTTCTTTCCTTCCTTCTCTCTTTCTTCTTGTAGAAACTTCCACCAAGTTAGTGCTTGTCCTCTTAGCCTTGATTTGTCTATCTTCACCTTTTGTGCCTCTGTAATCCCATCACATTCAAAGTGATTCTCCATTCCCTCTATCCATTCCATAACCAACTCTGCATCCATTCTTCCTATGAACACAGGGATACCTTCAAGTGCCTTGCCACTCAATGCCTTCAATGCTTTAAGGAAGGGTTCCTCTGCTACTGGAGGGTCAGGTTCTGGTTCTATGTCCTCCTCCTCTTGTTATTTACCCTTGTCTTTGTTCTCGGACAACTGCACTTTCATCTTGCTTGTCGTTTCAGCAACTTCTTCCAATTTTTGCTTCATCTCTTCCATAGCCTCTTCAAGAAGCCTATTCTTCTCTTGCTGCTCTATCAAGTCTCTAGCTAGCTCTGCATTGGTCACCATGGTATTCTCTCCTATGGATTCACTTCTTTCTGACATTTACTAGTTTCAATTTCCAAGCCTTTATTGGCTCTGATACCAATTTGATGGGGAGCCCTATACCTCAAGAGCACTCTTGCTCTTCCCAAGACCTATTATTTGGTCTTCTTAGGGTATTCCACTCTACCCTACTCAGGGATTTCTCTTAAACTCCTAATGCCTTGTAGGTCTCTCCACCAATTTCAAAATCTTCACCAACACTCTCAATTCGCCACTAGGCTTCCATGAGCTCCACACTGACCCAAGTGTGTCCTAACCACTTCAAGGATAAGGTAAGGTGGTATTGTTGTTATTTAGGTGTTTTTACTCCTCACTAATCCATTTCATTGGATAGTTTCACCTTTTTCCCTTTGCTTTCAAGATTTTCTAGTTTCTAGGCCTTGTAGCCTTTTTGCCCCTTTTAGGCCTCCTAGAACCCGATTTCTTGGATTTTCTCAAAAATGGACTTAACAACCCAAAAATATTTTTTGGATATCCTTCCTATTAGTACCCTAGGCTTCAATATTTACTAGGTGTAAGGTTCTGCAAGTGTCCGTACATAGGACTATCCTCATACCCCCTATTTTCAAGGGTTTTTAGGGTTTGGCTCCTTTTTCTAACTTTAAGGGCTTCAACGACCTCCTCAACACTCCTCCTTGCACAAAAATGTCTGGAATACATGTTCCCACACTCTCGTACTCTTGATTGGCACAAAACAATCCATTTATCAGCTTTCTTTACTGCTGTCCTCTCCAAGCCACTAGCCAGAATGTACTTGCACTCGCCTAGTGTTTGATGAATTCAACTCTTCCCTTGCAAACCAAGACTCCACACACACTATTTACACTATAAAAATAGTACCCTACTTGATTCCAAGTGGCCATGGTAGCCTTTCCACGGGAATTCAAGTGGGGATCATGATTTCCAAAAACTGGCCTGAACCGGTTATAAGGCCAAAACTCCAAAAATTTGCAAAATAGAAAACAATTGAACTAAATGGCTAATATAATGCCTCACATAGTAAATAAATGACACAATGGAAAGCCTAAAACCATCAGAAAATACCTTTCAATCCATCATTGATTGGATGAAGGCTCAAACACAAATATTCACTCAAAAGTTGTTGAATTCCAATCACACAATATGCTCTCCAAGTCTCAATTCATGAAAATGAACTTCCAACCTAGGTATTAGGGTTTGGATGACCTTATATACCTTTCTCCCACGTTCTAGGACCCTTGGGTTGGACTTAGAACAACATTAATGCTATTTTTCAACTTTTAGGCCAAATTCCTAAGACAACATTGTCTAGTTTTTCCCAATCTCTACACTAAGACTTTTCCAAACCTCAAAGCTCTAAACCAACCTAAGTTTTCCATAACACAAACATAAAAAACACACTTGGGACTTTATAAAATAGTCCTTATTCCCTTGGTGGTTGGCTAGAACCACCTACAAGCCAAAAATCACTAAGATCTTCCAAAATACCTTAAGGTGCTCCTGCACCACCTACCCTCTATATTTCTCCCACTTCCCCCTCTCTCTCTTGAAATTCTCTCCCTCCTACCCACTCTTCCTCTCTCTCCTCTACCCTTAACCCTTGTACACCCCCTATTTATTTCTCTCCTACTCTCCGCTCTCTCTCTCAAGTCTCTCCCTCCCACCCCCTCTCCATCTCTCCCCTCCACCTTTAACCCTTAAACCCTACCCTTTATCTCTCTCCCACAACCCCCTCTCTCTCTCAAGTCTCTACCTCCTACCCCCTCTCCCCCTCTCCCCTCTACCCTTCTACCTCCTACCCTCTATCTTTCTCCAACTCCCCCCTCTCTCTCTTGAGAGTCTCTCCCTCCTACCCACTCTTCCTCTCTCGTCCTCTACCCTTAACCCTTAAACCATAAACCCTTCTTTTACCCCCTCCCTCTACCCTTTTATCCCTTCCATTCCTCCCCTCTCTCTCAAGTCTCCTCCCATCCTACCCCTCTCTCTACCCTTCTCAACCCTTCCTCCATATCCTCTATCTCTCTCCCACTCCCCCTCTCTTGAAAGTCTATCCCTCCTACCCACTCTCCTCTCTCGAGTCCTCTACCCCAACCCTTAACCCTAAACCCTAGGGATCCCCTCCCCCCCCTCTCTCTCTCAAGTATCTCCCTCCTACTAGGGCCTAAATTTGATGGCCAAATTTACCTGTCAACAAATTTTTTAATGACGGTTATCTATTCAAGGGTGCCCTTAAAACATTATGATATAACTTATTGTAAGTAAAATTATATATAAATCAAATATTTATGTCATTATAATTCTATATAAATTTTGATAGTCTATCCAAAATATCTCCTTTAATTTTATACAATCTTCTTAAAATTTTGATTGTATTCTACGGAAGAAATCTCTAAATACGATCATACGGCCATCAAATTTAAACGCTACCTCCTACCCCCACTCTCTCTTTCTCTCCCACTCCCTCCATATCTCTCTCTCAAGTCATAATTTAAAAATAATATAATTTATATTAATATTAATATTAAAAATTAATTTTTAATAGAGGGGGTTCGACTGAACATCCTTAGAATGTTCAACTGAATCCCATTTAAATCTATTTTTTTATTGTATGTTATATGGGTTCGGTCGAACCCATATTCGACCGAACATTTTTTTTTGTTCGACCAAACCCACTTATTTTCACCCACATCCTCTGAGGCACCAAAATTGCTTAGAATTTTGCACTTTGAAGCTCAATTTGAGAATGAAAATAGAGATCTTAGAAACCTAGCTGGTATCAGGTTCCCCTCAAAACGAGCTATCCAACGAATATAATTTTAATATTTTTTTATTATATTATCTATTTGTTTTTTAAGTTTTATTAAATATAGGTTTTTCACCGAAAATAAAACTCTTTGTTCTGCACGTGGAAAAATAGAAGATTATCAAAAAAAAATTTAAAAATATGAGTGCACCAGATATCTGAGTCCTTGATCGAACAAAAAAAGAAAAATAATTTTGATACATACAATAAAAGTTATGCATTATACGGTCGTGTTATGTCTGAATTGTAATTGATTTGACTTTGAAACTTGATTAAATAAAAAATATTCAATAAAAAATTATCTAACCAAGTGGAAGCACTAGATATCGGAGTTACAAATCTAAATTTGAAAGAATTGTAATTTTATCTTTCAAGGAAAAAAAGTTATACGTTATATGGTGTGCGCCACTTTTTAAAAATACTATTTTTTGAAAAAAAACCAATTTTTGTGGGGGATGGAAAATAAAGTGTAATCTGATTCCAAAATTTTTGAAAAAACTATTTGTAGAATCTACAGAAAAAATGTGACAAGACTCTAGTTTGCATCATCTTCAAATTCCTCACGGTTTAACCGCTACAGGTGCCCGAATGTGAAGATTTAGTTAAAAAAAAAATCAGTGTCTAGTTTGGGAAAAAATTGTAAACCACTATTGTGGGATCACAAAATTATAATTTTGAGTTTATTGCCCTAAGTTTGACACCCTTGATGCTTGGGAGAAGATTTGGCTTTGGAGATTTAGGATCAACAACTTTGAGCACTAACATGATTTATTTATCAATTTATCTTTGTGAGCTCTTAATATAAATTTGTCATTTTGACATTTTGCACATCTCTCAAAATCTATTGGTTGTTTTTATTTATTCATTTATAATATTACAATCAATTTCTCTCATAAAAATTTATTGGGTTATTCATCTTTTTATATATTTATAACATGATATTAGAGCTTTGGTTTTCAAAGCTTTGAGTTTTATAATTATTTATTAAGAGATTAGCTTTTAATTTTATGACATCTTGTAAATACTTTTGTGCTCTTATCTTACTTTTTTTAAACAATCTAGAGAATTGAAAATAATTTATTAAGATCTATTAATCTCTTTAGTTGAATTTATGTTTTTGTAATATTTGAGTAATTTTGGCTTTTCTAGTTATACTAGTGACATTTTTAGTTGTTCCCATGCATCTAGAGGCTCAATACAACTAAAAAAGGCTTTCATTTCATTAGATTTTAATTATGTATGAAACAATAGCAAATAAGTGTTTGAAGCTCAAATTTGGAAAAAAATCAAACACAGTATCTTCAAGCCAAAAGGACCTCACCATTGAGTTCAGAAGGTCCTGAAACCCCTATTTTTATATAAAATTTTCCCAATTTATGTGCTTAGAGAATTTGAAGAAAAAAATGACAAGAATGTTATATAACTTTTCCAACATATGGCTCCAAGAACTCAATTTCAAAAAATATGAAAAAGGGGCCAAATAGTAATGTGAGTACAAGATCATGATGATCCAAACTATGCCTCTAAATGTCAATGAATATACAAAAAATAGTTAAACAATTTGGCGTAAAAAAATAAATAGGTTGTTAACATAATCTGGAAAAAAATTAGGAAAATAATTTATAGTAATTTGAATGAAGTTTGTAGGCTACTAGTTTTTGAGTGAAAAGTAAATTTATTTGGTGGTGTAGTGTTGAAAAATGTCATCATGTACATTAATTATCACAATTAATTTGGGAATAATTAATGATAAATTGGACTTCATGTCGCCTTTGATCTAGTGTTGTGATGTGTTTTACACATCCACATTGGGTCTAGGGCTGTTTAAGCTAAATAAACCTAACTCTGCCCTAATTTAATGTTGTAAAATATATTTATTTTCACTTTCACATTGGATTTTGGGCCCTATTGCATTTATGACCTTTATATCCTCATTAATAGGTGCTTAAGACCCTATATTGTGCATCCTGAGGCATATTTCAATCAAAAACCCAACAATATCAACATATAAAATTAATTTACACACTCCCCAACACTTTAGCAATCAAAATAGGCCCAATGGAACCCATTCACCCAACTTGGAAAATGATTCCCATTTGGCCTATTTTCCAGGTTTTGAGTGGGAAAAATTGGGGTTTAAGTTTAAATTTTATGTATGTTGGCCTTTGGGATCTAATACAAAGGATATTAGATGGATTTCCTATATAAATGAGGTCTCAAATCATTATTTCATCAAGAATTCATGATATCAAGTGAAGCACTCAAGAGTTAAGCATTCCAAGATTTCACGAGATTGTTAGGAGAATTTGCAAGATCATTTCTAAAGCATTCAACAGTAGAATTCTTCATCAATTGTTGCAGCAATTCAAGGTCCATCATCATGTCAAGGACATCAAGCATCAAGCATGTTATTGAGCTAGTGTTGTGATGTAGAATTGAAGATCCAAGATCAAACATTGTTCTAAACCTATTGTCAAGATAAAGATCTACATCCTGCATGGATATTTCATGTTGAGTTGCAGATTTAGAAGACATCATTCAAGGTATCATTGTTTATGTCTCATATCCTATGTTGCATGTCCTTGTTTCATTGTTTCATCATTTGGTTTAATTACCTACAAACCCCTATTCCCTAACAATAACCACTTTATCTCTGTCTCTCTTTGTGTGATTGTTGATCTAGAGGTGCTTTGAAGACTTGAAGGATAATTGAAGATTAGGTTAAAATCTTGCATAAAATTGTTGGAGTTATCTCCTAGTTTTCAAGGTTGTAATCTTTACTAAAAGGTCACCTACAACCTCTAAATTTGAGTTTTAGATCCACAAACAAAGAGGAACATAAAGAGAAGACATTGAAGATAAGATTCAGACTTTGAAATTCTAGAAAACTCTAACTGGACTCATTTTCCTAGATTGGTGAATGAGTCCTAGTTTAGGTGAATTTAAGATTTTTGTAGTTTCAAATACCCTTTTTCCAAAAACCTGTTCTTGAGAAAAAACCATGATCTAAGACTAATTCACCCAAATTGGTGAATGAGTCCTAGTAGGTCTAAATTTTAGGTTTTTCAACATTTCTAGTCTCCATTCAAGCCTCTACAGGTTTCCAGGGGCACACTTCTAATTTTACAACTTTTTGTTTTGATTTATTTGCATTTATAGTTCATTCAATGAAGTTTCTTGCATCATTAAGTTCAATCATTACATATTGCATTTCATACATTTTTCAAAGCCCTAACTTGGAGGTAAACCCCTCATTAGTCTATATTAATCCCCTAGGACAACCCTATTGCAAGGTCTCCTTATCCTTTACATTAAGATCTCTAGGGTCATCCTTGAGTGAAAGAGTGAAGAAGATTTCCATTCTAGGTCCTAAACCCTAGAAGAAAGCAAATGATTTTCTTCCTTTCATTTTGGTGAACCTGCATTTAGAATAATTTCTTTACTAATTTGGATTCCATAATCATCCTAGATCTAGCTTGCATTGACTTTGCATTAGCGTTTGCATTAGTTATTTGGCATCTAGGGTTTATAAATTTTGCATTAGTGGAAGTGCACATAGGTTGTATTTGTACATCTCAAATCATTGAAAAACCTATAAAATAAAAATTTGCATTTAGTATTTAGGTCATACAACATAAAAAGCATCAGAATCAATTGAAATTTTCTTTCTTTTTTTTGAAAAAACCCTAACTAGGACTCATTCGCCCCTCTAGATGAATCAGTTCCACTCCATATTTTAAATTGCCTTTTAAAGAATTAAAAATCTCATTTATGTGCTTCCTAAGCTTGCTGATAACATATAGTATAAGTTTGGAAAGTTTTAGGAACATTTGTTTTATGTATCTAGGTCAAATCATCCATGTAGTGAAGTTATTTTTAAATCATTTCAAAAATAATCTTGGTATCAAAAGTTTCAGATCTATAGGATTTTTTTTTACATTTTAGAAACAGTGCATAATTTATATAGATTACTTTCTCATGTTAGCATGTGTCATTTTCAAGCATTTAGTGTCTCTAGAATATCAAATGGCTTGTATGATTCTATTTTCCCTACTCATCATGGGCATAATCTAGGAAAGAAAAGTAAAATTGTAAGCATGTTGGATACACTCCTAGTATCTATCAGATTTGTAATAATTTCATAACACAAGAGGATGCAAGTGTAGACAATCATAAAATCATACTTGTTCTTCTCTCGATACCTCTCCTATTAGTGACGAAGGTATCTTGGTGAAAGAAGATACAAGAATTGAGGGTCACATTGTCTCTCTCCTCCTCCCCCTTTGGCCGATATTAGAAAACAAGAAGATGAGAAATCATATCTATACATTTCTAAACATCACCTTACCTAGTCTTCATTCATCCCTTACTTGTGAGAATGTTCTAGTGAAAGCAGATGAAATAATAGGTAGGCATGACAACCAAAATTTTCCTTATATCCTAATAATCCCCCTTGATGCGAAGAGGATAGGTTAGTGTTAGAATATGTACCTATTGAAAGTCATGAGAATCCTTTTCCCCCCTTCTCTAATTCTCCTACCATTTGGAAAGATCTATTTGGTAAGAATGAAAATCATAGTTGTCCTTCTCTTAATGCCTCCCTTATTTTTGATGAAGCTACTTTACAAAATATAACCATGGAATATGATGAACATCTTACAAGCTCTCTTACTAGAGTAGATATTATGACAAAAGAGAATGAGAACTTAGAGAAAAATGAAAATAAAATTGAGCCTTTTCTTAATATCCCCACTATTGATAAACAAGGAAATAAAAACATTGATAACTCCATTACATGTGATGAAGTCATTTTAGAAGAACCAACCTTCGAATGTCATGAACATCTATCTTGTAGTTCTCCTAAAAACTCTCCTCCTAGGGAAGATACCATGGTGCAAGAAAAGGATAACATTGGAAATAATGATATAGTGCCCTTAGATGAAGATGACGAAGCAACATTAGACTCTCCTTCACTAAGGGATGTTAATATTATTCAACCTCAACTCATCCTTTACCCCCCTTCACACAAACTGCAAACTCAAAACAAACTTGAACTTATCCTTTATCCACATAAGAATAATGTTTTGTAGCAACCAAGTCATAATATTGTTGCTCATACATATAACACTAGAAACAATCCACAACCAAGAAAAACACCTTCAACAACCTTACCTTTACCTAATCCTATCTTACCAAGTCCTCCTGGTTTGTCTCCACATAGTGGAAAGTGTATCTAAGGGTTAATTTTAGGATTAGATTCAAGGTTAGCAAATCAATGAAGACAATAAACCCAAAGCAATTACAAAACACAAATGGAAGTAAACAAAAGAATAATTATACCAGAAAACTGTTGAGACTTCCATGCTTCACTTTTGTAATACCTTCTAACTTGCTGGTTGATGTATTGCCCTCAAATTCGACATGTGAGCAATCTAAAAATACAAGTCTAAGTCCTACACCAAGCTTTGAAGGATTTAAATCTGAAATGCCTATGCCTATGCAAATTTGACTATAATGTCTATCCTAGATCCAAGAGTCCTCTCCCCTTTGATGAAGAATGAGGCCCTCAATTTATAGACTATCTTGATGAGAAAATGGCCAATGAGATGAGGCCACTTGTCAACCTGTAAGTGGTTGAGGATGAGGACAGGTCAAAATTTAAAATTATGAGTGGAGGACATGTCAGAATTTAAAATTATGAGTGGAGGACATGTCAAAATTTAAAATTTTGAAAATGTTGAGTGGAGAATATCCCTGAAAGATGCCATGTTGAAAGAAAAATAAGGATTTTAATAAATCAATAAATTGATTTATTTGTGTAAGTGGGTGGTTAGGTTAATAAATAGATGTAATTTATTTAAATGAGGAAGAATTAATGAATTAAGGTAATTAAACAAATTATGAAATTTATTTAATTAAAGGAAGACTTTAGATAATTAAAGATGTATTGAATAAATAAATAAAATTTATTTATTTAATAATCATGAAGAATAAAAGGACATGAATTAATTAAACAATAATGAATTATTTAATTAATAGTCGAACGTGGGCCAAGGACATAATTAAATGTCATAATTATGCTAGGATGAAAGTGGTACAAATAGAGCTTGCAGGCCTAGGTCATTTTTAAGTGTCTACATTTTTCCCCTCTTTGTCGTAATGTCACTTGTGACGTTGTGACAAAGAAAAATAAGTCAAAGCCATGCCCCAGTGAAGGTATAGAGTATCAATGCCCCCTCGGGAAATTTTTCAAATTTTGGGTCAGCGGTAGAAAAATTTGGAAAGGGTCCCGATAAGTCAATTTGATGACTAGAAAAATGATGGCGTAGTTGGTTTTGGATTCTAACATGTTTAAAGCGGCCAATGGGATAGTAAAAGTTGGTCAAATGAGCATCTTGTACTAACCTAGTTGACTTATGTCATTTTGACTTCTATAAATAGGTTGACAAAGGGGTAAAAGTGAATTCATTCTTACTATTCACTTTGTAAATTTTGAGAGATCAGAGCGAAAAGAAATGCAGCGAGGATGGTGATTCCAGTGACAGAGCACTATGGCGAGATTGTGCAGACTTTCAAATGACCAAAGGGATCAGAGTTGGCGGTATGTACCCCTAGCCTCCTTTGTAATTTTTTCATTTTGTGTGCCAAATATAACTTTTAAGGGATTAGAATTCAAAGCAGTTCGTGGCCAAGTTCCAGTGCAACACAGTTTTTGAATCAAATTTGGGCGTCTGTGTATCTCCAGAGTCATTGTTATGGGCTTCGGTCCTTTGGAGGTGCCGGAAGAGGAAAATGGGACCTCTTTCATAGTGCAGGAGGGGGCAATGATAGAATCACACCTCAAAGTTGTGCAAAAATTCCGCGGTAGACAAACATTCATGGTTTGGTTTTTGTGTTGTTAAAGTGGAGTGAATCAACTCGAAATGGGCACAAAGGTGTCCAGGTGTTCATCAGTAGCATTGAATCTGGGATAGAGAGTTCCCTCAAGTCAAGCTTCGTAGTTGAAGTTTGCATCAAGTCGCGTTGGAAGCAGTCCAGTCGTGCATCCAAAGTCGCATCAGTAGAGAGCTGCTTGTGCATCAAAGTTGGACCCATTACAAGGGGTACGCACTGAAGTGGTTCACAAGGAACTCTTCTAAGTCGCATCATCAGGATGTGCACAGGGGAAATCTGAGCTTGTTCCTCAAGTCATTTACTAGTAGCGTGAGCACCAGATACCTCAACTATCCACGAAGACGGATCCATCAAGAGATGCATCAAAGTTGGACATCAACAACATGGATGTAGTTATTTGTGGTCTCAATGAGCATGCACTCTTGAGCCCCCACAATAGAATTCGCTTGTCCAAGGCAAGTGCAGTCAGTCAATCCAATAGTGGCTGCAAGTGATCCTCAAAGGTAAGGAGTTTGAAAAGGAAGTCGATGTGGCCTACAAGCTGGGCTAAAATGTCGCAAGTGTTGTGGAATGTTCGCAGCAAGCATAAGTCAGTGGAAACCAGAGGTAGTGTAGAAGTTGCAGTGGTGTGTGGGTTCCTTGGTAGTTAAAAGGGGGCCTATTCCATAGTCATAGCATTTAGGGGGTAGGTTCCTGACCCAGTTCAGAACTGAGGTGAAATCAAAAGGGGTACCTGAGCCATAGCCTCAGAGTACAGGTGTAGGATCTTGACCAAGCTCAGATCCGAGGTGAAATCAATGGAGGACTCGATCGCAACCAAGTGCATCAGTTCAGGGAGTAGGATTGTTCCAGACACAACTCTGAGGTGAAATCGATTAGGGGGACCTACACAATGCAGTGTTTAGGGTGTAGGATCACGTCAGGGACTGATCCGATATGAAATTTCAATGTCACAATGGTTGGAAGATTTTGCAATCAAAGCAGGCCGAGTCACACTATGGCGAGTTTAGGCTAGAAGATTCAGAATTGAAGCAGATCAAGTCACAAAAGTGGGAAGATTCCATGAGTTTTCTTAAGTACACCAAGCAAGGTGGAAAACAATATGATCGAGTATTGAAAGATCATCGGAAACAAGACGTGTATTAGCAGATAGAAGTTGTCATTCATTTTGGGTTGTCGCATGATAGGTGAGAGACTCCTCAGTAGTTGAGTGGGTGCCACAGCCATGCCATGAGGCCGCGCCTACACAGTATATTGGTCACCAGAGGCTACAGTATTGGGGCATCATAGGACAAAGAGATGACACAATGGACAGAAGCTGCGAAGCCAAAAGTTGAAGATTTGAATTCGAGAAATAGTCAGAAGAGGGTATGCTAAGCACCAGAGGCTAGATACTGAACCTGCACAACCCCATTGTCGTAGTGAGCTTTCAGTGGATATTGGAAGTGCCTAAGTAGTGTATCCCACAGTGATGCAGTGTTCCTGAGTCGAACAACTTAGTAAGTTAGTCAAGGTAGCAAAGACCTTGCAAATCATTGCAATGTCAAAGACATGCAACCCCCGCTTCACTTCAGTATGACAACAGTCATAAATTCAACATTTGGAGATCCCTTGGATAGGTGCGTAAGTCTTCATCAGCAAGCAGTTAAGCATGGTTCTCATGTCAGTATGTTCGGCATTGGGGACGTTGCCTATTTTTATGTGGGGGAGAATGTAAGGGGCTTTGAAGTGAACAGTGCACTTGAGGAGCACTGGACCGAGTCCGAGTGTGATGTAACCGAATTGCATCCTTGATGCTACAAGTTGGGTGCGATGCGGTGTGCCAATGCACAAGTTAGGTGAATCGTAGGGGTCATATGAGCTAGAACAAGGAGTCTAGTGGAAACCACGTCTAGGACTCATCCACGGGGCATACCCAGCTGAGGAGCCGTATGACGAGCCATTGTGCACCCATCTACCAGGAGGCATATACCAAGTCCGTAGTCCATCAGACATGGGCCAAGTTGCATTGGAAGCCAGGTACTTTGTGTTAGTGTTGCAGAGATGTCAAGGTGAATTGGACAGTAGTACCAATGTCAAGCCGAGTTACCTTCAGCGTAGCGTGGACAGTGTAGTATGTAGCATAAAGAAGTACCAAGTCATGCCTAGGCATGGCGAGCAAAGTTAGTCAGATGTCAAGTCTACAAAGGTCATGCCCAGCCATGATAAAGAAGTTAGTCAGATGCCAAGTCTGCATAGTCATGCCCAGCCATGATGCAAGTTAGCTAGGCTAGTGAAAGAGCCTGCAAGAACCGTATTTTCCTATGCATTGTTTGTATTTTACTGAGGCACAAATTGGGGACTTCGCCCAATCCTCGGTGTCATCCTACTGCCTGGTGGGATTCACACTTATAGCTTATATAGGGAGGTATGATTTTTCTAATGGAAATGAACATCATAGGGCTGTACCATCACGTCGCACAACAGGGGCACCGATGCGTTGCACCGTGAGTCCACAGCAGGTCACCAACAGCGTGCACCTCAGACTCATCCTTCCAGGAGCGAAATAGAAGTAGCTCCCGCCTCGAGTTCCACAATGGCTCAGGTGAACTCATTAGTCTTAGGGATGAGGGAAGGCTAGAACAGCTAGTACCATGGTGAAAGCCAGAAGACAAGTGCCAATTGTTTGCCAAGTGTGTCTGGGTATCCATTGTTTTGATGTCAAGATGTCAAGATTTTATGATGATGAAATGCCAGGGTGTCAAAGTTTTGACGATGCCAAGATGATGAAATGTTGAAGATTGCCAAATTGAGGAAGGACACATCCTAAATAATGTTGATGTCGAGAGGATTTTATCCTTAAAAGTCAAAAGGGCCCCTCAAAATGCTAGATGATAGATGACGATGCCTAGGAAGGACACATCCTAAGGCATAAGTGAAAAAGATTGTTCTTCAGAAGGACTCATCTGAAGACAATGACAATGCTTAGGAAGGAAACATCCTAAGGCATGCATGACAGAGGTTGTTCTTCAGAAGGACACATCTGAAAGAACTTTGATGTCGAGAAGAGTGATCCTTAAATGTCAGGAGGATCGCTTAAAAATGTCAGATGACAATGATAATGCCTAGCAAGGACACATCCTGAGGCATGAATGACAGGGGTTATCTTTTGGAAGGACACATTTGAAAGTGAACCAAGAGTTGACGGTTTGACTAGTTATAAGGTTTTGACTTGTTTTGACCAAGTTTGACTTGTGTTGACCATATGTCTATTTGTTTGTCATGCTGATGTGATTGTCTTGTTTGAATAAATGATTGCCATCCTTTGTTTTGGGAGTTTTTTTGTTTGTTCAATGATTTGTCTTAACTTGAAGATTTATGATGTGTGTGCCAGTGTAATATTATGTACCCTAATGGATTGACCTAGTGCGGCTTTGAGGGCTCATCGACAGATGGCCTTGCCTACGTCATGCACTCAGAGACCTCGTAGTTCAACACGACCAATGACTTTGTCTTGATGACCAAAGATTGCATCATGATTTTATTTTGAAAAACCTACAAGGACTGACCTAATGTCTCAGGCACTCAAAAAAATGAGTCTTGCCTATGTAGCAAATGTGCAGAGACCATGTAGTTCAAACTATGACATGGACTGGCTGACATGACTAATTTTGACTCCATTTTTAGGATTTTGACGTTGATTTGGATGTTTTTGTGTTTTTGACATGTTTCAATTTTTTTGGATTTCTTCAAGACATTTTTTGATTTTTAGGTCTTTCTTTAGGACATTTTGCTATGTTTTTTGGTCTTTTTTCAAGGTATTTTTCCAATTTTCCGAAACCATGTGTTTCATCCATTGCAATTGTATGATAAATGTTTTGCCCCAAATCAGGTCCAAGACTTAGCCAATTTTAAGGGATATGAGCAAGATGTGCCTAGAGTACCAGATAGACAGTATAGAGGACTTGATGTCAACCATTATCAACCATGAAAGGAAGAGTAGAATGTGGTAATGACAGAAAACGTATTTCATCCTAGGCCATATTAGACAAAGTGACAGTAGATGGTAGAGCAACGATCGATTACACATGGTGCTTGTTTGCCAATTTTTCACCAGCGTACTTATCCAAAGTGCCTGTTTGCCAAGTTCTCATTGTTGGATGAATCATTTTTCTTTACTATTTTCGTCATTTTTCAATAAAAAAATTGTATTTTACAGTTTTTAGCTTGATCTCCTAATGCTATGCATAGAATTTTCAGAGATGTAGACTATTAATAGGCTCTCTCAGTTGTTCCCCATCTGGAGTAGCCAATTGATACACTCCAAAACCAAAAGAAGATATGATAACGTAGGGACCCAACCAGTTTGGTTCAAACTTTCCCGGCTTTTCTCTGTTAGCCTGGTTTTTAAGGTTCTACATGAGAACTAAGTCGCCAATGTCAAATTTCCTGACCATAACCTTCTTGTTGTAACTGCGACAGAGACAGTTTGGATACGCTTGTAGATGGTTCAAGGAATTTTTCCTTCTTTCCTCTAACATTTCCAGCTTGTGCAGGTGTGACTGTCTATATTCTTCGTCATCCGTTAGACCCTTCATGGAGACTCATAAAGAAGAAATTTCAACCTCAATGGGAAAGATAGCCTCAGCCCCAAAGACCAGGGCAAATGGAGTAGCTCCTGTAGGCATATGAATACTAGTGTGGTAAGCCCATAGAGAAAGGTTGAGTTGGATATGCCAGTCACGACCAGCGTCATTGACAGTATTTTTGAAGATTTTGATAATGGTTTTATTTGACGCCTCAACTTGACCGTTTCCTTGTGGGTAATATGGAGATGAAAAATGATGTTGGATATGAAATCGCTCACATAACTCTCAAACGTCTTGGTTTTTAAATAGACATCCATTGTCAGTGATGATGGATTGTGGAAGGCCATACCGGAAAATGATGTAGTTAAGGATGAACTTGGATATTTTCTTGCTGGTTATGTATGTCAGAGGGATGGCTTTGATCTACTTCATAAAATAATTAGTGGCGATGATGATGAATTTGTGGCCATTGGATGAGGTCGGATGAATCTTACCCATGAGGTCAAGTCCCCATTAAGCGAAAGGCCAAGGAGAAGTGATCGGCCAAAGTTCCTGTGTTGGAGCATGGATCAAATCACTGTGAATCTGACACTTGCAACAAGTGCTGACATATTCTATTGCATCCCGTTCAACAGTCGGCCAATAGTACCCAAGTCTCGTTACTTTATTGGCTAGAGTAGGACCACTCGAATGAGACCCGCATATACCATCATGTACTTCACGTAAGGTTGTATGTGCTTTGTTGGTGTCGAGACATCTAAGGAGGGTGTCATCAAAGCTACGATGGTAAAGGGTGTCACTGACGATGGCATACCTTGTAGCCTTTCGGATAAAAGACTTCCTTTGGTTGTTGGACAGGTTCAGTGGAAGGGTTTGAGGTTTATGGTAGTCATAAATATCCTGGTACCAGGGAGAGTCGGGACCAACAAGTTCATAGACCATCTCAGACTCTAGAATGTCATCGGCGGGGACCAGTAATTGTTCTATTAGGAATTCTAGTTGAGGCATGTTGCTTGGTATGTCGAGTAGGGAGCCTATTGTAGCCATTGCATCTGCTGCTTTGTTTTGCGTTCTCAGAATTTGTTCAAAAGTTACCATATGAAAGTATGTTTGGAAACTATCCACCATCCATTTGTAGGGCATCAACTTCTCATCTTTTGTGTCATAGTCATCATTAACCTAGTTGATGATGAGTTGAGAATCCCCGTAGACATGTAGTGCTCTGATTTTTCATTTTATTGCCATTCTTAGTCCTATAACTAGTGTCTCATATTCTGCCACATTATTTTTACATGGAAAAGCAATGCAGAAGGACTTAGGGATGGAGTCTCCTTGAGGGGCGATGAATAGGATTCCTACCCTCAAGCCATGATTAGTATGAGATCCATCAAAATATAGCCTCCAAGGTGACTTAGGTTTTGTATAAAATATTGACTCATCTGGAAAGTCTGGTACTAGTGGATGATTTCCCTCTATAGGTGCATCTAACAATTGGTCTGCTATCACTTTTCCCTTTATTGACTTTCTTTCAACATACTGAATATCATACTCACTCAAGATCATTATCCATTTTTCCAGGCAACCTGTCAAGGCTGCAAATTTCAGGGGATCAATCTTCACCATTAAGTGTGTTTGGTGATTTAGCATGTAGTGTCTTAATTACTGAGCAACAAAGACAACTGCTAGGAAAGCACATTCGATGTTTGTGTAGTTTAACTCATATCTGACCAGTGTCCTACTGATTTAGTATATGGCCCTTTCCTTTTCTTCATGGTTGTTTTGTGCCAGTAATGCCCCCAATGTTGAAGTTGTTGCAGAGATGTACATAATCAAAGGTTTCCCTTTGATTGGTGGCATTAAAACCGGTGGTGACAATAAATAATCTTTTATTTGTTGGAAGGCCTCCTGACATTTATCTATCCACACAAAAGGGATACTTTTGCGTAGAAGATACTAAAATGAATGACACTTGTCTGCCAATTGTGCTATGAAGCATTGTATAGATTGTAACCTGCCTTGCAATGTCCTAAGTTCACTTATTCCTTTTGGAGGAGGCATGTCTAATATGGCTTTTACCTTGGCAGGATCAACTTCAATGCCTCTACGAGAGACAATGTATCCCAAAAATTTTCCTGATGTTATGCTAAAGACACATTTCTTTGGATTCAAGTGGACCTTGTATTCTTCCAGTCTCTTGAAAATTTTGTCTAACACCTTCAAGTGGTCTTTTCGTGTCAAAGATTTTTTTGAAAGGTCATCTACATAATCTTCCATTATCTAGTCCATCATGTCATGGAATATGGTTGTCATGGCTCTCTGATATGTGGCACCTGCATTCTTAAGACCAAAAGGCATGATGTTCCAACTGTATGTGCCCCAAGGACACGTGAATGCTATTTTGTGTTGATCTTCAAGGGAAATACGAATTTGGTTATAACCAGAAAAACCATCCATGAGGGACAACATCTCATATCTTGCTGTAACGTCCACTATGATGTCAATGTTTGGCAATGGGAAGTCATCCTTTGGATAGGATTTATTCAGGTCCCAAAAATCTATGCATATGCAAATTTGACTATTTGGATTTGTGACTGGTACAAGATTTGAGATCCATTCAGCATAGTCTATGGACCATATGAATCCTACATCTAACAATTTATTAAGTTCTACTTTGACTAACAAAGCGATATGTGGGTGCATCTTTCACAGTTTCTGTTTCACTGGCTTGGCATCTAGAAATAATGGAAAATGGTGTAAGACAAGTTTTGGATCCAACCCAGGCATATCAGCATAAGACCATGCAAAGTCGACCTTATGCTCTGAAAATAATTTTTGGAACCCAGGTTTCTCTTCCTCTGTCAAAGATGTTGCGAAGAGGACTATCTTAGGATCTTCTGCTGTAGATATGTTTATTTCCACATCGTCCTCTATGAGCATGGCTTATTTTTCCTGAGTTACAAGGAGAAAGTCTAGTCCTCCATCCTTAGGTTCCTCAGAGAGGTTTTCACTTTTGGATATGTCCTTTATTTTTACTTTTTTATTGTTAGAAGGTGCCTTTCGGTTTTCACCTAGAGACGTTTCATTTTTTGTTTTATTTTTATTTTTAATTTTGTGACTAGAGGATAGAGCAGTCTCCCCAAAGTAAATAGCACAATCTAGGTCAATGGAAAATCTAGCCTTGTGGTCTCCACTTGGTATACCCTCACGCAGTTCCATGAATTCTGCAATGGCCTCATCATTTTGAAATATTTCCATAAGTGGCATGCCTTGTTGATCCCAATCAATTAGTTGTGGGTAGACTAAGGAAATACCATCATCAGTATTGGTTAATGGTGGGTAGAATGCAGAAAGCATGCTGACAGATTTAGAGAGGTTAAAGATAAAATTGTCATCATCGGGCTCTATATCAGATTCTATCCAATATTCCCCTTCACTAGTCTCATATTCGTTGGAAAAATAAGGGTTGAAGGACTTAGAGTTCTAGCTGCCAGTGTCTTCTGGTATTTCAAATGGATTGAACTAGAGGGATTCAAATGGTGGGTCTTGTATGTCATGGGGAGTGGTAATGGGACTTTGACTAATTGGTGCCTGTTCGATTTTAAATGTTTACCAAAAATTTTGTTTAGAGATTGGTTCCCCTGCTTCAACAAACAAATTATCAAGGTAATAGTCACTTAAGGATCATTCTGAGTCAAATTCCCACTCTTGGGAGTCAGTTTTAGTGGGGTTTTCCTTAGTGGCCTTGACACTTTTCGAAGCATGTACTCGCTCGCTTGAAATTCCAATGGTATGTCGATCATCATTATCGGGTGATCCAAACCCTAATCCCAGATACTTGGGAATTTGGAAAGGTTATATGGGTTCTCTTCGTCCAACTTTATTTCTGCCTAGGCCACTAGTACCATCGTAGCCTTTAGCCTTTATTATGTCATAACCCTTGCCATATTTTTGAACTGGTAATGGGCGTAGTGTGACAGTATCCTTATAGATCCATCCTGTTATATCAGCAAGGTCATTGTTACTCATATCTCCCCATTTGATAAAAACTATTTTTGGTGGAACCTTGAAAGTTTCCTTGAGTTCCATTCTGAAACATGGCCGAACATATACCTTTGGAGGCTTGGGTATTGTTGTTATGTTGTATGTTGTATGTAGTTTGAACTCCCCACAGCCAAGGTCCTAGATCTTGACAGTGGATTCGGCCTTAGGGTTTGCGGAAGATGGTGATGTAGTAGAAGACGTGGGTGGAGCGGATGTGGAAGATGATATGAGTGTGGATGGGTCAATGTAGTTGGATGATGAAGAGCCAGGTGGTTCTTGGTTAATAGGCACTCATTTTTTAGAAATACCCCTTAGGTTGGTACAATATTGGAAAGGGTCAGGGTCTCCATATATGGTTATTTTCGTGCCGTCAAATGGAAACTTTAGGCATTGGTGATATGTGGATGGGACAACTTTTAAGGCATGAATCCATGGACAGCCGAGCAAGATGTTATATGGTAGTTCTAAATCTAGGACTTGGTAGGTTGTGTCCATAATGACTGGTCCCACTCTGATGGGGAGAGAGATAATGCCACGTGAGGAGAGTTCTTCATCATCATATGCTTTTATCACTATACTCTTTGTTGGGTCTATGCATGCCTCAAGGAACCCTAGAGCCTTAACCACTTTTAGGGAGCATATGTTTAATCCTGCTCTGCCATCTACTAAAACCCATCTAACTTTGTGCTTATGGAAAAAAATTTCTATGTGCAATGCATCATTGTGGTTGTTCTTAGGTGATGAGTAGTCTTGATCCAAGAAGGTGACGTGGTGAGGTGTGGTGAGATATCTCACCATGGTTTCAAACTAATTGACATCAATATCCTTGGGGACTGACGACTCCTGCAGGGTTTTATCTAGTATATCCTTGTGCGCGAGAGAGATACGAAGCAACTCGAGTATAGAGATTTGTGTGGTAATTTTTCCCAGCTGGTCGATAAGGTTGAACTAACTTTTGGGTTGCTCTTGCTTTGTGGCCGAGACATGTTTTGGTTGTTTAGCAGATGGGCTAGGTATGGTGATTTTGGGTTGTCTAGCGGGAGGTGGACCAGCTATAGTGACCTTGCCACTACGAGTAGCAGCATTACATTGGGGCTCTCTCTTGACCGTAATGGTATTAATGTATTTGTCATTAGTTTGGACATTATTTATAATAGGTCCACTAGAATAGTCTTACCTGGCTCGAGAAAAATTGGCATGATTATTGTTTATCTTTGGACTTGACATGGAAGCATTATGAGAACCATGGTCCTACAGTGGACTCTTGTGGATAGTATGATCTGAATTGGAGGCGAATTGTGATCCACCTACCTTAATGATGTGAATTTCGATAAGATCTTGTATTAATTTTTTCAATTGTCGACAGTTAGAGGTTGTATGTCCTTTTTATCAATGATACTCACAAAATGCATTATCATTCCACCATGCTAGTTTGAATTGTCCTGGGTTGTATGGTTGGGGTTCTTGAAGTGTGATGACCCCATTCTGGAGGCATTTCTTGAGGACTTCTTCAACAGGTTCACCCAAAGAAGTGTATGTGTGACCCCTAGGAAATTGTCTTATCTGACGGTATTGTCCCTACTTAGTCTGACTATTCTGGTTGTTTGAAGGAGCATTAGTAGGGGGTGTCAATTTCGTTGTTGGTTTGTTTTGTTGTTGAACCCCTTTTAGGTCCAGTATAGGACCTACCATGTTTGCAGTTTTGGCATCAACAACACGGTCATTTGTAACGTGTTTATTTTTTACCCAATATTTTTTCTTGTCAGTGGGAGGATTTGCATTTGCGCTTTTGGGACCGTACCTTAGTTCTCCCTTTGCAATAAGGGCTTTCTCAATCTAGACCCCTTTTTTTACTAAGTCTATGAAGTTTGTGTAACAATGTACTTGCAATGCATATCTTAGGGGTCCCAGAAGTGTTTGCACAAACATGTCAACCTTTTCCCTTTTGGGTATGTCAATATGACACCGACTAGCTAAACTTCTCCATTTTTGAAAGAACGGGATGCATGTCTCACCAGCATCCTCCTGTGTGAGATTGCACAAGCTAGTGATAGAGGTTTCCATGTCAATGTTGTACGCGTAATTTTTTATGAACTTTTGTTTTAGCTCATCCCATGTTTGGATATCTTTTTGAGTGGAGAACCACTCAAGGGTAGGACTTGCAAGACTTTTAGAAAAGAGTCTCATCAAGTACATTTTTTCATAGGCGACATCCATGCAATTGGTTGCAAATTCGCGAACATATTCAATGGGGTTTGTCTTGCCTTTGTATTTTGTGAAATTGGGTGACACATATCCTGGCAGAAATGGAGGCATGCATAGGCTCATGTTAAATGGGTATATGTTTAGATCGTATGACACTTCTGATTTCTTGCTCAATATTTGTATGTTTTGGATAGTTTTCTCTAAACCCATCAATCTTGTTTGTAAGGCATCCATAAAAGGGTTATTTGTGGTTCCATACATTGGATTGCTTGGTACACCATAGGTCCCCATTTGTTGTTCGTGAATATTGGTATATTATGGAGGGATGGACTGTTGTGACATGTATGATGTGTTCAGGTTGGCGTGTTGTTGGTGTTGAAAGATTGGATTAGGTGTATGTTGGTGGGTATGAATTTGAGATGAGTAGGTTGGGATGTGTCTCCCAACCATCTGTGTCGTTACTTGGGGAATATGGTGACCCTAAGCATTGTGATGTATTAATGATGCCATAGGTTGTGTCATTTGGCCACCTTGTCCCATTTGTTGAGGTTGTCCAAGGGGATTGTTCATAATTGATCCTTGGGAGGTGATTACATGTGACTGTATTGTCATGTTAACATTTTATTGTTTTCCTTGGATAAAGATACTTATTTTTCCTCCTCCCAATAGATTTTGTGGAATACCAGTGAGCGAATATGTCAAAGGTGTGCTCATGGTGGTAAGTGTGACTATTAGGGGTGGATTGGTGTGACTTGATGATGCCCTCGTGGCATTTATTGTCATGGTAGCTTGTGATCACTCAATGGATGTGGCGTTTATTGTATTGGAATTGTTTGGAACATTGGGGGTAGCATGTATTGTCATCGTAGTGTCAAAGAAAGTATTGCTCGTAGTGTTTGGAATTTGACCACTATTTGTCATGTTGTGTGCGTTGTGCACATTAGGGTCAGGGGATGTTGATCTCAACGTATTAATGTCGAATCCTTGAGGTAAGTTAGCTCCTTGACTTAGGATTATGGCTAAGTATCTGTCTCTGTCGTATAAGACCATTCGTTCTACAAATTGAGAGGCTTCTGGATCTTGTGCCGCCACCTCTAGGTTTTCCTCAAGTATTTGACTGTATTTATCCTTACGTAAGAATGGTTCAAATGGACTACTTGACGAGGACGGTATTTTCGTGAGAGGTTGATTATTCATGTTGATGAATGGATCCTCAAATATCAAATTTGGGTCGTATGTGGGATTGTTGACAGTGGAAGTGGGGTCTTGTCTAAAGTTTTCCATTTTCTGTTTCTATTTTTGGAGTCTAGCCTCCACCATAAAATGAGATTGCTCAAAGGAAAATGACAACTAAGGAGTGCACTATGCAAGGCCTAAGTTTAAAGATGAGGACTAGGATGAACAATGTTTTTTTGAATTTTTGGGAATTAAATATGCAATGTCTAAGTTTACCATGTGACTCAAGATAGGGATACCTAAGCACTTCTAAGCTCAATCTTTGTTTTTGATTTCAGTTACTAAAGGACTTTGTTGAAAAGGATAGGGATAAGGCCAAAATGACTAGTGAGTTTTCCTAACTAGAGTGTTGAGTCGAAAGAGTCTCACAAAAGGGACAATGATTGAAAAAGGGATTGATGATAAATTCCAAGAGAACCTAGTTTCGAAAGCAATGATGTTGCTAATTGTGCTGAGATTTTCCTAGTCCAAAGTATATAAGATGAAACACCTAGGGACAAACTAATAACTAGTGTATGCAACTGAAAAAAAAATAATGCAAATTAATGGTTAGAAATTTGGGCAATTTCAAAATTGGTGTCTGACAGAATCTCCTTAGATCTAATGTTCGACAAATGATTGACAAGGTGTAGACTCTAGATTTGACTTTGTACGAAGATTTGATTTGTCTATTGGTGAATGTTCTATTCAGATCCATAAATGTGGTGAGTCTAGAAAGCACTTGACAAGCACAGTATTTTGAATGTAACCAAGCGCGCATAAGATAAGTACAATCCTAGGTTAGGCCAAGACAATATTCTCTAGATTCCACGCGGGTTTCCCCAACCGCATATCTGTAGCGTGTGAATTTAGAAGCTTGGTTGCACGAGCTCCCCCTTACAATGCACTCTCTTCTCAGGCCAACCAAGCTTCCAACCCCCATTAAACTCCCATGGCAGATTGATCACCTCTACTAAAAATTGTGAAATTGTGGATGCCTTCACACCGATCGGTGCTGCACTAGCAAATAGAAGGTTTTTGGCTTACTACACAAAGGTGTTTAGTTCGGGACCCCCGTTCGAGTGGCCATACATGGGGCAAGAGATTAATCACTGATTAGGTGGCACTCCAGCCTGAAGAGGTTAAGCTCAACAGGGTTTATGGGAGTAATACTCTGTCCGTATGACACATCCACACTCGTAATCTTAGATTTTCCCTTAAGATTCACATTTATATATCGGTCAGGGCTAGCTCAACCAAAGAACTCTGTTGCCGGTCTGAGTCTCCTTGGGGTGAGTACTTTTTCCTGCCAAGGAAGGCCCAATTTCTAGAGTTGGCAACCATTTCTCTTACACCCAGGATCACCTGAGAGCACAAGGGGAGAGGATACTCCAATATACTAAATCGTGAGCGTAAAAACAGATAAAAATGGGTTTGGTTTTTTGATCACCGAGTTTTCACAAGGTGAGAGAATACTCACCTACCATTTTGCAAACACACTCAGACATAGCAGAAATACCAGTTCTTTTTAATTGCACCAAAAAGAAATGCATATTATACTAAGAAAATGATAGACACATTGTTTTGATGTTTATTCTTTGATGTTCAAACCTACAAGACCACACATGAGTAGTTTGAATGTTTTCCTTTGACCTATGGAAAGTAACTGCCAAATGCTGCAAATCCTGATTAGTAACACAAAACCTATGCTAGGAAGAATGCAGAAAATAACCAAAATAACAAGGAGATAGAAAATAACAAAAACCCGAATGAAAATCACTAGAAAACATTACCAGTCAAATGCATTGTAACATAGCGAATGCATCACTCTGTCTGTCAAATGCGGCTCGATATCGCAAATGTGTCGCTCCATCTGTCTAATGCATCACAACAGATCGATTGTGGTGATTGGGTGGTCGAATGGGTTGCGACACATCCGATGCATCACAATAAAAAAAAATGCGTCGTTTCGTACCTGTACCTTCAAAAATGACAGAAAACACACCAAATTGTATGAAAAAAATAACAGAAACTAGAGTCAGGTTAACATCAAGTTTAATCTTTGACGTTCGAACCTGCAAACCACAAGTTAAGAGCTTTATCAAGTTTTCTTGGACCCACGAAATGTAACTGCCACAAGCTACAAAATGAAATTAGTAATATGAAAACCTCTACTAGGAAAAATGCAGGAAATAAAACCAGAATGCTAAAGGAAATAGACAGAACAAAAAAATGTTAAAGAATCCAAATGGAAATGAGAACCAAACATTGCCAGGCGAATGCGTCATTTGAAGAATCATATGCGACTCGATCGTGTAAATATGGCATTTTAGACTTTGATAGCAGCACGTCAGAGTATTTGCGTCATTTGGTGTATCGAATGCGTCACGATGCATCAGATGCATCATGATAAATTTTGAATGCGTCATGCCCTACCTATACCTGCAAGAACATAGAAACTGAAACTGTATGAAAAGCTACAAAAAAAATATCTAGTTCACGTCAGGTTCACCAAATGTATCTAAGGGTTAATTTTAGGATTAGATTCAAGGTTAGAAAATCAATGAAGACAATAAACCCAAAGCAATTACAAAACATGAAGGGAAGTAAACAAAAGAGTGATTATACCAGAAAACCATTGAGACTTCCATGCTTCACTTTTGTAATACCTTCTAGCTTGCTAGTTGATGTATTGCCCTCAGATTTGACATGTGAGCAATCTAAAAATACAAGTCTAAGTCCTACACAAAGCTTTGAAGGATTTAAATCTGAAATGCCTATGCCTATGAAAATTTGACTATAATGTTTATCCTAGATCCAAGAGTCCTCTCCCCTTTGATGAAGAATGAGGCCCTCAATTTATAGACTATCCTGATGAGAAAATGGCCAATGAGATGAGGCCACTTGTCAACCTGTGAGTGGTTGAGGATGAGGACACGTTAGAATTTAAAATTTTGAGTGGAGGACATGTCAGAATTTAAAATTTTGAGTGGAGGACATGTCAAAATTTAAAATTCTGAGTGGAGGACATGTCTGAATTTAAAATTCTAAGTGGACATGTTAGAATTTAAAATTCTAAGTGGAGGATATGTCAGAATTTAAAATTTTGAGTGGAGGACATGTCAAAATTTAAAATTCTAAGTGGAGGACATGTTAGAATTTAAAATTCTGAAAATGTTGAGTGGAGAATATCCCTAAAAGATGCCATGTTGAAAGAAAAATAAGGATTTTAATAAATCAATAAATTTATTTATTTGTGTAAGTGGGTGTTTAGTGTTGGTGTAATTAATTATTTAATTACACTTTAGCATAAATTTACTTAGGCATATTCTATTCCCTAGGTTAATTATTATCCTTATCTTGTTGAGCTGTCTTTTTGCTCAAAATAGGATTAGGGTTGTGCATGTCTTGCTTTTTACATGATTTCCTTTTTGAAGGATTTTACATTATTTGTAAGACAATTTGATTCAATATCATAATGCTGATTTTTGCTTGCACAATTTTTCTCTGAGAGTTTATAGAACATCTTTCATTTTTGTTCTGAATATCTGTTGCATGTGATAGGTGATTGCTTGCAGGTGATTCTTGGGGACTGTGAAGTTGGTTTTTCAACTTCTACATTTAGGTTAACAAATAAACGTAATTTATTTAAATGAGGAAGAATTAACGAATTAAGGTAATTAAACAAATTACGAAATTTATTTAATTAAAGGAAGACTTTAGATAATTAAAGATGTATTGAATAAATAAATAAAATTTATTTATTTAATAATCATGAAGAATAAAAGGACATGAATTAATTAAACAATAATGAATTATTTAATTAATAGTCGAATGTGGACCAATGACATAATTAAATGTCATAATTATGCTAGGATGAAAGTGGTACAAATAGAGCTTGCAGGCCTAGGTCATTTTTAAGTGTCTATAGAATGGATTATGATCTTGTTGAACAACTAAAGAATACTCCTGATATGATATCCTTATGGGACCTTATTCAGGCCTCCCCTCATTACCATGACATGATTCAAAGTGTTTTACAAGTTCTTGTCCCTTCTAATGCACAACCAAGTGAGATAGTAACCATGATTCAAGGAATGAATGCTGACATTTTTTTTACCAAAGTGAGCTCCCTCCTTTGGAAATGCAAAAAAAAAAAATGATTACTTCATGATAATAGCAAGCTACAACAAATTAGGAATAAAGAGAACCCTTGTTGACAATGGTTCCTCTCTTAATGTGTGTAGTATCACACTTTTAGATAAACTTGGTCTAGATAAGTCAAAAATTCAGCCTGATTCTTTGTCAATTAATGGATTTGATAAAATAAGAAAAAAACCATTGGGTTTGATTACTTTACCTATTACGGTTGGAAAGGCCACATTACAAACCCCAATTCATGTCATGCCAAATGATCTTTCATATAATCTCCTTTTGAGAAGACCGTGGATTCATGAGATACACGTGGTGCCCTCTACACTTCATTGTATCATGAAATATGTCTATAACAACAAAGTATATACAATCAAAGCAGACCTTGAACCAAAATATTGTTTGAACATTGAGAAAGGTAAAGAGAATCCTTTGAAAACATTGACACCAAATACACAAGTAGAACCTGTGCAACAGAAAGACAAAGAAAAACATATTGAGGTAGTCACAAAGCTATTAGAAGATGAGTGGGGTTCCTTAGATTTCAAACCTACATTCATGGGAGAATACAAGATCATAAACAAAGACTCTGAAAAGGGAAAATAAAAAGCAGCAATGTCAACAAAAAATTCAAAAGATCCTTCAAAAATCATCCATCTCAACCACTTTAGAACAAAAGACAACAAATTACACAACAAAATTTGATGAACTTGACTATGAACAACTGTCGAATCCAAAAGAAATGAAAAATATTTATGGAAGAGGTTATCAACTTATGAAACATCTCGGTTATAATGGATAAGGATGTGGTGCTAATGAACAAGGTATCCATGTCCCTATAGAGCCTAACAAACAAGAAATAATTCATGGTCTAGGTTATTGTCCTTTCATAGAAATCAACCCATCAAACAAGCCTTCACTTAAGATCAACACTCTTACAAAATATTCTTCTAAGACAAATTTAATAGTAGTACATCTTGAATTGATAGACACTAGTGTTCTTCATTGTTAAATCCTTTGTAAGAAATGAAACAAAAAATAAATCTTCGCTTAATGTCAATTTCATCACACAAAACACTAATGATTTGAGTTTGTTCAATTTTACACCATCTTGTAAAGGAGAATAAAAAATATCACAATCTAATGAGTCTTGTGTAAGTATGACATCTTGTACTAAGCAAGAGATATCTTTGTCACAAAATAAAAGAACATCTTCTACTATTGATCAAGAAGGTATCTTATCAAGACTCCTCCAAGATCGTTTGATATCCCCCCCTGAATGAACACAAGATAAATTTTACTACAAGAGTTCCTTTTGTGCATATCATACAGTTCATGGTCATGTTACTAATGAATGTAAGGCTTTAAGTGATAAAATTCAACATCTTAAGGATCATAGTGCTCTTCCTTGTGTTGAAGCACCTAGTTCCTCTAATTGATACTTACTTTCATTCTATTCAGCTCATCCTTGTCTTGCACTAAGTGGGGGCAAGGGGTTAGGTAGCCTTTCCCTCATATGTAATTTGGCATTATCTCTTTTGGCTAGTTGATCACCTTTCATGTACATATAAGATCAAGCTTGGTATGTGAATGAATTCCTTAAGTTGACTTGCATGTGACATACTTATTCATGATGTAGTTTGATTCAAAAATATATGACTTGGCATAGAGCTTTCCAAATAAGCTCTCATGTTTTCTTCTACTTTAAATCAATTGCTCACAGTAATGGTGTTAGCAACTGCTTTAAAGTGGGGGCATACATCGACACTCATTTTTCACTGTGTGATTTTTTTTCTTCTTGAAATGCATCCTTTTCTTGGTGGTGTCATTAGGTTTGATTTCCTCCAAGAGCGTGATATTTCTTTGACTTGTGCTCTCTTAGAGACATTAGGCACAATTTTCCCTAAGAAGAGACCTTACATGAACTAAGAAAAATCCCTTTGAGCATTCCTTATACTATTTTACATTTACAATTTTGATTATTTGGGAAGCTTTCATAACACACTTTTCTTTCCTATGGTGCCATCTTTTTTGTTCATGAGTTCCAAGCCTACGAAGCTTTGTTTGCCTCATGAAGCTCGAAGTTCATTATTGTGTGGAACCATCAAATTTATTAGGAGGTATAGCTTTGGTATGGTTAACATATGATGATAAGCCTAAACACAGGCATGAATTTCTCATTGTGTGGTGAGAAGCCAATACAGAGGCATGACTTTTTTATTGAGCCACCATTTTTGGATACCCACCCAGTGAACAACCTAAAGTTTTGTTTCCTTAGAGTGAGTGTACATTTTTGGACAAATAGCTTAGATTTGATCCACATCATGTTGGGAAAACAATCGAAGCTTGATCCACCACATTTTTACTTTTTCTTTTTTTAATTCTTTCTTTTAGTTATTTACATTGCATGTTTGTGTATCTTGATGTTGCATATTATCCACCTTATGCATTTCATTTTGTGCTTATTTCAGTTTGATGTAGGATCTAAGATCTTCGGGGCTTGGTTACATCCTTGATCTTTTTTATCCTATACCATCAACATTGATACACTTGAACCCCTATTGAAAGTTAACTTTATTGTGAGTTTGAAGCAAGTTCATCCTCTCACTAAAGTGGGGGATAAATTTAGTATCAAAAAATGTGTTCCTATACATTTTCATACTTAATTTGGGAATAATCAATGATAAATTGGACTTAATGCTGCCTTGATCTAGTGTTCTGACATGTTTAACACATCCACATTAGGTCTAGGGCCCATTTAAGCTAAATAAACCTAACTCTTCCCTAATTTAGTGTTGTAAAATATATTTATTTTCACTTTCACATTGGATTTTGAGCCCTATTACATTTATGACCTTTATATCCTCATTAATTGGCCCCTAAGACCCTATATTGTGCATCCCAAGGCATATTTCAATCAAAAACTTGACAATATCAATATATAAACTTGATTTACACACTCCCAAACACTTTAGCAATCAAAATAGGCCCTATGGGACACATTCACCCAAGTTGACGAATGAGTCCCATTTGGCATATTTTCAAGGTTTTGAGTGAGAAAAATTGGGTTTTAAGTTCAAATTTTATGTGTGTCGACCTTTGGGATCTAATACATGGGATATTAAATTATATGGATTTCCTATGTAAATAAAGTCTCAAATCATTATTTCATCAAGCATTCATGATATCAAGCCAAACACTCAAGAGTTAAGCATTCCAAGACTTCACAAGATTGTTAGGATAATTTTCAAGATCATTTCTAAAGCATTCAAGAGCAGAATTCTTCATCAATTGTTGCATCAATTCAATATCCATCATCATGTCAAGGACATCGAGCATCAAGCATGTTATTGAGCTAGTGTTGTGATGCAGTGTTGAAGATCCAAGATCAAGCATTTTTCTACACCTATTGTCAAGATCAAGATCGACATCCTTCATGGCCATTTCATGTTGAGTTGTAGATTTACAAGACATCATTTACAAGACATCATTTAAGATATCATTGTTCATGTCTCATATCCTATGGTTCATGTCCTTGTTTCATTGTTTCATCATTTGGTTTAATTACCTACAAGGGTTTTGACCAAGGCAAACCCCTATTCCCTAAGAATCAACACTTTCTCTCTCTCTCTCTCTCTCTCTTTGTGTGACAATAGATCTAGGTACTTTGAATACTTAAAGGATCATTGAAGATTATGTTACAATCTTGGAGAAATTTGTTGGAGTTATCTCCCTATTTGCAAGGTTGTAATCTTTACTAGAAGGTCACCTACAACCTCGAAATCAAATTTTTAGATCCGAAAATGAAGATGTACAAAAAGAGTAGAAACTGAAGACCAGATTTAGACTATGAAATTCTAGAAAACCCTAACTAGACTCATTCACCCAGATTGTTCAAATGAACTCATCCCAGTTTAGGTCAATTTAGAGATTTTTGCAGTTTTGGATACCCTTTTTCTAGAAACTTGTTCTTGAGCAAAAACCATGATATGGGACTAATTCGCCTAGATTGGTGAATGAGTCCCAATAGGCCTAAATTTTAGGTTATTTAGCATTTCCAATCCCCATTCAAGCCGAGCTACAAGTTTCCAAGTGCACACTTCTAATTTTATAGCTTTCAATTCTAATTTATTTGCATTTATAGTTCATTCAGTGAATTTTCTTTCATCATTGAGTCCAATCATTAGATTTTGTATTTCATACATTTTCCAAGCCCTAACTTAGTGTTGAACCCATCATTAGTCTATATTCATCCCCTAGGAAAATCCTATTGCAAGATCTCTTTATCCTTTACATTTTGATCTCTAGGGTCATCCTTGAATGAAAGAATGCAGAAGATTGTCATTCTAGGTCCTAAACCCTAGAAGATACCAAACAATTTTATTCCTTTCAGGTGGAAATATGCAATTTGAATGAAGTAGTACTATATTTTTTGAAAACAAATAAAAAGAATGTGTCATTTTGACCAAACTAAGTATGAGAAAAAAACATTTTTTTTTACAAATATTTCAATATAAGTAAATAACACATGCCTCGATGTAAGATTTTTTTTGTATTTTTTTTTGCAAGTAGATAATTAGTTATGATTTTTTTAGTAGGACATTTCAAAAATATTAATTTTTTTTTTTGGCCAACCTAACTTGGTCAAAATTATATTTAATTAAAAAAAAATCAACCTATATTTTGTGAACCATAGAGTGTGACACATCTTTCAAATTCAAAAATTGTGAAATCGTTTGTAAGTTATGGACACTTTTCAATCATCTTATCAATCAAGACTTCAAACATAGTGCATGTAGAAAATTAATAATAATTATCTAAATTAAATTCAAAACAAAGCATATCTTATATTGGTAGAATGTTGATAATTTCTTGAATCTCTTCATTTCATCAAATTTAGATTAAATAAGTCATTAGCTTGAAGGGTGAAGTTTGAAAAACCAAGTGAAACCTATAAAAATGTTGGGATAGTTTAATTTTCAAGTTTTAAATGCTCAAGACAATCCCAAAACATTCCTAAGCAAGTAACCGAGGCAATTTTTTGTTCAAAAATTGATTATCCATTTTTTAATTTAAAAAATAAATATCTATCTTTTGCTGCTTGATATTAATAAAAGAGTAATTATATATATATATATATATACAATAATGATATATATAAGCTAAAAAGAAAGGTTCAAACCTCATGGGGCCGCTCTCTACGATGTCAATAATGGAGATTTTTTACCTTGGTGTTAACACACTAAAAAAATTTATATAGCGCATAACATTTTTTTCTCCAATTTTCCCTATTTGAACCTTGTTTGTGCATGGTGTTTGACCCCCATCCTCTCCCCCCACTTTCTTTAGTTTTACTAATTGATAAGGCCTCTATTTTGGATGGTGTTCCAGTACCTGGGGGCTCTTTCATCTCCTGACATTAGTTTGGATGGTCTCCAACTCATGAACTTTGTTATTTTGATTTTTAAGAACTGGAAAAATGTTCTTGTAGGAGGCACCTGAGTTGAAAAAGAGAGGGAAAATTATTTTCTCAAGTAATTTAATTTTTGAAAATAAAATTTCATGACTCCATGATTGAAATAATCATCTCCTCAATGTAGAATGCCCTGGTTGGTAAATTATTATCCTTTCACCCCACTATTGATGTGATTTGATATTAGATTACTACTAAATGGCATCTAAAAGGAAATGTGGAGGTGAGTGTTATGGTTGGGGATTTGTTCCTATTTAGTTTCACTTCCAAGGATGATCTTGTGCTGGTACTTACCATTGATCCTTGGAAATACAACAAAACTTATCTTTGTGTAGATGGAAACTAGAGTTTATCCTTGTTTCAAATATAAAGGGTATGTGCATGATCATGATGGGCCAAAAAGTGGTGATATGATGGGTATGTGTAGGGTATGTGGTTGGCAACCTTTTTTTTACCCAAAATTGATGAAACGAAAAGGGTTTTTAAAGGAGATTCTCATCTTTTCACCAATATAAATTATGCTTTACTTTGAATTTAATAAATAATTATTATTCATTTTCTATTTGAATTACAAACAAAGTCCTTATTGATAGGTTGATTGAAAAACATCTATAGGTTTCAAACAGTATCACATTTTTTGAATCTGAAACATGCGTCACATTCTATGCTTCGCATACTATATGATTAAAAAAAATGAATTCCATGAAGTTTTGACCAAGTTAAGATGGTTAGACATACGAGTTTTTATATTTTTTAAGAGTTGTAATAAAAAATTCATAATTAATTATTTACTTGGAAAAAATTTACAAAAATATATGCATCACATTGGGACATGAGTCCTCTACTTATATCTAAAATCTTATAAAAAATAATTATCATTTTATTGTGGTTAGGGTGGTCAGACAGACACCTACTTCTTAGTTTTTCCCTGAAATTTAAGTACTACTGCATTGAAATTTCAAAATTTCACCATATAGATTTTTTTTAAAATAAACTTAGAAGTTTAGAAACTACATTCAATTTTCTACAAATTCTATTCTTACATATTTTTGAAATAATATAGATAACTTATTCAAAATTTATGTCAAGTTGCCTAACTATAATTTTCTTGAATTTTTTGCCACTTAAAGGCCTATTTTTTCCATGATGATCCTGCACATACGCTAAAAAAAACAATTCTTTTTTCACTCAGGCTACCTAGAATCCCTCTTGATTTTTAGGATAACGTGGTGTTTCAATGGATTGGAAACTCTATTAGGCACTTTATTTCATTGAATAATAAAAAAAATTCCAAGTTAGTTTTTTCTTGATTATGTGTAAATATAGATATTTATCAGATTTTTTTAAACTTAATAAATTTGGACTCTATGTTTGGGAAGTTTTCACAACAAATTTTATATGAAAATTCTACAGTCTATTTTCTAAATTTCTCAAAATTGAAACACTAAATCATTGATTGCAAAGTACCTTTGATGTAAAACCAAAAACTTATATAGATTGGGGTTTCTATAGTTGATGATTTATAGGGTTATCCCTTCAAAGATGTCATCTTGAATATAATCAAATTCCAAGTTAAAAATATTCTCTCTAAAGAAGAAAATATTGGAATACTTGAGAAAATACCTTTATATATTTGTCTCATGTTAAGACTTAAAGTATTGTGATAGGCGATAGATAGATGAATGGAGTACAGCCAAAGATCCTAAGTATTAAGGTCCCTCACCCCTTTAATGAAAGAGAAAGAGGAAGAGGAAACTTTTAGTGAATATCATAGTTATCAAATCTAAAAGGAAACTTCCCCTCCCTATTCTAAACCATTCAAGAGTGCAACAGTATAGAAAATAAATTCATCCAACAAATCTTCACTATTTCCAAGTGAATATTCAAATAAACTAATTGCCAATAAACATTTGTTTGACTACAAAGGATGGTAAATCTCCCAAAAGAAAGGAAAACATAAAATATAGATGTTGGTGTTGAGTCTAAGGTTGGTAGACCTTCCCAATGGCAGATAGGACAGAGAGAAGCAACAAAGAAAATTGTTATTGGCAGGAAAATAATGTTGGAGATGTCCTTAAAAAAAAATTATAAATGAAGATTCTAAATTATTTATATTTGAATATTCTAAATTCTTTATATTTTACTTTGAAAAGAAGTTAAAATGAATAAGAACAATTTTCAAGTCATTTTTAATAATTTATGGCTATCTACTAAATTCTTTATATGTTAGGCTATAGGGGCCTCAGGAGGTCTAGTCACTAGGTGGAACTAGATATATTTGTTAGTATTTTAATTAATCAATCTAGAAATAACCTAGGAGTTAAATTCTCTTCCACTCATTTATCTTGGAACGTAATAAATATTTATGCCCCTAATGCGAGAAAATATCTTTGGTTCGATCTTGCTTCTCAAGCACTAAAAATAGGGAGTCGGTGGATGTTGGATGGGGAATTCAATTCCCCATTTTTTCCTTTTAAGAAACTTGGGGGCTTAATTTATTTTACAAGCAGCGTGGTTGATTTAGCTGATTTTTTGAGTTCAACTGGGCTCATGGACTTAGATCTTCATGGTCAAATATTCACTTGGAATATTAGGAGAACTTGAGAACACCTTAGCTAGGTTAAACTATACAACTTCCTAGTCTATTCTAACTATGACTTCATCATCAACTTGAACCATTTTTATTTATCAAGAACTATTTCAAACCATAACCCACTATGTTGGATTCGAACGATAGTACTCCTACTAGCCCTTTCCCATTGAGGTATGAGATCATGTGGGCTTCAACCCCTAGCTTTGGAGACCGTATTTTTAAGTGGCAGAGTATCCCTATTAGAGAGGTTTTGTTATGTATAGGTTGAATTAAAATCATAAGAATATTAAAAACAAAGTGAAAGGATGAAATAGGATTTTTTGTGATGTATTAGTTCACAAGAAAACTCTAGCTGCAAAACTTAAAGATATTCAGAAAAAAATGGGCAATGGAGATGTAGCTAAGGAAAGATTTCAAACTAAGAATATTTGATGCTTTGACTAGGATAATACTTTAAAAAAAGAGGAAATCTTCTTGGAACATAAATCCAAAATCTAGTAGATGAAGGAGGTGGATAGGAACTCATTTTTTTTCCATTTATTTGCTTCAAAGAATAGGAAGAGGAACTCTATGTTAGATGCATAGGATAAATGAGAGGGGGGGTGAATCAATTGTACACTAACAAAACATTCAATCTCTTAATATCATTCAAACCCTTGTTAACCTTTAAAACCTTATCATGCATTAGTATAATGTAAACATATGAAACATTAATGCAAACACATCCAAACACATAAGAACAATAGTTTTTCATGGAAACCCAAGAAGAGAAAAACCACAGTGAGGATTAGCTCAATATATATATGAATTGCAACACTAAATATAATTAGGCTCACTACCTAGAAAAAAAGGCTCATTTTTAGGACTCACTATCTAGAAGAAAGAAGAATAAAAGAAGAATGTTACAAAGAGATTCACTATCTAAAGGCAACAGGAGAAATCCACCTCAAAAAATTTATGCCATCCACAACCTTCATCTCATTACCTCCAACAAATTCAATCACACTAAAATATAGACACCTTTTGCTCACTAAATCTATAAGTAATAGGCATTAAATCTCTCAGTCAGATCACCACACTTGATCAAATTCACATCTTTTCACACTTAGAGACTTTCCACACTCTCCAATAATTTACCTTACATTTATATCATCCATGACCTAAACAATCTCAATTAGGTCAACCTTAATGAAATGTATGCACCTAAAACATGTAATACCAAAATAGGTCAGCACCAAATACATCCATGGTGGAAAGAAGTGAAGTATTACCTCAACAAGGGTTAACAAGAACCCAAATATACATCACCATGCTACACAACACATCCACAATCCATAAGTTACCTCCGCAAATAGCGCTAGAACACCAAGTTGGTCAAACCTATACTAACACTAACAAGCAACTATAAACACACCTCTACGATTAGAAAAATCTCACAAAACACACAACAACACTCCATAACGTCCAAGAATATTCCAAATCATTATAATATTCAACACTACTGATGCAACCACTTGAAATTAAAGAATAATTTCATTTTGTGCAACTAGACACAATGGAATAGACATACAACATAATAACCAACATTGACAAAACCACAATACCTAAAACCTCAAGGGAATATAGATACAAATAATATAAGAACATTCCTAGATCCACAAGGAAAGAGACTTCACTATAGAGAAATGTGGAGCAATCTCATTTCTCCAAGACAACTTGTTTCATATGCAAACACTCTGTCAAACACATTTTTTACTACTGTACAATCCATAACTTGAAACTATGGATATAACACTTATGATTATCATATCAAAACTTCACAAGTATATATTCAATCATTAAGGAATGCAAAGCACAATGTTGAAAACACCTTTGTTACACTGCACACTCTTTAATTCAAATTTTCTCAAAAACTCTTGGAAACCAAGTGAGCCAACTACATCAAGAACACTAAAAACACCTTCTCACCACCTCTACACCATATGCAACACTACAATAGGGGTTGACATAAAATCATGACAACATAGCACAACACACTTATCAAACCACAACACATCCATAATACCAACAGTCTCTCCAACCAACTTAGGCTTCCAACAATCTCTGCAACTATACTGGAGGTTGACCATAAGGACAACACTAGAAACACTGCGTTGACATCAATGACAACACCTGTAACAACTCCAAACCTCAAACAATATCCCCCTTTATCATTGATGGCAACACCAAATTTTAAATACCATCAACAACAAAAGCATACCAATCAACAACTTTGCAACAAGTAGTACTCCCCCTAACTAGGGAAACACACACTCTTCATACTATCATTCTCCCCCTTACCATAGCACTCTTCTACACCAACTCTCTCCCTCTATTTCCTTTGTTTTTTAGAGAATATTCTTTCTTCTAGTACTCCTTTGTGCTATGGTTTTTCAACCAACTCTCTCACCCTTTGACATCAATTGCAAAGGGGCATAAACTCATCCAACTCTCTTTTTTGCATACTTCACATTTTTACCTATTCTTTCTCTTTTTGCATTGAACTCTTTTGATCCCCCCACTTTGACAACACTCAAAGGGAAACACTTGCACCTTTCACACATCATCTGCATATAATTTTTCTTTTTTCTTTTTCCCTTTTGACATTTGAATTACACCACTTTGACACAACTTTCAACACTAGCAAGCAACTACACTTTGTCCATTATACTCACTTTTCTACACTCTCCCTCTTAGGGGCACAAAATATGCTCCATCTAACTACACCAACCAACAATACAACTACCTGCTCCCTGTAAGAGGTAGCTTCTAACATCAATCTAGGACCAATAATGTATCTTGAATGCTCAATTGGAAAATTGCACCATCTTATGCATCTAGTTGAAAGGAGGGGAAAAACCCCCTAACTTCTAGCAGAGATACTCAAAAGTATCTTTAGAAAGAGCCTCTGTGAAAATATATGTAACCTGATCCTCAGTAGGCACATACTCCAACTTCACTTCATTCTCTATAAATTTCTCTCTTAAGAATTGATAATGGATTGATATATGTTATCTTCTTGAATGCATTATCGAATTCTTTGGAATAATGATTACACTTGTACTATCAAATAAGATAGAAATAAGTTCATCATATGATACTATGATATCCTTCAATGTTTGCTTATTCCACAAAACCTTTATACAACATAATCCTGCTGCAATATATTCTTCCTCTCCAATAGATAATGACACTGAATCCTACTTCTTACTTAACCATGAAAGTAATCTTCTTCTAAGAAAGAAAGCACCACCACTAGTACTTCTTTTGTCATATTAACATCCTTCCCAATCTAAATCTATATATGCACTCAAGGAGAGGTCAATATCCTCTAGATACCACAAAACATAGTCCTGAGTGCCCTTCAAGTATCTAAATATCCTCTTCACTAATACAATATGAGATTCTCTGGGATTTTCTTGAAATATAGCCACAAGAAAAACTAAATGCATGATTTATGATCTAGTAGAAGTTAGGTATAACACTCCACCAATCATTGATCTATACTTGTTTTGATCTATCTTAGGAGATTCATCATTCTTTCTCAACTTACAACTAGCAACCATAGGAGTACATACCAGTTTTGAATCCTCCATCCCAAACTTATTCAACATTTCCTTGACATATTTTGATTATGAATTGAAAATAGCTTTTTCTGATTGAATGATTTGTAGCCCAAGGAAGAAATTCATCTCCCTATACATTGACATCTGTAAAAAATTCTTACATATGCCTTTATTTACTCAAAAGCTAATGTCATCAACATACACTACCACAATCATGATTTGTTCTCCTTTAGTTCTTTGAAATCCAGATTGCTATTTGTAGTATCTTTTCTAAATCCTTGTTTTAGGAAATGTTTTTCTAACCTTGCATACTAAGCTCTGGGAGCTTGTTTGAGTCCATAAAATGCATTCTTCAATTTGTGGACTGGTCATATCAACATATTTTGACAATTGAAAGCCTTCAGGTTTTTCAATGTATAACTCTTATTCCAACTCACTATTCAAGAATGTAAACTTCACATCCAGCTGATATATTTTGAAATATTTATGTTCTGCAAATGACAAAAAAATTCTTATAGCTTCCATTCTTGCCACCAAAGAAAAAGTCTCCTCAAAATATATACCTTCAACTTGTGAGTATCCCTTACACAAAATTCTAGCCTTGTTCCTAACAACTTTTCCATCTTCATTTAACTTGTTCCTAAAAACCCATTTAGTTCTTATCACATTCTTATTTTTTGGTCGTGGGACTAATTCCCAAGTTAGATTCTTCTCAATTTGTTCTAACTTTTCTTTCATAGCCTGATCTAATTCTCATATTTGCATGCCTTAGTTACAATTTTAGGTTCTACCTCTAACAAAACAGAGAGATTTAGAGAAATTCCATTTCTCCCAAACAACCTTCTTCATAGGAAACACACTATCAAAAACATCTTCTACTTCCGCATGATCCAAAACCTAAGACTCTAGATATAGCACCTTTGAGAACTTTTGATCATCATATACAAACTGAACAAGCATATCTTCAACCATAAATAAATGTGGAGCACAACATAGAACACACCTTTGTCACACTGTATACTCTTTATATTAATTTTCTCAAAAGTACTTGGAAACCAAGTGGTCCCGCTGCATCAAAAACACCACAAAAATTCACCCAACACATCTAGAACATTTGCAAAACTTGATCAAAACTTCAACAATTTCTCATCACAACCACATTAGGGGTTGACATCAAAACCACACTAGAGGTTGACACCAATATCTACAACACCACAACTCCTTATCACATCCACACTGGAGGTTGAAATCAATGAAAAAACTAATGACAACATATTGAAACATTCTCTAACAACTCCAAGAATCTCCCACTTTATTATTGATGACAACATCAACTCTGAAAAACCATCAACAATAAAGAAACTATGCATCTGCAACTATCAAGAAACTCCCTCCCTTACTATGACATCTCTTAAACTTCACTCTCTCCCCTTTCTTGAGGAGTTTTTCAAACTTCATTCTCTCCCCCTTTGACAACAATGACAAAGGACAACATCTACATACTTCAGTTCAGGAAACACCTACAACTTACTTTCTCTCCCATTTCCTTTCTCTCTTTCCACTACTATCTCTATTGTGCTCTCCCCTTTTGAGGAAGTAGATATTCTCCCCTAAAGGTAAAAATAAAAAAAACCACTACCTACTTCCCCTTATAGGTGGCCTTCATTAGTCTAGGACAAAAGAAAATATTGAATTTCTCCCTAAACAGATGCACCGCTTATACATCTAGTTAAAATGAGGGGTAATAACCCCTAACTTCTTTTGAAGATACTCAAATGTATCTTTTGTAAGAGCCTTTGTGAAAATTTCTACCACTTGATCCATTTTAGGGACATACTCCAACTTCACTTCATTCTCTGCAACTTTCTCTCTTGAAAGTGATATCGAATATAGAGATATGATTTGTACTTGAATGCATTATTGGATTTTTTGAAATGTTAATAACACATGCATTATCACATATGATAGAAATGGTTTCAACATATGATACTCTGATATCCTTCAATTCCTACTTCACCGACAACACCTATGTGCAACATGATGTTGCAACAATATACTCTAGACCTTTGCAATAGATAATGATATTGAATCCTACTTCTTACTCAACCAAGTAACCAATATGATTTCAAGAAGGAAATCACCTCCACTTGTACTTCCTATGTCATCTGCACAACCTGCCTAATCTACATTTATATAAGCACTTATAGAGAAATTAGTATCTTTAGGATACCATAGACCAAAGTCTGAAATGGCCTTCAAGTAGCTAAATATCCATTTTACTGTTGTAACATGTGATTCTTTAGGATCTTATTGAAATATTACCACAAGAAAAACTACATGTATAATATTCAGTCTAGAAGCAGTTAGATATAGAAGTACCCAAATAATTGATCTATAATTTCTTTGATCTTTCTTAGAAGATTCATCATTTTTTCTCAATAGTAACAATGGGAGTAAATACTGGTTTAGAAACCTCTATTCCAAACTTCTTCAATATTTCCTTAAAAAACTTTAATTGTGAAGTGAATATGCCATTTTCTAATTGATTGATTTGTAGCCCAAGGAAGAAATTCATCTCCCCAAACATAGACATCTCAAAATAACTTTGCATCTCCTCTACAAACTTCTTACACATTCCTTCATTTCCTCTGAAGGTATTGTCATCAACATACACTACCATAATCAGGATTTGATCTGGACTTTCAACCTTGAAGTAAAGATTGCTATGTACAGTACCCTTTTTGAATCCTTGTTGCAACAAGTATCTATCCAATCTTGCATACCAAGCTCCAGGAGCCTATTTAAGTCTATATAATGCTTTCTTCAACTTCCAAACCATATCAACATTTTTTGACAACTAAAAACCTTCTGGTTGTCTAATGTAAACCTCTTCTTCTAACTCATGGTTCAAAAATTTAGACTTGAACTCCATTTGATTTACCTTGAATTCTTTATGTTCTCTAAAATCCAAAAACATTCTAGAATAGCTCCCATTCTTTCCACCAAAGAAAAAGTCTCTTCAAAATATATTCCTTCCAC
This sequence comes from Sequoia sempervirens, assembly GCA_007258455.2. NCBI lineage: Eukaryota > Viridiplantae > Streptophyta > Pinopsida > Cupressales > Cupressaceae > Sequoia > Sequoia sempervirens. The sequence continues at coordinate 348,237,708 of VDFB02353493.1, read as the reverse complement.
TTGTGAGTATCCCTTACACACAAGTCTATCCTTGTTTCTAAAAAATTTCCTATCCTCATTGAATTTATTCTTAAAAAGCCATTTAGTTCCTATCACATTCTTGTTTGTTGGTCTTGGGACCAATTCCCAAGTTTGGTTTGTCTCAATCTGTCTCAAATCTTCTTCCATAGATTTGATCAAACACTCATACTTGTATGGTTCAATTATTATTTTAGGTTAAACCTCAGAAATTAAACAAAAGTTTACTTGTTCCTCTATCATAGCATATTTTCTTCTTGTTAGTACACCTTTGTTTTTATATCCAATGATTTGATCTTCCGAATGATTTATTTGCACATTCTTAATAGTCTTATGATTCTTTTATGCAACTTCTTCCTCTTCCACTATCATTTCTTTTCATTTCACTTCTTTTTATTCTTCACTACAAGGGGGTTCATCAAATTCATATCCTTCTACCAGTATTGAAATTTGATGTGGTTCTTCATCCACTTTAACAGTCACACTTTCAATAGTATTTTTCAACCTTGTGTTATAGCATTTATATTCCTTGCTCTTTGTAGAGTATCCAAGGAAGATTCCTCCATAAGATCTTGCATCAAACTTTCCTAATTTTTCTTCATCTCTTCTAATATAATTTTTTCTTCCAAACACCCTCAAATATTTCATACTAGGAGGTTTTCCATACCATAGTTCATAGGGAGTCTTTAAACTATTCACTCTTTCTTGACCTATGTTAAGAATGTACACTATAGTATGAATAGATTCTTCCAATAAACATCAAGTATATTTTCTTCATTTATCATGGTTCTTTTTGCTTCTTGAAATATCTTGTTCATCGTCTCCACAACTCCATTCCACCAAGGAGTTCTAGGAGTTGATAAATGTTTCTTTATCCCGTGATCTTCACAAGAATTGTTAAACTCATTTGAAACAAACTTACCACCTCTATCATATGTCAAACACTTTATTTTCAAATCCAACCATGGACTTAAATTCTTTAAACTTATCTAGAGCTTCATATTTTTCTTTGAGAAATGTCACCTAAGTCATTCTAGAGTAATCATCAATTAACAACATAAAATACCTATCACCTTGAGAGGTTATTATTCTATTAGGTACACATAGATCTATATGAACTAACTCCGAAGGCATTGCAGTAGAATATTCTTTAGTCCTAAACATCTTCTTTTTTTTCTTTCCAAACTAACATTCCTTGTAGATTACATTGATAGGCTTTGTAATTCTTGGTAGATCTCTTACAACATCAGTAGAACTAATCTTCACTAGGCTATCAAAATTGATGTGACCCATTATTCTATGCCATAACCAACTTTCATTTATATTTGACATAAAGCACTTAACACCACCACCTTTGATCTGATAAACATTACCTTATGTCCTAAGTGTTAACACTACAACCAAAGTTTTGAAGCTTATTTTTCTAATCTCACAACTATCATCCTGAAACACCAAGTAGTATCCTATACTGTACTTTTTTCCTACAATGATAAAATTATGTTGGAGACCCTTGACATAAATAACATCAACTATTTCATGATTTCCATCAAAACTAATTGAACCTTTTCCACATATCTTAGAAGATGTATCATCAGAAAACTTAATGAGGCCACCATCATACTTATGAAGTTTAACAAAATTACTCTTATCACCTGTCATATGCTTTGAGCATCCAAGTTATCAATAATCTAGTAGTTTCTCTCCTCTCTTGCATGAAAAGAAGTCAACATAGCTCCTTCAAAATTGTGATCTATTTTTGGAGGAATTTCCTTCACACATATTTCAAGATTAGTAGAATTCGTTCTAACATTTAAAGCCATGAACAAGCATTCATCACTTCCATCACCCAGATAGTCTAATTCTTCATCATTAGATAGACCACTATCTTCTTTAATATAATAACTCTTCTTGACAGGTTTACCTTTATGATCTTTATGTTTGTCATTTGAAACTTTGGTTTGAAATTTAGAAGCATAATGACCTATCTTTCCACAATTAAAACATTTGAATGGTAGCTTGTACCTATGTATTTTCCAGTATTCTTTTTCAATCTCCTAACAAAATTCTCTTCCACCTCATGAAGATCATTTGAATTAGATTCATCATTCTTCTCTTTTTTGCTGAACTTAAAAGTAGTTTCTTCCTTTGGAGCATCTTTATTAGGCTCTCTTAATTCAAAAATAGTGAAAGAACAAGAAATTTGATCTCTAGTATATAGATCCAAATTTCAAGCTTCCTCAATAGTAGAAACTTTAGCACTATAAGATTTAGGAAGAGTTCTCAATACCTTTTCCACAAACTCACTTTCCTCTAGTTTCTGACCAAGATCATTGATGACATTGACAATTTCATCCACTTTGAGCATGTAGGTTGCAATGCCTTCATCATCTATCATCCTCAGGTTTTCAATGTTTTCTTTGAAATTATATGTCATTGCTTTCTTGACCTTATTATATCCATCATAAATTCTTTGAAAATTTCTCTAGATCTCTTTAGAAGTCTTGAGGCATATCATCTTCACAAGTTCTGAATTTGAAAGTCTGCTCAAGATAGCATTCCTATCTTTTCCATTATTCTCATAGTCCTTGATCTCATCATCACTTGTTAGAGAAGTAGTAGGTATAGTGTTGAACATCTAGAATACTGAGAAGGGGGTTGAATTAGTATTCCATAAAACCATAATAAAATCCACAAGAGAGAACATAGAAACAAGTCAATGCAACCACACACAAGAAAACCAAGATTTTTACATGGAAAACCCAAAATGGGTAAAACCACAATGAGGGTTAACTCACAATATATTATATCTAGATACAAAATATTATGGGGCTCACTACCAGGACTCACTGTCCTTAAAAGGCTCACAGATTGAGTACAAAAGATGGATCACTACCAAGATACAATGATAGTTCCTTACCACCAAATAATTAAACTAATAGAATACACCTTCAATGTGTAGGGTTCAGTTCCACTAAAGTTTAGAATATGAAGTACTACCTCTCACAATAATCTCTCAATGAAACTATACTTATCACAGCTAATAAACCATTTAAGCTTAGATCTTCTCTCAAATTTCTTCCACACTCACACACCCACTTCTCACGCAAATCTATATGTATCTCTTTTTTCCTTCTCATCTTTTTCATTCCTCAAAACATCTTATATATACAAGTAAATCTTAATCATCAATTAAGTTGGCACCATATATGATTTAAACATTTCAGCCACATAGTGCATTATACCAAGTTGACTATCATCCATAAACACATAATTAGTCTTCATAATATATTGCATATGCTGAGTCGACCAAGACTCAAACACAATTCTCCAAACCAATGAATAATTATCAATGCAAATACCTTTCGGATCTGAGAACATATTAATTTCCCATCATACCACCAACATAGAGACTGTCAACAAGAGGTCACAACATAAGAATATTCACCTTAGCAGAATGTGAAGTCTCCCATATAGTATGCCACACATAGAACAACAATAAAATATAGAGTTAGACTTTTTAAGAGATAATTTTTTGCTCACAACAAAAGACGTCTCAAGATCCATGATATAACCATTTGAATGAGTCAAGATAACATGGTTAAGATATTAGAGTCATATCAAATCTTGCGGTGAATTTCGGACTCAAATACCAACACACTGATCCATCACAAAAGGGTATTACCAATAGAGAAAAACTTCTGGTAAACCAAGCATAGTTCCATAAAGTTATCACCATGTTGGCATCAATGACAACATAGGAACAACCTACACAAACCATCAATACTTCATTCTCATGTTGAAAGGATTCCAACATATAGTATATCCATTCTCAACTAACTTCCATACACCAAACCCTAATGAGACAAGAAAATCTTTCATCCCATATTTCTAGAAAGCACAGTCCATTCCATAAAACATAGACACCTTGACACCCTTCCTATGCACCATTGGGATCTACCTCAAGTGGTTAAAATTATTCCAAGGAACCACAACTATGATACCAATTGTTAGACACACAAGGAAAATAAGAGGGGGGGTGTAAATTAGTTGTACATTAAAATCATCAAAACCTTGAATTAATCCTTAAACCCTTATTAACCTTCAAATTCTTATTAAGAATCAACAAAAATTAAATGTATGAAATATCAACACAACAACACCATATATTTAAGAGAACACCAAACTTACGTGGAAAACCCTAATCAAGGAAAAACCATGGTGAGGATTAACTTACATATATGGAACAACAACACCAAATACAATAGGCTCACTACTAGAAGGGCTCACTACCCCAAGGACTCATTGTTTAGAAGAAATAAGAATAGAAGAAAACTGTTACAAGGAGGTTCACTATCTTAGAGCAACAGGAAGATCCACTCCCACAACTCTACACCATCTGTAACCTTTGTCTCACTACCTCTGGCAACTTTAGGTACACTAAAAATGGAGACACCTTCTGCTAAGTACATATAGTAGCCTTAGGCATTTAAGCTCACACTCAAATCACCACACTTGATCACATTCATATCTTTTTGCACCACACAACAGGGCCAATGCAAGATCATGGGGGTCCAAACTAGGCCTCTAAATGAAAATGAAAATTTAGAAAATCACAGTTATTCAACTTGACATAAAAAAATGAATAGGTTATTAACATAATTTGGAAAATATGTAAGAACAAAAGTTACAACAAATTGAATGTCGTTTCTACGATACTAGTCCTTTTTTGGAAAAAGTAAATTTGTTTTGAGAAAATTTGAAATTTCAATGCAGTGGTACTAAATTTTCAGGAAAAAGATAAGAAGTAGGTGTATGTCTAACCACCCTAAGTGCAAGAAAAAACATATTTATTTTCAAAAAAAATCAATATAAGTAGAGGACACATGCCTAGGTGTGTTAAATTTTTTTTGTAAGTTTTTTCCTTGTAAATAATTAGTTATGATTTTTTATTAGAACTTTTTAGAATTATTAAAACGTCTTTGTTTGACCACCATAACTTGGTCAAAATATTATGAAATTAATATTTTTTTATCCTATAGTTATGAAGCATAGAATGTGGTGCATCTTGTAGATTCAAAAAGTGCTAAGTAGTTTGAAAGTTATAGAATTTTTCCAATTAGCTTATCAATCAGGACTTTAGATGTAATGTAGGTAGAAAATCAATAATAGTTATTTATTAAATTCAAAATAACGAAAAAGTTATATTGGTGGAAAGTTGACAATTTTTTCTATAAACCTTTTTCATTTGATGAAATTAAGATAAAAAGAAAGTCATCAGCCATAAGGGTGAACTTAAAAAAACTAAGAAAATTTTAAAAACACATTTTTTTGGGTTGACTTTCTAGGTTAGGAAATCCTGAACCAAATCCCAAGACAATATCCATTTTGGTTAGGTAATACCAAACCGAAATGTATACACATTTCAAAATGAATATCCATTTTGTTTTTCAAAATGGATATTTGTTTTGGAAAGTAGGAATCCATTTTTTTGAAAAAAAAATAGATATTCTTTTTGAAAAAAAAATGGACATCCGTTTGAAGCGGATATCCATTTTGAAAATCAAAACAGATATTCGTTTTGAAGGCCTTAAAAACCCTCTTTAGAAAAATGAGCATAAATTTTGTGTTTCTTATCAAAATTTCAACTTATTATAGGCATTGGAAAGGTGATTGAGAGCTCTACACAATGGACTAGGTGGTGTTTCTATATTGTACACAAAATAATAGTTATAATCATTTGAACTTCATATTTCATTTTTGAAACATCAAATGCTCACTACTTTCACATGCAAATTCTCCTTTTCATGATTTTTTTGTAACACTCATCTCAAAATACCTAAAAATTTAGAAAAAGTAATGAATAATGAAATATTTATATTTTTTTAGTAGAGAGATGGAAAAATCTTCATAAATCATCATATCTCTTTGTCCCTTTCTCAACCTCTCTCTATATCACTATATATCCCCTTAACTTTGGACCTATCCCTCCCTCCTTCTCTCTTTGTCCCTCTTTATACCTTTTGATATTAGAGGGATTCGCTACACATAGGTCCCTTTATTCTCAAGAGATCACTAGGGAACAAAATTCCCTTATACACCTCAATATAAGCAAGTCAATGAAAATCTAGGAGAAGTATACCTTACGTTGTGTTTTAGAGAAAGTTGTTTCAAATCCTGAGAAAGTGAAGCCCCGAGATTCCTACCTCAGATGAGAAAGCTCCTAGCTAGAAGACAACAACATGGTTTTAGGATGCTAGTGGGGTGTGATATCTTCTAAAAGGCGCGCTGGCATCCTAAGTGATAGAAGGCTTATGAGCTTGAGTGGACAAAACCAGATTTCACTTCTAAGCTCAGCTTTATAATGTACTAAGTGACATAAATGAATAGGAAGCTAAAAAACTATAATAAGCACAAGGGGACTTAGATAGAGGTTACCCTTTTTCCAAACGTTCAACTCTTCACTCCAAGCTCCTCTTTGCACCTACACACAAAAGAAAAAGGAGGAAATGTTGGGGCTGTATAGGGGCCTACCTCAGTCAGACCCTCATTTTGGTGTTCTTGCCTCCATGGACAACCAAGTTGGAAAGGAGTGTAAAAGGGTGTGGTGAAAGTAAAACCTTCTCAAGAGTAGAACCCACACCATGAGATATTAAATGGACAAGTAAAGAAGGAAAGTGAAAGAGAGAGAGAGAGAGAGAGAGAGAGAGAGAGAGAGAGAGAGAGAGAGAGAGCATTACCCACAGGTCAAGACCCTCTCTTGAGCATATAGACACACCGTTGAGTGCTTGCTTGAGAGCTATTGCTGCTGGAGAGACCTCAATCCAACATGAATTCACTTGTGAGAGTGCTACTATCAAAGAATGAAGAGAACTCGAGACTGGAGAAAATAACAAGAGATCTTGAATGACTTCCAACCCGAAATGAGAGCAAGAGAGGGGTTTTTAATGCATGAAAGGGTGGAAAAGAGCCGTTTCATCTGAAACCCAACTACTATGACAAGTGTCAAAAGAGTTAAAATTATAGATTCCCTATTCCAAACTTAGAAAATCACCAGGATGCTAGCATTCCATGCAAGATTCTAGATCCTAGATTTTTAGGAAAGGTGTCATCAAGCTTTTTTTGCTTTGGGTCAAGTCTACATGGAGTTAGAATTGCAAAATTCCGACTCATGGGATTTTTGTCACTAATGCCTTAGGGCATCATAAATGCTAGGAAGAAATGGAAAAATTGTGGAATTGCCCCTAGGTGAAATTGTGCAACATTACATTTTTCCCCCACTTTAGTGGGCTCGATTTTGGAAAAAAATAGCCTAACTAAAGTAGAAAAGAAAAATTTCACCCAAATTTTGAATTTTATGAATTTACGTGCCAAGAAAAAGGGACCATAGAGGTCACAAAAGTCAAGCTAGCCGATACCAAAGGTACCCCCAACATTCGAGCTCAACAAACAACAATGAAACAGTCATGAAAATTTTCTAATGAATTTAACCTACAAAACTCAAATTTTGGGTCAGCCTAAAAAAATCAGAAGAAGCTACAATAGACAAAAGAATGATGAAGAAAAATTCATCAACTCGAAGGGAAAAATATGATCAAGAGATGACCTTATGCCCCCTCCCAAGTTTTCCCTAGCATCGTGGGGAAAATTCAAAAGAAATTAAGGAGCAAAATCTAGGAAAAATGGACCTCGTAGGGCCTATATATACCCAGGTGGGCCCCCAAAAGGGTAATTTTCACTATTTACTACACGCAAATTGTTGAATTTTGTGAGAGAAAAGTCAGCAAAATGCCTAGTCAGAGGGAGTACGAAGCATTAAGGTTGGAGTAGCTATGTCAGGACATTTCCAAGGCTCACGAGGTGGACTAGGTAGGACTCTAAGCCTCATTCATTATGGATTTGAGCTCATTTTTAACACTTTTCTAGGTGGTGAGGTATGCAAGTGTCCTTTTTTTGTGCCCATGTCCACAATCTATATTGTTTCCTAGCATCTATACCTAGGTCCCAACTCTGCATTTTTGTCTTAGGGCCGTGATGCCATCCTCGAGGCATCAATGGTGATCAAGGATGCATGCACGATGCGCAAACATCTGTGTAGTGCACATAGGTCTTAAGTAATTTTTTCCTTCAAAATGAAACTCGATGTTCTGACTTAGAATATTTTCACTTTTTGTAGGAGTAACTACATATTTGGGAGCATCTAGGAGGGTGAGCATACCAACTTGTTTGTGAGCAGAGGGATCATCTATCTGATGACAAGGTTACACACCTCAAGCAAGTCAATCTCTGGCATGTATTCACAATGCTAGAGATAAGATATCATGAGAGGATGCTTACAACTCTAATGGAGCAGTGGGACACCACCATATTATCTTTGTAGCAGCCATGTGGGGAGATGAATGTCACACTTAAGGAAATCTATCAGATCCTCATCCTACCCATCTGTGGATAGTGGGTGGCTCTAGATGATACATAATTGGCGCGGGAGTGGAGGGAGGGTGTCCTCTATTACTTAGGGAGGACAGATGATGGTGATGACACAAGCCATATTTACATGCACTGGTATGACTAGGCAAGGACCACTGTACCATTGCTATGCTAGGTGATGGTTGTGACCATGGCTTTCTAGGTCATGATAGATAGGTTAGGCTCACACCTGCATGGGGGCCTCATCCATACTATTAGAGAGATGGTTGAGCATCATACTATTTTTTCCTAGGGGCACAACATGTTGGCACACCTCTATTAGGAGCTAGGCCAATAAATGCATTATGAGTATCGTAGCCTTACTGCATGTACACTTTTGTAGGTGTGTCCCTTCACCCACATCATGTGTACCTAGCCAGTTAGTTTTCCTCAATGATAGCCATATCAGGTACCCATGGCCCACTAGTATGATATGACAGGCTAGTGGAGATTTCGTGACCTATAGTTTTGGCAATTACAATTTGATACAGTTGTGGTGGATGAGGTTTGGCAGAGACCCTACCAATTTTTTTGATGAGTAGATGATGGAAGGTAATTGAGGAACTTGTAATGGGACCATATTTTGATAGGCCACCGAGATTACATCATAGTACCTTATTACTGGAGTTGGGTCATGCGACAACATGGTCATCTCTAGTCTATCCCACTAGATGTGCCCACCTGTACTAGGGCCTATAGGACTGCTGCGAGGGTCGGGAATTTCCCTTGACCCACTATTACTCATATAATCACCTTTCATGATGTTGAGTCTGATCATGATTAGCCACCCATAGTGGTGATGGATAATGTCAAGGTAGCTGCAGATTTTACATAGTGGTGGGAGAGGCACTATCCTACTTTTATGTTCGGTGAGGGTGCCCTGAGAGGGTACCTTGGTCCACATGAGGATTTTCCTCCCTATCCCCCATAGGATAGAAATAGAGGGAATTAGAAGGCTAGAGGGGAGGAGGAGAGGGAACAGGAGGAGGAGGCGACACCAGTGAGACTGAGGTGGCGGAAGAGATTAGACCTCCTGTGGCCACCCCTATTTCTTTGACACCACCAACTCCTACTATCCTAGTGTCAACAGCTTTAGCGCCACTAGGAGTGGCCACCAATTCCAATGGCATGGGTCCTATCACTACCCCTCACCTTGATCCTACATGGTAGCCAGGGGATCCAGGTATACATGGTGCTTTGTTTATGTTTTTCGTGTTTTTGGTTTTTCTGTTTACTACATATATACATGCCATGTGATATTGATTCCTCTATTTTTCTTTGTGGTTGTAGAGGAAACACAAGGATGGAATGGGCTAATGGATCCGTGCATTTTACAGGTTTCTCCTGACGTTCCAATCTAGGGGATGGTTCTCAAGGCTTTTCAACCGATATCTGTAGGATGGCATGCCCCCACTTTCGAGCTGGTAACATGCTTGATTACCGCCTATGAGGATGATGCAGAAAATGGTCATCAAACATAATAAAAAACCAATTTATTCTCATAATTAGGGTATCAGGTCCATATCATGACCTTCTAACACATATCTCAAAATCTCCTTAGGTTTTCTTGAACCAACAATTTCAAATTAGGACTCTTATCCTATCCTACAAGACCAACTAGATCACCTTCACAAAGGAATTCTCAACCAAATTTCTTCTTTAACCCAATATCTTCCTCCAAAATTCTCTACATGAAAAAAGTGGCCTAATTCAATCATCTCCAAGAATTGGAGCCATCACTTTTTCATCAAACTATGAAACCCGCACTGTTGGCCTGTCAACAAGGCTAAAACACATAGAGTAACCCGCCTAGGGCATGATTTTTCTCCCTCCAAACTTTATGTTCCACTCTAAATAAATTTGGAACATTGAAAGAACTAGGAAAAAAAACATTTCACTAAGATTTATAATTTTTTGACTGTGCAATGGGAATTTATCACCAATATAGTGTCAAAACCCTTATTTGCTAGAATTTTAGATCCAATTTTAGTAAATTGTTCATATCTCCCTCAATATTTGATGAAGTGACCTCAAACCAATGAGAAAAGAAATCTAACTTGCTCCTCTATCCAACCATATATATTTAGTTCATTTGGATGTTGTACCTACATTTACAATTCGCTGCAACATGACTGTTATAGAGAAATTTGGAAAGTTGTAGTCAATAAAACCACCATAACTCCCACAATACTTCATAAAAATTGATGAAACTAGATTCAAAGGAAAGGTAATAAAGTGTATTCTTGTTACCAATTTTTAAAATTCATTATTTCACCCATTTAATGCTCTATAAATTCCATTCTTTTTACTGTTACAGGCACAAAATTATATACACAATTGTTCTTTTATTATCGCTTCATCAAAATCCAACTTACAATCCCCCAAATACGATCATTGGTCAATGGAATACAAGTATATATAATATTTTATAAGTTATCAAATGTCTATAACTACCTTTTGAAACTCCTTGAACCTTCAACTTCCTAAATTGCAACTTTCTGACAACTTTTTACATAAATGGCAACTTTTGCATTTTTCATCTATTCAACTTCTAACTCCTTTCCAACGACCTAGAATGACTCATAACCCTTAGAAATGAACTCTTATGACTTATAATATCTTTATAGACCGCCATATTTACTTTATCAATCTAATAGGACCTAATCATAGTATGATTCCTTCCTTGATACAATATTGACAATCAATACAATATTTCTTCATTTTACAAATGAGGACTTTTAGATGATTTGCAATGGCTTCATAGAGCCTCAAAGCATATAAGAACATGACTTGAAAATTGACCATAATGAAAATGTCTTGATTTTTTGTGAAGGCTAGGTGCTCCTGCACTAGAGGAGTGGAGCACAAAGATCGTACAACTTATAGCGAAGCTGATGACTATTCAGGGACACCAAGACCAACTGTCAGGTGAGTTGTGGATGACACTTGATGAGTGAGAAACGATAGTGAGGAGGGCCAATGCCACTGAATAGGCACATGATTCCCTCTATAGTTCTCTTGATGGCCTCAATGGGTTGTCAATAACTGTGACCCTGACATAGGTGCAGTGACTATGGGATGAATTGAGGCGGGCAGAGATGAATATAGCCTCCTTGCAAGGAGAGATCAGAGGGATGCATGAAAAATTTTCCATATCACACTCACATTGAGCCCATTCCATGACCACTATACAACCCCTCTTGAGGGTACCAGAGTAGCCACTAGAGTCAAAGGGCTCCTAGAGGCATGCACCGTAGTGATAATTTTGTACATCATTTTTGTAGTGAGACATATACACATACATGTATACTTGTTGATCTTTTGTATAGATATATATTCAGCAGCCACATATATAGATATATATTCATGTATGTTTATGCTATGGATGTCATATGCTCATATTGATGTATGTTTACATTAGATGCTAATATGATTTAATAAACACGCATGGTTGCATGTTAATTAAATACAATGATGATCTAATTGCCTTAAAAGATGTAATGAGATGTACGAAAAACATAAGGTAGTGAAACACATGCATGTATGACACACACACATGTGGTCATATCATAACACAAAAAATTTCATGAGTGAAACATAGAACACTACGCATAGTATTGACGAATATGCATCACATTAAGGAGATATTGTAAAGGAATCCTATCCATACACAATAATCTATAGGTACGTAAACCATACACAAAGATCACAATGTAAGCACGTAACTAGTTAGGAAAAAATTTCCCTTTTTGATCAGGCGGCGTATTTACATTTCACTCATTTTCTCAGAGAACCAGGTCTCTTAGCTTAAAGGTCCTAGGAAGCACACTTTGAATATACTATCTTAATAATGATCATTAATAAGATTTAAGATGATCAAGGGATTGTAAATGACACTTGTCGAGCATCTCTAGTTGATGTAAACGATTAACCTGGTAAGTTTCATCATCAATTAACCCTTTAAGTGAAACCCATAAGGATGTAATTTCCAACTCCAAAGGCATGACCGCTTTGGCACGATATAGGAGGTTGTAAGGAATTGGTCCTGTCATTGTATGGACACTTGTGCGATAGGCCCACAAAGCATACATTAATTGAATATTCCAATCATTACTATGCTTATTGAATATTTACAAAGAATGAGCTCAAGAGTTTTGTTAAATGCTTTAGCTTGACCATTGGACTGTGGATAATATGGTGTAGAGAACCTCTGTTGGATATGAAATTTCTCCAAAAATTTCTTTACTTCCTTGTTTTTGAATGGTGTACCATTGTTAGGATCAAGTGTAGCAGGAAATACAATATGAGAAATGATGTTCATGAGGAAACTATAGATGGCTTCAACATTTGTGGATCATAATGGAATAGTTTTGACCCATTTCATGAATTAATTAGTAGCAGTAATAATAAAGGTATGTCCCTTGGAAGAAGGAGGTGATATGCTTTAGATAATATCCAACCCCCATTTTGTGAATGACTAAGGAGAGGTTTGGTTTTGTAACTCTTGAGCAGGTGCCTGAATAAGATGGTTATGTTGTTGACATTAAAGGAAATTTTTGACGAAATCAAAGGAATCCTATTCTATTGGAACCCATTTGTATTAACCTCCTTTCTAGGGATCTACCACAAAAATGTCCACCCCTAGAGCCTAAATGGGCTTCCTTAAGGGTTAGGGGTATTTCCGCATTAGTGAGACACTAGAGAGGCAAGCCATTATAGGATTTTCAATAGAGGACATTGGATAGGATGACATAACATGCAGAGATCTTTTATATATGAGTACAATCATTTTGCATTATGCATTTTTGGGAAATTTTCCAGTCTTGAAGTAGGTGTAGATACTAGAAAACCATTCTCCCAAGCTATGTGAGAGCATATAAGACACTCATATTTAGGTTGATCAGAATCGTAGGGGTTCACAAGACCTGAACTATGAAGTGGTATTCTTGGATATCCTCTTATGAAGGCACCAAGGAAGCAATGCTCACCATGACATCGACATGTCCATTTTCTCTTCTAGGGACACTGTCTATTGTGAAATAGGAGAATTGCTTAAGCAAGGACAAAGCAAGATCTCGGTATTGGAACAACTTTATTTAGCTTGATAGGTTCTCATAATATAATTCACAATAAGTTCAGAATCGCGTAGTAAATGGAGATGCTTGATTCTTAATGTAATTGGGACACACAAGCCAACAATAAGGCCTTTGTACCTGACAATGTTATTGGTACAAGGAAAATCTAGTCAAAAGGATAGAGGGACCAGTTTACCTTTGAGGGATATCAAGACCACACTTGCCCCAAAACTAGTTTGACACCTCGATCCATCAAAATACATCTTCTATTCAAGGTCGTAGTTAATTCTATAAATATTTTCACCAGGGACCAAATCCAACCTAGCGAAGGAGCGAGATGAAGGAACGTCTACCAATTTATCTGCAACCGCTTGACCCTTTATTGATTTTTGAGTAACAAAATTTATATCGAACACAGAAAGTAACATAACTCACTTCGCTAATCTCCAAGCAAGGTCAGCACTAGAGAACAAATGCTTCAAAAGATCCCTTTTTCCTCAACTTCTGTGTAGCAAATAAAAGAGCAAGGCATTGCTTCTTCACGGAGGAATAACAAGTTTCATAGTCAACTAGAACTCAGCTAATGTAGTAGACTGCTCTTTCTTTACCTACATAATCATATTGAGCCAGTCAAGCTACCAAAGCATATGGTGACGCAACAAGGTAAAGAAAAAAGGGACTATCTTGCATAGCTGGCATCAATATGGGAGGATTGGCCAAGTAAGCTTTGATTGATTCAAAGGATTTCTAACACTCCTCATCCCTTATGAAATGAACATCCTTTTTCAATAAACAAGTGAAAGGAAGGGTAGAATTAGCCAACTGAGATATAAATCTACGAATCTCCCGAATCTTCCCCTATAAACTTTGCAACTCAGTGATATTTATTGGTGGGGGCATGTTAATGATAGCATCAATCCTATTTGTGTCAACTTTGATTCCACAGTGAGAGACTATGAACCCCAGAAGCTTGCCAGCATCTACGCTAATGATGCACTTATGGGGATTAATTCTCATTTTGTCAAGTTGAAGCCTTTCAAAGATAAAATGAAGGTTCTTCACATGGTCTATATGAGTTATTTATTTTTCCAAGATGTCATCAACATAGTCAAGTCTAAGATCTTATGAATAAAATCATGAAATATTAGGGTCATTGCCTGTTCGTATGTTGCTCTTGCATTCTTTAAGCCAAAAGGCATGACTACATAATAGAAAGTACCCTAAGGGGTAGTAAAGGTTATCTTCTACTAATTATCTAGGTTAATAAGAATCTAATTGTAACCCGAGAATCCATCCATCAAAGATAACAATGCATGGCCTACAGTTGAGTCTACAATCATATCTATATTAGGTAATGAAAAATCATCCTTAAGAGTAGCCTTATTAAGATCTCAAAAGTCAACGCGTATGCGAATACAACCATCAGGCTTAATAATAATGATTATATTCAAAATCTAAGGGGAATAGTCAATTGGATGGATAAAGCCTTCTTTTAACAACTTCTCTATCTCAGTCTTGACCATTAATGCCACCCTAGGATTGATCTTTAGAATTTTCTACTTAACTGGCTTGGCATCAAGACATAGGATGATATTGTTAACCACTATGGACTCATCAATACTAGGAATATCCTCATAAATTCAAGAAAAGATATCATGATGAGAATGCAAGAGGTTGGAGTGTTCATTTGCTTCCTTTGAAGAGAGGCACTTCCCAATCTTGATTACTTTATCTAAAGACTTAGGATCCATAGAAACCTCAATAGTATCTCCCTTAAGGAGAGAACTATGGTCTTTGGGATGAGATATTGGGATGTCATCATTGACATTATATAGAGGATCATCATTGTCAACATTCAAAATATATTCTCCAAAGTATGCTTGTTTTTGCAAGTGATACAAGAATCATTTATTGTGGTGATAAGGAGGTAGCGAGGAATAGGCTCCTAGTGTGACCAGATGAAAATGTCACTCTAAAAACGAGCAACAACAAGAAATGTACAAAAAACAATCAAATCACCTAACACCTCAAGATTAGCCTAGTTAGATTCAAAACAAAATGAGATAACAAAAAGAAGTTGATTATACCTTGTCTCGAATCAATCTTTTGGTTGGCCCTTGATGGTTGATTTTGAATATGCTACTTGGATGGAAAAATATGTTGATATGAAATTAAGATAGATGAGAAATGGATGAAAAGTGGATGAGAATGGATGCAAGTGAAATAGTGAGAGAAAAATGTGAAAACTAGCTAAGTGTGGCTCAAGTGACAAATTTGCAAGAGTTTGGATATGGAATGAAAAGTTACTAAATGAGAGAAAAGATGGGGGATTTATAGAGGAAGTTGATTTCTCTAAACAATTCAATGATTGAGATGCATCCAACAAGGTCAAGATGAAGGGCTATGGTGAGTTGACGACTCAAAAGCCCTCACATCTTGACATGTGGAGTGTGAGATGGCTTAGGGATGGTGATGTGTAAATGAGGTGGAAGGAGGGTACATGAGGTGTAAGAAGGAAAAGTACTCTGCAAATACCTTGGGGGATGAGAATATTTCCTCAAAAATAAAATTCTTGTTTCCAAGTGGGAATGAAAGTGACTTTTGAGAAATTTTAGAATTCCTTAAAAATCTCCATGGAAAAAGGGAAAGTAGTTGGAGAAATAAATGTGAATTAAAAATTCACATACTTGCAAGAGTCTCATGGAAAAGACAACATTCCTAAAAGGGAAGCCTCTGTCCCCATGTGACTTGATGTGACAAGTCAAAAGATTCTAGAAGATGCATGGGAAGAGGAGATTCTAAGAGGAATAAATGTGAATTTAAAATTCACATGGGAAAGAGGGTCAATACCAAGGAAAGAAAATGAAAAGGTTGACCAAAAAAGTCACGCTAAAAGTGGCTAATGACTTTGATTAAGGTTTTTGCAAACACATGATTAAGAGGATTAACTAAAGATTAGAAGCAAGTGGAAAATATTGGAGAATGTGACACATCTTAATCATAAATTAATTATGATTAGAAGAGGGTTAGGTGGCTAAGAGGAATTAGAGACTAACTTGCAAAAGTTGGAGGATGTGACACATCCTAATCAAGGATTAAGCATGTGCACATCCTAATCATAAATTAATTAAACTAATTATGATTGGATGTGACAATGGGAGAAAAAAAGAAGAATTTAAAAATTGGCTCAAATTCAAAGAGGTCACATGACTAAATTAAATACAGTGATGTATCTATTTAATTTAGAAGAGAAAAAAGTAAAAGGTAAAAGTATTTAATTATTGAATTAAATACTTTAGGAACCTTATAAAAATGATGAAATATTAATTAAATGAATGATTTAATTAATATTGGCCAAGAGGATGAAATAGGCAAGGGATGAGTAAAGAGATGAGTTTGACCATATGGAGGTGGTCAAATTTGGATGTCTACATTTTGCCCCTATTTGGAATGCTATTAGGATAATAGCATTTCAAAGAAAATAAAATGTAGATGACTGTATAAAGGAAGTGACTAGAAAAGAGATGCCCCAGCATGGGAGAGGTTGTGTGAGATGTCCAAATGGTGGGAAATAGAAGGGGATGCCCCAGTCTCACAAGAGAAGATTCATGATGGAGGAATGGAAGAGAATGGTAGGGTATGCCCCCTCGAGAAGGTAGACAAGGAAGAAAAAGGGGTCATGGACAACTTCTCGAAAGTGTGGAGTCGTATATGTCATTGGAAAGAGCATGAAAAGCTGAGAAGACTGGTGTGTGAATGGAGTCAAATGGGTACACAGTTTGCAAATGGCGGCTCCAGGAAGATAGAGGTTGAATGAATTAGTTGGAGAAAGATTTTTTTTTTTAAATAAAGGGTAAAAAATACCCTTCATTTAAAAAGGTAAAAGGAGGGAAAGTTATATAAGGTAATTTTAGGAATTACCTCTCCTCATTTGAACAACTATCAATTGAGGAAAAGAGGGAGGAGAAGAGAGGAAGAGGACTAGAGGACATGATGCTAGACAACTATGACATCGACATTATCCATTGAGTAGATGAGGTGCAATGGTTCTTTAGTGAGTGCATTGTTCTACGCTAGGTTATCCCCAAACCCAACTTTGTGATTTTTTCCATTTTGTTTGAGCTTAGAAAAATTTGAAAATATGAGTTTTGTTGGGGGGGAAGGAAGGAAAATGGGTAGGAGGAAAAGCATGGATTTTTTTTTGGTTAGGGAGGGAAAAAGAAGCTAGGGTAGGGAGGGAGACAAGCATGTCTCAGAAGAGGGCACAAATATATGAAAAGGGGTGGGTTTGGGGCCAACACTCGTAGACAGGTGAGTCCGCCTGTGCTTAGGCCGGTCTGCCCTCGCATGGGGGTGGGTCTGCCCGTGCATGAGGGTGGGTCCGCCTATCCTCGGGCAGGTCTTCCCACACACGGGGGTGGGTCCATCCACACACAGGGGTGGATCCACCTGTTCTAGGGTGGGTCTGCCTGCATGCGGGGCATGGGCGAGCATGCACTCGGGTGGGTTTTCTTATGCGCAGGGCACGAGCTCATCCAAGAGCCCGGGTGGGTCCATCCATGAGCTTGTCCAGGGGGCTTGTGCGAGTCTAATTATGCATGGGGATAGGTTTGCTTGTGCTCGGGCAGGTCTGCCAGCATCCAAGCAAAATCGCCCCTAGATAGGGACGAGCCTGCCCGTGGTCGGGGCGGGGTCGCCCATGACCGGGGTAGGACTAACAAGGGAGGAAACGAGAAAAGAGAGGAAAAATAAAGGATAGGAAAGGGGACTCAGGATAGGGGAGAGGAAAAGAAAGAGAGAAAATGGAAGAGAAAGATTGACATAATTGGCATGTCATGGATGCAGGATTTTGACCGATTGCAGACGTAGGAGAGGCAGTTTGAGGTACTAAGGAGATGTGTAGCAGC
This sequence comes from Sequoia sempervirens, assembly GCA_007258455.2. Classification (NCBI taxonomy): domain Eukaryota; kingdom Viridiplantae; phylum Streptophyta; class Pinopsida; order Cupressales; family Cupressaceae; genus Sequoia; species Sequoia sempervirens. The sequence goes on along the minus strand of VDFB02353493.1, from coordinate 348,219,245 downwards.
CATGATGGGTGTAGATCATTAGGTGCTATTGGAGGTAGGAGTGTTGCACATGCTATAATATCTGATGATTAAGGCCCACATGGCCATGTTGACATTATTGATAGAGCATTGGGACTCAACCGCCTCAACATTTCATCTACCGACAAGGGAGATGACGGTGACACTTGAGGATGTTTGGAGGATTCTGAAGCACCCAATAGCGGGGCTTCTGGTCAACGAGCATATGGTAGAGGGGGAGGCACCAAATGAGTCTGTATGGAGCATGTTTGGTGGAGATGAACTACCGATTCAGCGACAGTAGTTGGATGTGGATAAGTGTCTCGCCTGCAGGGTTGATTAGTTAGATCCTCTTATTGGATAGGAGTTGTCGGTTCTTGCCTCTGAGGTTTATGGGGCTGATTCAACACATTATCAAGGGTTGAGAGGGTTAATTTGCATGGGGGACCATTTGTATGGCATAGCTATACTAGGATATGCATGTTGTATGTTGCGGGGAGTCAGTACATGTGACGTACGTCACATTGCTATAGGTATGGGCTTGGGAGAACATTCGGGTTGCAAGGCCATTCATGGTGAGAGGAGTGATGAATTACGATAGAGCCACAATAGCCTAGTTGTGGGGTATAGAGGCTGGAGTGATATTATGCTATGAGGGATACAAAGACCATGATGCATGAAGGAGATTATTTGATGAGCTGTCAATAGAGATAATAGTTTGGTGACTATACATGCTATGACAATTTAGGGATTGAAGGGATGAGGAGGTTAGGAACAAAGGTTATTTCTATGATCATTGTTATATTATCGAGAAGGATCCTCACATAGTTGAGTTACATAGACCAGACTAGGTGACGAGATAGTTTTGGGTGTGGCAGGATATTCTACAAGGTTGAAAGATGTTCTGGTGGCTTATGCAAGAGTAGCCATGGGGGGAGGAGATTGAGCCCATAGCTGTGAGGGTGGAGTGGGAGATACTGCGATTAGTTGCATACCCCAGTAGGAGAGAGGGGTCGAGAGATACAGGGTCAACCAATTGATATGTCTAGTGGTCTCGGTGGCATCCACCTTAGCAGATTACTCTAGTGGTGCCTATTGAGGAGGCATTAGGATTCAGGTAAGAGGATGAGAGATGATTGGTGGCTAAGAGAGGTATACAGTGTTTGTGAGGAAAGCAGAGGGGAGGACAACATAGAGGAGGATAGTCAAGAGGAGGATAGGGGGTGGCTTGGGTAGAAGGGTAGTTGGTGAGGGTGTCCAAGAGAAGGAGACAATAGCGAAGAGATTGAGTAGATGAGGTGAGGGTCGCAGACTAGGAGGATAGGGGACAGGAGGCACAAAGGGAGAGGGGACAAGGGGCTAGTGTAGCCATAGGTGGTTAGCAGAGATAGAGATAAGAGGTGAGTAAGATTGTCGAAGAGCAGGAGAAGATGCCAGAGAGTAGGAGGAGAGCCCAGGTGGTGATTGATGTGGATGAGACAGAGGTGAAGGGAGAGGATGAGTGGGTGGAGCTAGAGGTGATGGATGAGTGGGTGGAGCCAGAAGTGATGGATGTGGATATGGAGGTGCATGATGTCCCCCCAACATCCATGGTACCACCTAGAGGGGAGAATCCAACAGTGTTGTTGGGAAGAGCTTTGGAGAGGTTATGGATCAGCGAGTAGCAGCTGTGGTAGTCAGAGGTAGAGTGGAGGAGATCAGAGGCACATATGAGGGAGCTATAGGCACAACTTGCCAAGAGTGAGAGGGACTACTAAGAGCTTGCCACAATAGTGACAAAGATGGAGAAGAGGCTAGTGAGAGAAAGAGAGATGAGGCACAAGATGAGGTGATTGATCTACGTGCAAAGATAGAGAGGCTATGGAAAGAGGTTGCAAGGGAGCATGAGGAGGGGGATGCAGTGAGATGGGAGAGGGATCATCTAGTGGTAGAGGAGGTGGTATGACAGGCTAAAGGACAGGTAGATACTGGAGCAAGGGCAGGACAGAGGCCTACAGAGATTGGGGCTGAGGTAGTGGGAGATGTGGAGGATTTGTGGAGGAAGGTAGAGTGGCTATGGAGAGAGAGGTTTGATTTACAGTAGGAGCGAGATGAGCTCTAGGATAGAGTATACTATTTAGAGTAGACAGTTGGAGAAATGGGGTTTATGGAGAGGAGAGAGGAGGAGATGAGGGGTCAAGTACATGTGATGTAGGTAGAGAGAGACGTATGATAGGCATAAGCATAGGCTATGGAGGCAAAGAGAGATGTAGCTTTGGCATGAATTCATTTGTTGTAGGCTGAGCTAGAGGTGGCAGCAACACGGGTATAGTCTCTTCATAGAGAGAGGGATGTGGTAGTGTCATAGGTATCAAATCTTTAGAGAGAGCGAGATGCAACCGAGTTGAGACTTCAAGCACTGCAAAGGGATAGGGATGTAGTGGTGGCTCAGGCACAGGCCAAGCATAGGGAGAGGGATGCCGCAAAGGTGTAGATGCATATATTGTAGAGTGAGCGAGACACAACACAGGCCTAGTTGCATGCAGTGCAGGTCAAGGAGGGGGAGCCAGGGGCAAAGGTATAGGGATTGTAGACACAGTTACAAGATACATAGGATGAGAGGGATAGGGCCATAGAGTAGGTACAACAATTGATATTGGAACAGGAGGCCTGGGGGCAAGAGCTGAGAGCCATTAGTGCAGATTGAGATAGGTAAAGGAATGAGAAAAATACTGCTAGATATCAGGCCAGGTAGAGAGATGATTATATGCAAGAGGTGAGCTATTGTAGGTGTGCCTATGAGCAAGTAGTTCTAGATCTAGCACAATGCACAACATGCTACATCAAACATGTACCTCAGATACCAACACCATCCCAGTCATTAGGGACATGTACTATGGGGTATAGCGACTATCGAAAAACTCCTCCTTATAGTGGTTACTAGGGGACTCCCACCTGTGAGTACCAGGGGACCCCCATGCACAGAGGGCCAGTGCCTAACTCTCCTCAGAGATTAGACATGGGAAACTCATAGTAGAGTAGTCAGAGAGCAGATGGAAGGATACCAATTTTTTGACAGGTGCAAGATGGAGGTTTAGTATAGATTAGCAGAGAGTAGATATGAGTGACATCTTTGGATCTTGTACTCTATTTTTTGATATATGATGGATATGTAGTGGATTATGTTTGAGCCATTATGATGAGATGTACATTATATTATTTTGATTATGATATGCGATACCTCTTATTGACACTATGCATTATGTTTGATGTGATGGATGATTTAGTTTGTGTATGCACATGTATATGATGTATGTGGATGGATGATGTGGTTATGCGTGATGTTGATGGAATTTATCCCTATGTGGAATTTATGTTTATTTAGAATTTGTACTTATGTGGATGATGTGATTATGCATGTATTAATGTTTATAATGCAGGATGAGATGAATATTTGGTATGAAATGTAATTAGGATGGATCTAACAATATGTTTTGCAGGTGGTAATGCACGCATTATGTAAATGTTAATATGGACATGTATGGGTTAAATGAAACTAAAATGCTTAATCTAATCAGTCTATGAAAGATAAAATATGTTGTATTTACAATGTGACATGCAATATGAATGAAACATGAATTCATATAATGAAAACCTAAATGTCAATAAGGAATTGCATGGGAATGCTAGTAGATGATAGGTGTAACATGGGTGTGATAATGCACCTATCAAGAACCATTAGTACCCTAAGAGGAAAACCAAGGGGAAAAAGAATCAAATTTTGCACAACCTAAATCATAAGTCATGGGTTACGAACAAGGACTAATGAAGGGTGCATGCAATGAAATGAAATGCAATTACGAATGCAATTTTCCATCTTCGGAGAATTGATTTTTTTCTATAACATAAGATACCAAATACCATGATATATGAGATTAAGGCGAGTTGGCATCAAATGCATGAAACAAACACAAAAAACAAGGTTATTCCAATACCCCAAAGTCACGAGGACCTTGGTTAGGCCAGGTATTGGAATAACCATAAGCTCAAAAGGATATTCCCAACATAACGCAGGATCCTAGGGATCCTGGTGGGTACTATGTGGGAACGACCGAGTAGACAAAAAAAAAAAATGATCAAGATATGCCCCTACGTTAACTCTTAAAAACCCACCATAATATGATGGATCATGATAGTTTTGATAAGTGAGAATAGGGAGCTCAAACAATAAACCAAAGCCAAAAGTATGAAAAGATCATAATCAAAGTTAAACATCCTTTACCATAGGATCACGAGGATGGATGGGTGATGATGTGGTATGTTAGGAAGGGTGCATCATATTGAGAATGCTGATGGATACTAAAATAAAATGATCTAGGTGATGCAAGATATTTTTCATTAACCAGATCTCTTGACACTAGAGGATTTTGTTTGTGAAGAACTAGCTAGATAAGGGTACTCTTGATAGCATGACACAAGAGACTAGACAAAGGATTGACACACCCTACAGACCTAGGGGCTTGGGGGCTGATCGGAGATTAGCCTTGCCTATGTGAAAGTACATATCCCTCATAGTTCTAGAAAAGACAATGGATAAAGTGGAAAGAGGAATAATGGAGAACGATGAGGGATGATGAAACAAAGCCCTAGGGGTAGATCAAAAGATTGACCTTGCCTACATGCAAGTGTAGGGGCGACATAGTTTGGAGAAAAACAAACAATGATCGACAATGGATAAAAGTGAAAAGGAGACAATAAGGACAGATGCTAGGGTACCATCATAGGATGATCCAAAGGCATCGGGGATAGATCAAATGATCAACCTTGGCTATGTGAAAGCATAGGGGAAATGTAGTTCGACTAAGAACAAAGAGATCAATATGACAAGATCATGCCTATGTGGAGACTAACATGATGGATGATCCTAGATGATGACACAAACTAAAAGAAAAAAAAACTAATGATAGAAGCTCATATCAGGATAAAAAGGTCAAGATGACGGATATCATATAATCATCCAATACTCAATCAAAATATACCAAGCAACCAAGGATGGAATGGGAGAGGATGTCAAGATAGGATGGATGGAGTCACAAAGTAATTAGGACACAAGGTAGATAATGATTAAGCCCTCTATAGATGATTCCTATTATCAGGTTTTCACTATCTGTACCTATCCAAGGTGCCACCAAAGGTGGTTTTCACCATAGGATGAATTTATTTCTCTTTAGTATTTTTTGATTTTTGATTTTTGATTTTGTATTTTTGCAAGTAGGGTTACCAAGCAAACTTAGGTGTAAAACCTCTTCAGATGCATGATACTGATAGGATCTTCTAGGGACTCTCCTTCAAGGGTAGCAAGTTTATATGCTACAAATCCATATTTAGTGGTTATGATATAAGGACCCAACCAGTTTACTTCAAATTTTCCTTTCTTATTGCAGTCCTACTAAGTATGCTAGTTCTCTTTAAGGACAAGATCACCAATTTGGAACTATTGAGGGTGAACCTTCTTGTTGTAGTTATGCTTGAGGTAGTTTTGGTAGGCTTGTAGATGATCATAGGTGTTGATTCATCTTTCATCAAGTAAGTCTAGTTGTGCAAGCTGTACAATATGAGCATCTTCCTTGCTGATAAGGTTCTTCAGAGAAATCCTTAGTGATGGGATCTCAACTTCAATTGGAAAGATGGCTTCAGCACCATACACTAAAGAATAGGGGGTGGCACCTATAGGGGTATGCATGGAGGTATGATACACCCAAAGAGCAGGATGAATATGGAGGTGCCAATCTTAGCCAATGTTATTGACAACCTTTTTGAGGATGTGGATAAGAGTCTTGTTGGTAGCTTCTGCCTAACCATTACCTTGGGGGTAATAAGGAATTCAAAAATGATGTTGGATATGAAAGTAGTCATAGAGGTGTTTCATGGCCTAGTTTTTAAAAGGATTTCCATTATATGAGAGGATGGTGGATGGAATACCATACCTACAAAGAATATGGTAAAGGATGAATTTTGAAATTTGAGTACAGTGATTTGTAAGAGTGGCATGGCTTCCACCCACTTGGTAAAGTATTTAGTAGCAGTAATTATGAATGTGTGGCCATTGAAAGATGGTGGGTAAATTTTTCCAATGAAGTAGAAACCCAGAAGGTGGTGGTCAAAGGTCATGGTCAGAATATTTCTCAATGTGAATCAGCCTCAGTCATGCTCCTGCCTCATTCTCATTCAGCTCATTGGTGGGGATTATCTGTCAGATAAATTCCATGGTTGGGACAGAATATTATCTGTCATTGTATCCTGGATGTAGGTGTCCACCATGTCAGTCTTAGGGATATCATAGGCTGGGATTAAAAGTTAGAACTTGCATTCTATTTGGTCTTTAGGCATGTCAATCAAGGAGCCAATACTAGCCATCACATCAGTAGCTTTGTTCTATACCCTGAGAATCTGATCAAATTTTATGGAGGTGAAATAATTCTTGAAGTTGTCCACCATGGATTTTTAGGGTAGCAACTTATCATCTTTTGTTAGGAATTCATCAGTAACTTGCTTAATGACCAACAATGAATCACCAAAGACCCTCAAGTGAGTTATGTGCCATTGCTTTGCAATTTGAAGGCCCGTGAGGAGGGCTTCGTACTCAGCTATGTTGTTGGTACATGGGAATGCTATCTTGAATGATTTTTGGGGATGTAATTAGGCTTAGAAATTGTGTGAGTTCCTCTTGATCCATTATGGTATGATCCATCAAAGATACAATGTCCAAGCGAGGGTGCTTGATGCTGTAAAAATTTATTATAAATTGAGTGACCCGAAGAGACCAAACATCCACCTAAATTCTTACTCGATCAAGCCCGGTCATTCTCGTTATGTATGGCTTTGCAATAAGCCCTTTTCTATATAAAATTCACCTAAAAGCTTGCATGACCCACTTAGCCATGTGACTAATTAAAGTGGTTCTAGATAATGAATATTTGAGTGGATCAATGTTTGCTATTAATTTGACTGGATGGGTAAGCATGTAATGTCAGAGTTTCTATGTATTGAAGACCACTGCAAGACATGCTTTCTCCATGGGTGAATAATTTAATTCATAGCTGATCAGTGTTTGACTGATGTAGTAGATTGCACGTTCTTTTGATGACTCATCATACTATGCTATGATGGTGGAAATTTAGAGTACAGGAAGATGTGGGAGGGTTTTTTGCTTGGGATAGGTAAAAATAAAGATCCATGGATGAACCAAAGCCTCCTTTATCTTATCGAAACCTAGCTAACACTGTTGGTTCCATTTGAAGGTGTAGTCTTTTTTCAAAAGATGGGTGAATGACTAACACTTAATACAAGCTGGGCTATGAACCGACAAATGGATTGCAACTTTCCTTGGAGACTTCTTAATTGTTTTATGTTGTGTAGGGGAGGAATATCCAGAATAGCTTTCACCTTGGTGGGATCAACCTCAATGCCACTTTGAGACACTATGAAACCCAACAATTTCCCTAATGTGACACCAAAGACACTTTTTTGGATTTAGTCTTAACTTGTATTGTTCTAACTGCTCGAAGATATTTTTCAAAATGGCAGGGTGCTCTATTTTGGTTTTGGATTTTCCTAGCAAGTCATCAACATAATATTCCATGATAATATGGATGAGGTCATGGAAGATGACAGTCATTTCTCTCTGATATGTTTCCCCCACATTCTCGAGACCAAAGGGCCTAACATTGTAGCAAAAAGTACCCCAAGGTGTTGTAAAAGCGATCTTGTGTTGGTCTCCAAGTGCAATTTGGATCTGATTGTAACCAGAGAAGCCATTTATAAGGGAAAACATCTCGTCCTATAGTAAGGTCAACCAACATGTGAATATTGGGCAACGAGAAGTCATCGTTTAGATAGGATTTGTTAAGATCCTAGAAGTCTGTGTAAATCTAAATGTCTCAGTTTGGTTTGGCAATAGGAACTATGTTGGAGATCCAATTAGAGTAGTCATTGGGTCTGATAAAATTGACGTCTAGTAATTTCTCCAATTTTTTCTTGACTAATAATGCTACCTATGGATTCATTTTGTGGAGCTTCTATTTGAAAGGCTTGGTATCTAGGTGAACATCTAGATGATGAACTACTAAAGCAAGGTCTAAGCCTGGCATATCTGAGTATGACCAAGAAAATTTAATGATACCATCTTTAAGTAGCTGAACAATGATTGAATATTCTTGCTTTGATAGTGATTTGGCTACATAGGTGATCTTAGGATTTTCAGTAGTACCTAGGTTAACTTCTTGAGTTTCTTCAACTAGGATGGATGACCGTATGGATAATTAAGTTCCCAAAAGGGGAAGATGAATTTCTCCATCCTCCAGTGCCTCTTCGAGGTTTTCACTATCAGATGCGTCATTTATTTTTACTTTTTCTTGGTCAAGAAGTGCCCTGGGGAGGTTTTCACTAGATGACCATTTTTTATTTTTCTTGTTTTTATTTTTGGAATTGGAGCATTCATCCTCCCCCAATCCCATGAGGTTGAAATACGTATCCAAGGAGACATTGGCAGGTGTGCTATCACGTAGGTCCTAATCAATGAGTTCAGGATGACAAAGAGAAAGGTTGATGGTAAAGATGAATAAACAGTCAAACATGGATGACAGGTTTGTGTGATCAACATCATTATATGCATGTATGATGGATTCTTCCTCGGGTATGTCTTCCAAGGGACCATTGTCCACAGTAACACTATTGGAGGTATTAGATGATGTTGTGGGGCCTTTATGCTTTTTGTCATATTTGAGGCATATATTCCATGGAAGCTTTGATACATCAATAGGTTGCAACCGTCCTTGTTCTTCCTTACCTAAGCCCCCACCTTGGTAGTTATAATTTTTTGTGAACTTAGATAACCAAGGGTATACTTCTAGAAAGTATTCCTTAAGAGGAGGATCTAGTTGGGGTTCTTCATGGTATACCCACTGATTGATATCCTCTTCTGGTGCATCTGTCTTTAAACTAGGAAACTGAAAAGTTGTAGTGGGAATTTTTTTAGCACTAAAGGTGATGGTCTTGTCTTCTTTTGGTGTAGATTGTGAAGGTTGGTTGTATGTGTGTGGTGATAGTGGCATGGTTGCCACATTTAGAGATTTATGCATTTCATATTCACCACTCCCTTTGTCAATGATTTGGACTTTGGTGATTGTAGGATTGGTGGTGGGAGATGGAGTAGTTGTCATGGTGCATGATGGATTGGAGGAAGATGACTGAGATGCCCCCATATCGACCCTAGGACAATAATGTAAATGGGGAAATTATGCTTCTAGAGCGCAGAAGTATTCAAATGGTTATGGGTTGGAATAAATGGTTATCTCTTATCCATTAACCAGGAACTTTAGGCATTTATGGTACATTGAGGGGATGGATTACATGGTGTGTATCCATGGGAAGTCGAGGAGGAGATTATATGGTAAGTCCAGATCAAGGACATTACAAGTAGTGTACTGAACTACAGGTCCAACCTAGATAGGAAGAATGATAATCCCTTCAAAATCTCTTTCTGCATTATCATAAGCCTTGATCATGACAATTTAATTACTCAAATCCACTTGAGTATACCCTACCTATTTTATGAACTTCAAAGTGCATAGATTGAGGGCAGAACGATTATCTATAGGACCCTTTTTATTTTACAACAGGAAACCAGGACTTCGATGTGGAAGGGATGACTATGATTGGCATCAATATTTGGCATGTCATTTTGGCTGAAGTGTAGCTAGTAAGATAAAGCTAGGTGTCCTAATAAAGCTTGGAATTTTGTGGGATTGATGTCATTAGGTACATAAGTTTCTTGTAAAGATCTGTTGAGTATTTTTTGATGCACGCGAGAAGAATTAAGCAGATCCAAGATTAAGATCTGAGCAGGGGTCTTTCCTAAGTGATCAAGAATGTTGTACTAAGAGTTTACAAGATTTGGCTGGGCGGGTGTGGAGGTTACAGGGATAGTAATGGGGGATCATCGGGTAGCAACAACACATTGGGGATCTTTAGCTTTAACATGTATCATGGACACACATGGTTCTACCTGTAGAATGTAATGGACAGTGCCATCATAGTTGAGGGGTACATTCTTATAGCTTATGTTATTTGTGCTATTGTTTTGGGGATTGTTGTTGGAGGTGCTTGCACCTTGATTATGGTTAGAGAAGGCATTTTGATAGATATACAATTGAGCATTGGATGATGAAGCTTGACTAGTGTCGACTTTGATATCTCCTCGATTGATAAGATCTTGTACATAGTTTTTGAGACCTTGACACTTATTCAAAGTATTCCCTTTAATATTATGGAATTCACAATATTCATTCTCTCTAAACTAGGCTAGTTTGGGCTTGGATTCATCAAGTGGTTTGGTGATAGGATATTTGATTAGATAGTTGACCTATAACAACTTATGGAAGACGACACTCAAGGATTCTCCTAATTGAGTATACTAGCATTTTTCATTCCCTTGACTATTTTGGTTTGATTGTTGAGGAGGACAAAATGCCCCCCATGGCATGGATATGGCATTAGGTACAGATGGTTGTTTCCTCTAGGATGTATTGGCCACCTAAACATGTTTAGTGTCAGTGACACCATCATTCACTGCATTTTTGTTATTGGTCCAAAAGCATGACTTATCGATAGATGGCATTTCTTTGTCATGGTTGTGTATCTTTATGTTCCCTTTAGCAGCAATAAAGAGACACATTCAGGATGGGTCCTTTCCATATTCAACAAAAGTGGTGATGGAGTGTAACAGAATAATAGGCCATTTCGGGATGGTGGTTACTCACAAAGAGAGGGTTGACCATGTCTTTCTGCCAAAGGGAGGAGGTTTCTATTCAGATTTCCAAAACATTCCACTCTGGATATAGCTAATAAAGGTTTGATAAATGCATTAGCTCTCATAGAAGGTCCAAAGGTATTATTGTCTTTACAGGTGAGAATTAAAACAATTTTTTTTAAGAAAGATCTCTACGAAGAGTTGTGGACCCTCATTTCAGACCATGAACCGTCAAGTATCCCATTGAGCAGGTAGAGAATAGGTGCAAGAGGTAGTTGTCATTGTGCACAACCTCCTCACATTGGAGTAAAACTCTTGTAGGTGGGCTCTAGGATCCTTTTTTCCCTTGTATCTATTGAAATTTGGTATCTCAAAGTGCTTCGGGAAGGGAATCAGTGAGATGGATGGATCAAATCGATAGGGACATATATCTTTAAATTTTAAGGATTGTTTCAGTCATGGAGACTGAAACAGCTTTGTTCCAACAAACCTTAATGTAGGTTGAAATTGGGGTCGGGCCTTGATTGGGTTGGATGGATAACTCAGGTGATGGACTCATAGATGAGATGACAGAAGACTAGATATACATGGATTACTATGATGAGGAATGATATCACTGTTAGTATGTTGAGGTTTTATTTTGTACTCGAGGAGTTGTTGTTTGCGAAATTATAGTACGGATTTGTTTGATAAGAATGAGTGACAAAATGCTTAGGAGCTTGAATGGGGTGTTGTAGATTGGTCTGTTGGTAATGAAGGTATTGTTGCGACTGTTGGGAGGACACATAGGTTGGTTGTTGTTGAAACTACTATTGGTTATGATAGTAATAGTGCTGGGGAGGTTGTTGATGTGATGTCGGTTGTTGCATGGGCCAAGATGGGATGTTGTGTTGTGGTTGAACTTGTGGACATAAAATGGATGTGAGGAATAGGGATATGGTCTAGGTGAGAGTTGGTATGGATTTCCTTACAATTGGTGTGAGTGAAAGTTTATTATAGAAGAAATTAAAGTTATGTGGGGTTATTCTAGAGGATGAAGTAGGTTGAGATAAATGTAAGCCTTGTTCTAAAGGAGGTTGTTAGAGTACCAATAGGAACATTGGGTTAGGATGTACTTGTGAGTAATTGAGGTGAGTATGTTAGATTAGAGTTGTATATTTGTGGCCCTAGAGTGGAAGCTGATCACGGTAAAGGTTACCAACATTGAATGAAAGAGTTGATTTAGAAAGGGGTGAGTCTTTGTCGGCATTAATAATGAGTGATTCTGGAACATTTTATTGTGGCATGCCATAGGTGAAAGGATTATTGGGATCAGATACTTGAGGATCCATCATGATTGATATTGTGGCATGTGGGGGATTGTTAATGTGATAAAGAATGACGTTTCTAAATTTAGGTTGATGCCAACCCTCCACTGGAGGAACATTGGGGATGTATGAACACCTGGTGTGTTTTGTGAACCTTGGGATATGTTAGATGTAGAATTGCTATACTTGGATAGGTCGACACCTGATGGAGGTTTAACACCTTTTTCAATTAGGTGGGCCAAAATTTCTTCCCCATGTTTTTCAAATAGGCAATCTATCATTTTCACATTGGTGGGGTTACTAATATGTTTCGCAAGTGTGAGTTTGGGCTGATTGACCATGTTCTCATCTCCGGGTGGCAATGTGTTTTGACCATTAGTGTTGTACTATGATGATGTACCATTCTAGGGATCTTGAAGGATGTTTTTAGTGTTATTGGGATCTTGAGGCATATTCAATAGGGAATTTTTGGCCATTTTCCTTTCCTATGATTGGGTCTGAATAGGCATGCAAGATGGTACAAGGATGATCAATATGATGATTAAAGGATTGACTTAATTGGATGATGGACTAACCAACAAGGATGTGACTTGATAGGATTGGATTGGCTGATTGACAACAAATTTGATTTGATTAGATAAGAGTGGATGATTGATAAAGGATTTGATTCAATAAACAATCGATGGGATCAAATTAGATTGATTGATGAAATGGTTGGTAAAATCAGATTGGACCAAATTGACTAATAAGACAATTAATGAGATAGGGTTGGATTGGATTGATAAGCGATTGATAATACTAGGATGGTGATAAGGTTCTAAACCAAGTTTAGAAATTATCCTTGGTAACATAAGGTGTTGATTGATCGATTAAGAGATGGATGTATGATGATGACATTGAATCCAACTTAAGATGGAAGTGGATTGATAGGGATAATAAGGATGACCGACTTAGGATGGATAACAATCCTAAGCTAGTTTTGAAGGATGGTGATCAAGCTTAGACACATAGGTCAAATCAGATAACTACTTCAAATGAAGTTTAGCAGAATGGGAGAATGATTTCCAAAATGAGGGAAACGACAATCCGAAACGGATGAGCAACCTTTTGGAACAAGGAAACAAGAGCCCAAAAAAAGAGAACGTCTATCGAGATGGATTGATGGAGTCCCAAACTGGGTAGATGACAACTCGGAATGGAGACACGACAACTCGGAATAGAGGAACAATTATCAGAATGGAAGAATGGTTATTAGAATGAAAGAATGACTATGGGTGAACGACAATCTAAAAGAATGAACAAATACTTGGATTAGATAAATGATGTCTCTGAATAGATAAATGGATGTTTGATTGGGGGAAATAGGCCTTCAAAATGGGGAGACAAATGCTCGAAATGGGTGAACAATCACTCAAAATAGAAAAATGGGTGCTCAAAATGACAAAATGGGAGTTTAGAATGATGAAAAAGGGTGACACAACTAACTATTCAAGGGTCAATTCCACCCCTAGAGGTCAGGTATGCCTCTACAAGAGCTCAGTTTCACCCCTATAAGAGGTTGGGTTCACCCCTAAAGGTCAAGTTTGCTTGTTTGACTGAAGGCGGATCAAAACTGATTAAAACAGACTAAAATGAGACTGGTTCAGAGGTCAGGTTTTCCCCTAAAGGTCAAGTATGCTTGAGGACTAAATATTGATCAAAATTGACTGAAACAAGCTAAAAAGGGGCTGGTTTAGAGGTCGAGTATGCCCCTAGAGGTCAAGTATGCCTGTGGACAAACCTGAACATGTTTTTTGGACAAAAGACTAAGGAAAGACTCAAAACATAGCAAACAACATTCATAGGATAAGGTTGACTTGACTAAACAAAAAATTACTAATTTTGCATAAAGAAGATGGTTTAGATAGTATGATCCTAAGTCTAGTAGAAATTGGTATGGCCAATAGAGTCTTCTATTCTAGGATGAACATGGTTGCTAGGGAGTCGTTGATATACACCTGGTATGTGAGGCCCAAACCGTGAACACCAACTTGTCATAAGAATGAGTTGGGAACCTTAGCAAGATACTAAAGGCTTAGAAAAACTCTACACATCATCCTGATGCTTCGGCCAGTATGATGTGGCTAGATTGAGGTACAACTTTTTCTCTCCCCCTTTTGTTTACCTCGCTGATACACATGATTGGAATCATCCCTTGAGGTGATGAAATCCTCAAGTAGGTCCCGCAAGAAAAGCCAAAGGGTGACTCCAAGGACATGGTAAGCTATGATTTCTTGTCACCTAGGATCACCAAATAGTGCAAGGGAATCGGATACATCAAATAGTTTACCAACAAGCACAACACACAAGGTAAATTGACACCCCTAGTTAAGCTATGTGCCTAATTTGTCAAGAAACAGCAAGCAAAAATTGATAAATAAATAGCCCTGCAAAGAAACTTGTTAGTGATTTTTCTTCTTGTTCCTTGCTAAATGCTAATTAAATGCTTGCACAAACACAAACATGACACATTATGGGGCTAGAAACACTCAAAATATTAAAAAATAGTGCTTAAATTTCACTTTTTACCTTCTATAAAATGTTATTTTTGGTTAGGTTCACTTGTTTGTTGGGTCAGGTATGCCCTTGGATAGGTCAGGTATGCCCTTGGATAGGTTAGGTATGCCCCTAGGCAGGTTAGGTTTTCCCTTGGAGGTCAAGTACGCCCCTGGATAGGTCATGTTCACCCCTCTGTGAAAATTGCAAATTTTAGGTCTTTGTGGAGGTTAGGTTCACTTGTCTGTTGGGTCAGGTTCACCCCTAGATATCAGGTACACCCCTGGAAAAGTTAGGTTCACCCCTAGAGGTTAGGTACACCCCTTTTCTAGGTCAAGTTCTTCCCTCTACAACCTACACCTACAAATAGTAAGAAAAATGGAAAACGTGAAAGAACATGACCCGTCTGTGGGTCCCACCGGGCATGCTAGAAATGTTATAGGCCAAAATACCGTTCCAAAAATAAGCAACAACAAGAAATGTACAAAAAATAATAAAATTACCTAACACCTCAAGATTAGCCTAGTTAAATTCAAAACAAAATGAGATAACAAAAAGAAGTTGATTATACTTTGTCTCAAATCGATCATTTGGTTGGCCCTTGATGGTTGATTTTGTGTATGCTATTTGGATAAAAAAATATGTTGATATGAAATGCAAGATGGATGAGAAATGGATGAAAAGTGGATGAAAATGGATGCAATTGCAATGGTGAGAGAAAAATGTGAAAACTAGCTAAGTGTGGCTCAAGTGACAAATTTGCAAGAGTTTGGCCATGGAATGCAAAGTTGCTAAATGGGAGAAAAAAGGGAGGGATTTATAGAGGAAGTTGAATTCTCTAGAGAATTCAATGGTTGTGATTCTTCCAACAAGGTTAAGATGAAGGGCTGTGGTGAGTTGAGAACTCACAAGCCCTCACATCCTGACATGTGGAATGTGAGATGGCTAGGGATGGTGATGTGTAAATGAGGTGGAAGGAGGGTACATGAGGTGTAAGAAGGACAAGTACTTTGAAAATACCTTGGGGGATGAGAATATTTCCTCAAAAAGGAACTTCTTGTTTCCAATCGGAATGAAAGTGACTTTTGAGAAATTTTAGAATTCCTCAAAAATCTCCATTGGAAAAGGGAAAGTAGTTGGAGAAATAAATGTGAATTAAAAATTCACATACTTGCAAGAATCTCATGGACAAGACAAGGTTCCAGAAAGGGAAGGATTTTTCCCCTTGTGACTTTATGTGACAAGTCAAAAGATTCTAGAAGATGCATAGGAAGAGGAGATTATAGGAGGAATAAATGTGAATTTAAAATTCACATGGGAAAGAGGGTCAATACCAAAGAAGGCGAATGAAAAGGTTGACCAAAAAAGGAATGCTAAAAGTGGCTAATGACTTTGATTAAGGTTGTGCAAACACATGATTAAGAAGATTAACTAAAGATTAGAAGCAAGTGGAAAATGTTGGAGGATGTGACATATCCTAATCATAAATTAATGATGATTAGAAGATGGTTAGGTGGCTAAGAGGAATTAGAGACCAACTTGCAAAAGTTGGAGGATGTGACACATCCTAATCAAGGATTAAGCATGTGCACATACTAATCATAAATTAATTAAACTAATTATGATTGAATATGATAATGAGAGAAAAAAAAAGAATTTAAAAATTGGCTCAAATTCAAAGAGGTCACATGACTAAATTAAATAGAGTGATGTATTTATTTAATTTAGAGAGGAAAAAAGTAAAAGGTAAAAGTATTTAATTATTGAATTAAATACTTAAGGAACCTTATACAAATGATGAAATATTAATTAAATGTATGAGTTAATTAATATTGGCCAAGAGGATGAAATAGGTGAGTAAAGGGATGAGTAAGGAGATGAGTTTGACCATACATAAGTGGTTAAATTCCCCTAGTGTTCGATCTAAAGAGAAGACATCTAAAGGGACCTTCTTGGCCTACCCCTTTTCTTCTATCAATTCAGGATTAACCAAGCTCAATGGTTGAGGTGAAATCATATTAACACTCCACCAAGGTTTTTACTAAGACTATTCAATAGAGCATCCCAAACCCAAATAGTGTTGTTGTGCCTTAAACCAAATAGGGACTTGAATTCCTTGCTTGATACATCCTAGGCCTTTCTGCTTGTAGCTATATCAAGAGGCGAGTTCATATCCAAACCCATAACGATTTTTCAAAACTTCAAGAGGTGGCAACTCCACATAGAGCATTTCATTCCACCAATGGATGTCGAATTTCCCTTCAAGAGAACTCCCACCTTCTTTACCAAGTTCACAAACATTAACCTCCTTTGCAGGAGTGGGATTGCTCTCCTGGGTAGAGGAAGGAGTGGTCTCCTGAACATGATCACACTTCTCTTCTTGAGTGGGAGTTTCATCCACCTTGGTGTCAACAATACTTGGAAATTCTATACCAAAGGGGCCCA
Organism: Sequoia sempervirens; assembly: GCA_007258455.2. Classification (NCBI taxonomy): domain Eukaryota; kingdom Viridiplantae; phylum Streptophyta; class Pinopsida; order Cupressales; family Cupressaceae; genus Sequoia; species Sequoia sempervirens. Next base: position 348,202,172 of record VDFB02353493.1, on the reverse strand, counting down.
CCTTGTACTCTGTGATGAATAATTTAGAGAAATCTAAGGAACCCCAATCATCGCCAAGGAAAGCATTTGATTGAGAAGATGAAGGGGAAGACATGGGGAGACTTAGGATTTTTTTGCATTAGGCAGTTCATTTTTGTCGAAACTTACTCTAGGAATGACTTCCATAGAAGGTATCAATGAGGAACATGTCATAACATCAATAGTTAAGGGTATGTGCAAGATCATGATGGGAAAAACAGTGGCGATATGATGGGTATGTGTAGCATATGTGGTTGACGACACTTTTTTTACCCAAAATTGATGAAACAAAAAGGTTTTTAAAGGAGATTCTTATCTTTCCACCAATATAAATTATGGTTTACTTTGAATTTAATAAATAATTATTATTCATTTTCTATTTGAATTACGACTAAATTCGTTAATAGGCTGATTGAAAAACATCTATAGCTTTCAAATGGTATAACATTTTTTGACTCTGTGCACCACATTCTATGCTTTGCATACTATAGGATTAAAAAAATGAATTTCATGAAGTTTTGACTAAGATAAGGTTGTCACATACGAGTTTTTTATATTTTTAAAAAGTTTTCTAAAAAAATAAATAATTAATTATTTACTTCAAAAAAAATGCATCACATCGGGACATGAGTCCTCTTTTATATCTAAAATCTTATAAAAAAATGTTATCATTTTATTGTGGTTAGGGTGGTCAGACAGACACCTACTTCTTATTTTTCCCTAAAATTTAAATATTATTGCATTGAAATTTGAAATTTTCACCAAATATATATATATATATATATAGATAAACCTAGTAGTTTGGAAACTACATTCAATTTGCTACAGATTGTATTCTTACATATTTTTGAAATAATATAGATAAATTATTCAAAATTTTCCATCAAGTTGCCTAACTTTGATTTTTTTGAATTTTCATCGCTACTTAAGGGCTTATTTTTTCCATGATGAACCTGCACATACCCTTAAGGATGCAATACAATTCTTAAGAGTGGATACAACTGAAGCACGACTGGTAGTTGCTAGCTCACAAAGGTGAACAACTTCTAGATCTCCTTTAACCGTAACCACCTGATTGTTTGTAACAAACTTCAAAGAATAGTGTAAAGTAGATTTCACAACACACGTAGAATGAATCCAAGGAATCCCCAAGAGAAGATTGCATGGTAATGGGTTGGGAATCACATAAACCAACATAGGAAAGGTAATGGGGCCTAGTTGTAAAGGTTGTATTATCATGCCTAGAGCTTGACAACAAATGTTATCAAACCCAAGAATATGCAAGGAAGAGGCTACTAAAGAAGACAAATCAACTTTAATTTTAGGTAGTAGGTCCATACTGCAAACGTTGAGAGCTGAACCAGTGTCAATGAGGGTACGCCTAATACCAATGTTATTAACATTAATTATAATTATCAAGGGATCTTCTTGCTTCTTCACATCTGGAGGAAATAGTTCTTGTGGGTGGAGTGTAATACTCAATGAATCTGCTTGAATATGAGCCAACAATGCATTAACATCTATAGGCCTAACAGAGGAAGGCAATAGAATATTTTGCAAGGATTCTTGTAACATCTCTTGATAAACCAGAGTGCTTTGAAGCAAGTCCCAAAGTGAGATCTTAGCTAGAGTAACACAAAGTTGCTCGACAAGATCGTAATTACCTGACACTTTGATCAAAAGCTTAGGTGTTGAAGGAAGGCTTGGTTGGGAAGGTGGTAAAGAAGTAGGAACTTGAGTGGGTTGTGATGTGGGAATGGAAGGTTGTCAATCCAAGTTTTGTTTGTTTCTACTTCTATTTTATGTATGCCCAACAATATTATAGGAAGTAGAGTTAGTAGCTTTCATGAACCTTGAATATAAGTCTGATGAATCACTACAAAAAAAAAATCCCATAGACAAAACAATTCTCCCTAGGGGATGGTTCAGCTAGGGCCATGCAAATTATGGGTTTCTTAGGGCTCAAAGGAGCCACAGAGACCACAAATAAATTTACCAACTCCTCAAATTATGAGGGGAGAGTTTGTTCAAAATTTTTACCAATAGGGGAGAGCGCTTCTAAGAAATCATCTAGAGCATCTTCCAACATATCAAAATCTTCTTCAGAAAAGGGATAATCATAAACACGAGACATTATGAAAATAGATCTCACATGTTCACGTTAGGTTCACCAAAATGTGATATAAGAGGGATTGACTGCAAACAAGTCCCTTTATTCTCAAGAGATCACCAAGGAACAAACTACCCTTATACACCTCGATATAAGAAAGTCAATGAAAATGTAGAAAAAGTATACCTTACGTTGTGTTTCAGAGAAATTTGTTTTAGATCCTAAGAGAGTGAAACCATGAGATTTCTACCTCAGATGAGCAAGCTCTCTTCCAGAAGATAGTAGTGCAGTTTTAGGATGCAGCGCGGTGCACTGTCATCTAAAAGGTGGGCTTGCATCCTAAGCGATAAGTGCTTAGGAGGTTGAGTGGGCAGAACCGGGTTTCACTTCTAAGCTAAGGTTTATAATGTACTGCATGAAATAAATGAAAAAGAAGCCAAAAAACTATAATAAGCACAAGGGGACTTGGAGAGAGCTTACCTTTTTGTGGAATGTTCAACTCTTCACACCAAGCTCCTCTTCACACCAGCACACAAAAGAAAAAGAGGGAAATGTTAGGGTTGTTTAGGGGAATACCTTAGTTAGACCCCTGTTTTGGTGTTCCCACCTCTACAGATAGGAAAGTTGGAAAGGAGTGTAAAAGCGTGTGGTGAAAGAAAAATCCACTTAGGAGTAGAACCCGCACCATGAGATAGTAAATGAACAAGTAAAGAAGGAAAGTGAAAGAGAGAGAGCATTACCCATGGGTCAAGACTCTCTTTGATGCACATAGATGTACTGTTGAGTTCTTGCTTGAGAGCTATTTATGTTGGAGGGACCTCAGTCTAACATGGCTTCACTTGTGAGAGTGTTTCTATGAAGGAATAAAGAGAACTCAAGATTGGAGGAAATAACAAGAGAGCTTGAATGAATGACTTCCAACCCCAAATGAGAGAAAGAGAGGGGTTTCTAATGCATGCAAGGGTGGAAAAGAGGTGTTTCATTCGAAACCCAACTACTAGGAAATTTCAAGATTCAAGATTCTAGATTCCCCATTTCAAACTCGAAAAATTGCCAGGATGCTAGTGCATCGTGCAGGAGCCCAAAGCCTAGATTTTTGGGAAAGGTGTCATAGAGATTTTTTTGCTCTGCCTCAAGTCTACATGGAGTCAGAATTTTGAAATTCTAACTCATGGGATTTTTTTCATTAATGCCTTAGGGTGTCATAAATGCTAGGTAGAAATGCGAAAATGTGGAATTTCCCCTAGGCGCAATTCAGCGACATTAAATATCTATCTTTCTCACTCTCTCTCTCCTTGAGCTCTAGACCTATCTTTCTACATCTATCTCCATCCTTCCTTCTCTCTCTCTAAGGTCCCTCCCACTCCCTCTCCCTCTCCCTCTCCCTCTCCCTCTCCCTCTCCCCTCTCCCTCTCTCTCTCTCCCTCCCTCCCTTTGAAGTCCCTCTTCCTCTTAAGTCTCTCTTCCTCTTAGGTCTCTTTGAATCCCTTTCTCCCTATCAAGTCTCTGTGCCTCTCTCATTTTCTCTCCCTCCCTCTCTCTTTCTCAATCTCTCCTCTCACTCACACTCTCTCCTCTTAGGTCTCTCTCTCCCACTCTCTCCCTCTCCTATCCTCCCTCTCTCTCCCTCTCTCCTATCAAGTCTCTCTCTCAAGTCTCTATCTCTCCCCCCCTCTCTCACTCTCCATCTCCCTCTTAGGTCTCTCTCTCTCAGGTCCCTACCACTCCCTCTCCCTCTCTCTCTCCCTCTCTCTCACTCTCCATCTCATTCTCTCCCTCTCTTTCTCTCCATTTCTATGAAGTGTCTCTCTCTCACACACACATACACACACACACACACACACACACACACACACACACACACACACACACACACACACACACACACACACTCTCCATCTCCATCTTAGGTCTCTCCCTCTCTTCCTCTCTCTCTCTCCTCTCTCCCTCCCTATTGTTGGAAAAACAAGGACAAACAACTAAGAGGGGGGGTGAATCAATTGTCACAGATTATTTAAACTTTTCAAACTTAACTTAACTTAGTCTTAGATTTGATGCATGAGCAATAAACCATACATAATCAACACATCAGAAACACATAGAACAATATTTTTACGTGGAAACCCTGTTAGGGGAAAAACCATGGTGGATGTTAGTCCACAATATTATACCCTGTTAAAAGTATATAGAAGAATAATTGGAATGCACATGCCTTCAGGCACACTACTTATAGCTCACTGCTCAAATACAAGAGGGATCACTTCCCAAAGAAGAGAAATACAGATTAGATCTGCAGGGTATGAACTGAGAAAATAGCTTATCCAAAAGCCTAATTAAAGTTCCATTTAAACAAAAAAAATTCTCCTTCACACTTTGCTCAAACTTCTTCAAACTCTACTCTACAATCGAATGATTAGAACACTATTCAAACATCTGCACTTTCTCTAGAATACATTCACTCTTATGCACACTTCACTTTTCTCAAACAATTGCTCTTATATATCCGCAACATGAATTTCATCAACAACTTTGTCGGGCAAAAGAAATATGAAAATATAAAACATAAATGCAATGTTGACCCAGATTTACAAATAAATTTTTATTGTGAATCAAACATCGTTAGCCAATATTATGTTGTGGCCCAAAACAACATCCTTGAGTGTTCCAAACATTCAAATTTTAATTTCCAAGTATCCACAACATGTTACAACCACCATGTCGGCCAAGAACATGAAAACCCGAACACACATGAAAAAAATCTTCGACCACAAACACACAGGAATGATCTAGAAGCATCCACAAGCAACAAGAACCAACAAATAAATATCCATAGCAACTAAAATTACTAGAATCACATCAAATTCACTCAGGAATACTAACTAAAACCAGAAAAATCTATTAGAGCACAACTATTCATAACACAATCAAAACTTCACGTGGACCTCTAAAACTTCTAGTAGATAAACTAGATACTCTCAACAATAAACCCTTTATTCCACAATGATTGATCATCAACATATTGAGCAAGACACCTTCATGACCTTCACTATTCCACTGGCAACCTCCAACTCTTTCTTTTAACAATTTTCTTAATATTCTCGATATATACAACCTTCAATACATCAATGCTAATAGTATTGACATCAATGACAACCACATATCAACAACCCAACCATAACATCCAACAATCTCCCCCTTTGGCATTGATGGAAACACATGATGTGAAAAACACCATCAACACAACTTTCAATCAACACTTACTCCCCATTAGATTTAGACTCTTCTACCTCAACTTCTTTTACATGATCTTCACCCCACAAGGCTTTTCTCCCCAAATAATTCACAGTTTTTCACATGACTCTTCTTCCCCTTTGACATCAATGGAAAAAATAAACATTATCTTCCCACATACAAGCTCTAAACCATGTATCTACACATCTAACTACTCCCCTTGAGCAGCAGCCATAGAAACATTAATCCAGATCAGAATATAGCTTTGAAGCATATAGATTGATGCAAGTAAATGAATCTCTAGTTCATATCAGGAGGGTTAATCACCCCTAACATCCCTTTAAGATACTCAAAAGTATCCTTTGGCAATGGCTTGATGAAAATGTCTGCAACCTATTCTTTGGTAGGCACATACTCCAATCTAACTTCTTTCTCATTCACTTTCTCCCTCAAAGAGTGAAACTTGACTAATATATGCTTGGTCTTAGAATGTAGCACTAGATTCTTCGATATGTTTATTACACTTGAATTGTCACAGTATATGGAAATAGGTTCATTATATACTACTCTGATATCTTGCAACATTTGTTTCATCCACATCACTTGAGTATAATTACTTGCAACAACAATATACACTGCCTCAACAGTAGATAAGGAAATGGAATTCTTCTTTTTTCTCAACCAAGACACTGGCTTCTTCCCTAGAAAGAAAGCACCACTACTATTACTTTTCCTATCATCTACATCTCCTACCAAATCCGCATTAGTATATGCACTCAATGTAAGTTCATCATCTTTAGGATACAAAAGCCCAAAATCAACTGTTCCTTTTAGATATCTGAAGATTATCTTTACAGTAGTCACATGAGATTCTTTTGGATCAACCTAAAATCTAGCAACCATACATACAACATTCATGATCTCTGGTGTGTTCTGAGTTAAGTAGAGAAATTTTCCAATCATTGACATGTATCTTGTTTGATTTTCCTTAGGAGAATCATCATTCTATGTTAACTTGCATCTGGTTACCATGGGTGTACCAACAGGCTTTGAGTCTTCCATGCCAAACTTCTTTAGTAACTCTCTCACATATTTGGACTGAGATATAAAAATCTCGTAGTCTAGCTGAGTGACTTACAATCCCATAAAGAACTTCATTTCTCCAATCATACTCATTTCAAATTCACTTTTCATTTCATCATCAAACTTCATACATAAATCATCTTGTCCCAAAATAATGTCATTGACAAAGATTTCAATAATCAACTCTTTATCATGATCCAACTTAAAATACAAGTTGTTGTGAGCAGTACCTTTCTTGAATCCAAGCTTTAGTAAGTATTTATCTATTCTAGCATACCAGGCTCTAGGATCTTGCTTGAGTCCATATAGAGCTTTCTTCAATCAGAAAACCATGTCTGGCTTGTCAGTCAGTTGAAATCCATCTGGCTATTCAACATATACTTCTTCTAACTCACCATTCAGAAAAGTTGACTTCACATACATTTGATAGAATTTATAGTTCTTATATAAGAAATAATCTTACAACTTCAATTCTAGCAATAGGGGCAAAGGTTTCTTCAAAATTAATACTTTACATTTGTGAATACCCTTTACATACCAGTATTACTTTATTCCGAACCACTTCACCTTGTTCATTTAGCTTATTCCAAAAGACCCATTTAGTACCAATCACATTTTTATCTTTAGGTCTGGGAACAAGAATCCATGTATCATTCTTTCCAATCTGCATCAGTTCTTCCTTCATAGTTGTCATCCAGTATTCATCATTGCAAGCTTCATTGACATTTTTAGGCCCAGTTTTGGAAATTAGGCAATACTCTTCTGCAATCCTTCTTCTAGTATACACACCTTTATTTTTGTCTCCTATAATTTTCTTTTTTGAATGATTCAATCTCACATACCTTAGAGAGTTTTAGGATTCACTCACACTTTTGGTTCTTCTATTCTTTCTTATGCACTTCCACTTGTCTCTCCTTGTTGACTTTCTTGATTTACTAAAACAACTTGAAATTGATTTTGTGTCTGAGCATTCTTCCCTTTGTTTGAACTATCTTGCTGGTCATCTAAATCATATCCATAGTATCTAGATGATCTAGCAGAATCCTCATCAACTCTGACATTTGCACTTTCAACCAATTTTCTCAATCTTCTATTATAGCACTAGTAAGCCTTGCTCTTGGTAGAGTAACCTAGAAAGATTCCTTCATCGCTCCTTGCATGAAATGTTCATATGTCCTCATCTCTCTTAATGCAACACTGCTTCCAAAACTCTTGAAATATTTAATAGTAGGCTTATAACCAAACCATAGCTCAAAAGGAGTCTTGCCAAAAATACCATTAACATTTACCCAATTTAAAGTGTACATAGTAGTGTTTACAACTTCTGTCCAATAGATGTGAGGCACATTTCCTTCAATCATCATTGTTCTAGTAGCATTCAAAATTGTTCTATTCTTTCTTGCTACAACTCCATTTTTTTGAGTGGTTCGGGGAGTAGATAACTATCTTTTGATTCCATTCTCTTCACAAAAAGAGTTGAACTCCCTGGAGGTGAACTCACCACCTCTATTTGACCTTAGGAAATTTATCTTCAGACTTGTCTCATTCTCTATCATAGCTTTGAAACTTTTGAACTTCTCTAGTGCTTCACATTTTTCTCTTAAGAAAACAACCCATATCATCCAGAGTAATAATCAATAAGCAGCATAAAATACCTTTCTCCTTGTAGACTTCTGATTCTGGAGTGACCACATAGATCAGTATGCACCAACTCCAGTATTCCATTACAATGATGCATTTTACTCCATAAATAAACTCTAGTTTGCTTACCCATCTGACATTCCTTGCATATTGTATTAGCATTCTTCACTAGCTTAGGTAGATCTCTTACTGCTTGAATGGAGCTTACCTTGAAAATGTTATCAAAATTCACATGACACAGCCTCCTATGACATAACCAACTTTCATCTACTTGAGCAATTAAACAACTTACATCACCAACACTCAGGTGAAAATATTACCTCTTTTCTTTGTACTTGAAGCAATCATATTTCCAGAACTTCCAAGTATCATGTATCTTCCATCTTTGAACTGAAGATCATAACCCTTGTCCACCATCTGTCCAACACTCAATAGGTTATGCTTTAAGCCTTCAACATAAAGGACATCATCAATGTTATGTTTACCACAAAGAAAAATAGATCCTCTACCACAAATTACACTAGCATTGCTACCTCTGAATCTTACAACCCCACCATCATATTTCTCTAAACTTACAAATTTTCTTTTATCACTAGTGATATGATGTGATCATCCACTGCTAATAACCCAATCATCCTTCTCTTCAATTTAGGCTGCAAGAGCTTTCTCAACTTTAGCAGATTTAGTAGCCACCAGACCATTTTCCTTGATAGCAATGAAAACCCATTCATCTTCATTTCCATTTTCTTTATCAAATTCTTCATTGGTCTCACCTTCTTTAGAAAAATATCACTTCTTTTGAAATCTATGTTTTTAAGGCTTAGAGCAAGGAACTCTTTCAGGACACCTTGAAGAAAAATGACCTATTTTACTACACGAGAAACATTTAATAGGAAACTTTTCTTTATACTTACCTTGTCCTCTGCTTTCTTTCTTCACAATCAATGTTTATAGCACTTCAACCTCTCTTTCTTCTTCTTCAAGTTGTTTCATCTCTTCCTCATACTTGAATGTTTTTCTGGAGCTCTCTCTCAAATCATATCTTTTCTTATTTCTTTCAGATACAAAAGCCTTAAATGCAAATTCAATCTTAGGGGTAGAATCACCAAATTCACTCAACTCAAAGGCAACAAGTTTACCAATCAACATATCCCTTGTCACATTTGTTACTGATCTGAACTCTTCAATAGCATGATCCTTTCACTTGTAAGAGGGAGTCAATGATCTGAGCACTTTAGCTACAATTTCTTGTTCATCCAGAATACCATTGACACATCTAATACCCATCACAATTTCATTTACTCTTTGCATAAAAGAAGAATTTTTTTTATCTTCACCCATCTTCAAATTTTCATACTTTCCTTTCAAAATTTGTAGCTTAGCGACCTTCACATGTACATATCCTTCATACAAAGTCTCCTGCTTCATCCAAATCTCATGAGCTGTCTTCAGACCTATCACATTTGTCATTTCTGAATCCATCAAAGCACTCAACAAAGCTTCCATAGCCCCGATATTATTCTCAGCTTCTTTAATCTCATCAGGAGTGGAAGGACCATTCTGAGGAATATTATATCTACTCTTTGTAATCTTCCAAAAGGGTTCACCTAAACACCTCAAATGACACTCCATTTTGGCTTTCCATTATGTGTAGTTTGTTCCATTGAATCTAATGTTGTCCTTCTTGTATGATGCCATCTCAGATCACCTCAAGCTTTTAAACTTCTTCATAGAAACCTGATCTAATACCAATTGTTTGCAAAACAAGGACATACAACTAAGAGGGGGGTTGAATAAATTATCACAGATTATTTAAAATTTTCAAACTTAACTTATTCTCAGATCTAATACATGAAAAATAAACCATAAATAATAAACACATCAGAAACATAGAGAACACAAAATTTTTTATGTGGAAACCCTATTAGGGGAAAAACCATGGTGGATGTTAGTCCACAATATTATACCATATTAAACGTATAGAGAAGAATAATGGGAATGCACATGCCTTTAGGCATAGTGCTTAGAGCCCACTGCTCAAATACAAGAGGGATCACTTCCCAAATAAGAGAAATATAGATTAGATCAGTAGGGTATGAACTAAGAAAATAGTTTCTCCAAAAGCCTAATTATAGTTCCAGTTAAGCATAGTGTAGACACGTAAAATATACCGATTGACATTGTACATCTGATCCTGACTCACTAACATCGTTTCTTCCTGAATCATCCCTTGGTCTAATCATTTTATCAAATCTCCTTATCTGATTAAATTCATCAATATTCCTCTCTTAATTGAATAAATCACTTTATTTAATTAAGTCAATCTCTTTTGTTAATTAAATCAATCCATCTGATCTAATTATCCCTATTTAAATAAATAATCAGATTATTTAAATCTCTAAAGCCTATCCATTAAATTAAATAAATTAAAACCTTATTTGATTTAATCTAACACCATCTCTTTTAATTAAATAAATAAAAATCCTTATTTAATTAACCTCTTATCATATTCCTCTCTTATTTGATTTAAATAAATCCATAAATTTGAGTCAAATAGGTCACATCATCTAACCTCTCTCATTAAATTAATTAACCCTTAATTAATTTAATCTCATCTTATGTCCCATCCTCTAGATAATGCAAGTTGCACATGAAAATAGATTTAATTCATTTATTAAATCTCTATTTTCCTCACAAGGCATCTTTTGGAATATCCTCTCAATTTGAATTCAAAAATTCCAAGTCAACATGTACATCCAACAAGGCAATAACTTCATATTACATGTCCTTTTCCTTGAGCCAAGTGGCATTTATTGCATTTTCCCTTCCCTCTTACATGTCATTTCAACAAATTTGAAATTCAAAATTATGCATTTATTGGTACAATCCCCAAATATTGCACATCCTCCATCCATTCATAGCCTGACAAGTGGCATCATGCCATTGGATGAATGTTAGTCCCACATTGCTCAAATTTGGACATTCATCCATCTTGGCATTCTATAAATAAAGAGCTCCTATCCTCATTTGATCATCCACAATTTATGCAAAAGTTACCATGCTCAAATATCTCTCAAATTTTATCCATTATCATTGAGTTCTTACCTAGGTTCTTGCAGATTTTTGGCTTGGAGCTCTCATCCTTCATCAACTAAGTGGATCAATATCATCAACATGATCAAGCTTGCAATCTTAGGAATTGGGAAAGGGCCAATTTTCACATCAAATTGGCACCAATTCCCCCATGGGATCATGAGTTTGCACATTTGAATTAGAATTCAATCTATTTTATTATTTTTATTTTGTTCTTCATTATTTCCTTTCCTATTTTGAGTTTGTAAATGGATTTCATGGGGAATCCTTTTTTATGCTTGCAATATCTAACTTGAGGTGTTTATTCTCTTTGTTTTGCAGGTATCTAGATTGGGGTTCACACATTTATATTCGCTTTTGTTTATCCTAGAGGGCCTGCCTTGGGGAAAAAGTACTCACCCAAGGGAATGACTCAACCGGTAACACTCTAAAGTCAAGAGTATTTCCAACCGGTATATAAATGTGGGTATTGGAGTAAACGCCAATATCACACGGTTGATTTCGACAAGATGGATCTGAAAGGGGACTCTTGTCGTATGGGTCAATCTCCACGAATGGAAGGTCCTTAGTAAAACCCATGTGCTAGAATTTTCCAAAATCCTTTAATCTATTTTTTGGTGCAAGAACAGTCGTTCTAAAGCCGCCCCACACTTTTACGGTCTTTTAGTAGAAATGGAAAACATGCCATGGGAGTTTCATGGGTGCTGATGCTTGGCTGCCCCGATTGACGTTAATGAGCCGTGGAGGGGAGCCAGTGGGGTCAAGCATCTAACCATTTGCTAGAGATAAGCGTAGCTGGACTTGTCCAAGTGGGAATCCAACAAATATTGTCTTTCACATCCATAGGGTTGTACTTATTCTTGGGTTACAAAATGCATTGCTTGATCAAAAACATCTTGAAAACAAACACTTAAAATCATCATCCAAATTTCAAACCCTTTTGGAGACAAATACAATTGACTCAATCCATATGTTATTGCTTTCCCTTGGGATTCACGTCATTAGAGGTTTCTAAACATTGGATTATACCTCGATTTGTCTCCTTAAGTAAACAATAGGTAAACCCTTGCCTTGAGTTCATCAAATTTCCACATAACATATCTTGTGGGGTTTGAAGAAATTAAGACATTGGACATCTTAGTTTGAAAACTTAGTCAAAGAAAGTGTTTTTGGTAAAATGAAGCCATTAAGAAAAGCTAAGCAAGATGAACTTTCATATGTGTTGAAGCCTCACGTTTCTTGAAAAATTCCAAAGAAAAGGTCATTGGTTGGAAATCTGAAAGTGTATTGAATCAATCTTTGATTATAAAGGTCTCTAGGAAGCATTTGCATGTTCTTCAATACCTAGGTCTAGGAAAACAAAGTGTCTTTTTTAGGTTCATCTTAGGATCAAAGAAAAATCAAAATCCTTTTCATCCATCTTTCATCCATCAAAACAAAAAATCATCTCACCATCACCTTTTGAAGAAATCTTGAAATCATCCTTAATACTAGGCTTTTTGGAAAAATCAAAATCATCAAAATCATTAAGACTAAACCCTTGAAATTTATTATCAAAATAACCTTTGGCTAGGTATGTGTAGATGCATCATTTTGCATATGCTTAGTCAAAGTTATCAAAATCATCTTGTTTAGCTTAGTATATGTAGATGAATCCTTCTTCATATGCTTAGTGAAACTATCGTCTTGTTGGAATAGGTGTGGGTAGATGCATCCTTCTCCCCACACATATGCAAATTATCATCCTTTGAGAAAATCTATCCCTTAGATAATCATCCAACATCTTAGGGTCTATTTTTTCAAAATACAAATCAAAACTAGAATCAAAATCAAGGACAAATCCCAAATAGAAAAATCAAATCAAAATCAAAATCTGAAACATATCCGAAAGTCCTAAAAGCCTAGTATCTCCTTCAAGATTTATGAAAAGACAAAAACATCCACATCATCCATCCCTTACATCATCATAACATCATCTCTTGATCCTTAAGATATCCTAAATTTTTCTACTTTGGGGCATAAAATAAAAAATTGATCCAAAGAGTCAAGAGATTTCATCTCCCATATTCTTAAAAGTTGATTCTTGTTTTATGGTTCAAACTAGATCTCAATACAAGAAGAGCATGGAAGCCAACAAAGAAACACCTGCTTCAAGTGATCTTATCCAAACAAACATTGAAATGAATTCCGCCGAATCCAACAATCCTTTGACCATCTCATCATCACAAAATCCACAAGAAGAAAACCAAGGAGAGGATCTTACCTTTGGAATGTCTCATGAAGAAATAACTGAAATGCTCCAAAATCCGGAGAACCATAAAATCATAAACATCATGTTGAGACTTAACCCTTCGTTATACATGATTGAACTAGCAAAACAAGGGGCCAAACTACCTTCGAATTTTTATGTAAGTACCATAGTGGAAACATATTTTCCTCCCATCTCATCCACCATTAAGTCTCCCTCCCTCCCTCTATTTCTTTCTCTCCCTCTCAAGTCTCCCTCCCTCCCTCCCTTCCTCTCTTAGGCCTTTCTCTCTCCCTCTCTCTTTCTCTCTCTCTCTCTTTCCCTCTCAAGTATCTCCCACTCCCTCTCTCTCTTCTCTCATGTCTCTCTCTTACTCACACTCTCCATCTACCTCTCACATCTCTCTCTCCCACTCTCTCTCTCATGTTTCTCTCTCACTCACACAGACACACAATTATCTCTATCTCTCTTCATCTCCCTCTCAGGTCTCATGCTCTCCCACTCACTCTCTCCCTCTACCATTCCCTCTCTCCATCTCAATTCTCTCTCTCTCTCTCTCTCTCTCTCTCTCTCTCTCTTCCACTCCCTCTCTCGCTCTTAGGTCCCTTCCACTCCCTCTCTTGCTCTTAGGTCCCTCCCACTCCCTCCCTCTCTTCTCTCCTCTCCATATCCCTCTATCCCATATCTCTCCCTCTCCTTTTAAGTCTCTATGTCTCTCATAGATCTCTCTCCACTCCCTCAGGTCTCTCACCTCTTCACACACACACACACATTCTCAGGTCTCTTTCTTCCTCCTCTCCCTCTCCCTTTCATCTCTCTCTCTCTCTCTCCCCCCTTAGGTCTCTCTCTCTGTCTCTCTTCTTCTCCTCTCTCTCTCTCACCTTACCTTTTCCAACTCCCTATATATCTCTTCTCTCTCTCACTCTTCACTCTCTCTCTCCTTCCCTCCCTCCCCCCTTCACTCCCTCACTCCCCCCTCTCTCTCTAGTCCCTCCCTCTCCCTCTCCCTCTCCCTCTCTGTCTCCCTCTCTGTCTCCCTCTCACTCTCCACATCCCCCTCCCCCTCTCTCTCCCTCTTAGGTCTCCCACTGCCCCGCTCTCTCTCACTTGCTCACTCACTCACTTTCCACCTCCCTCTCAGGTCTCTCTCTCCCACTCCCTCTTTCTCTTAGGTATCTCTTTCCCACCCTAACTAGATAACTCTCTCTCTCTCTCATGTGTCTTCTTCCCACCCTAACTAGATAACTCTCTCCCTCCCCCCCTCTCTCTCTCCCTCCCTCCCTCCCTTCCTCTCTCTCCTTCTCTCTCGATCTCCCTTAGAAGTCACTTGATATGGGGAGAGAGAGAGAGGGAGAGTGACTTGAGATGGAGAGAGGGAAGTACAAAGAGAGAGACTTGAGAGAGGGTGGGAGAAAAAGACTTGGGAGGGATATGGCGAGTGTGACTAAGAGGAAAAGATGAGAGAAGAGAGAGAGGTAGTGGGAGAGACCTAAGAGAGAGAGAAAGAGAGAGGGGGAGAGGAAGAGAGAGGAGGGAGTGGGAGATACTTGAGAGAGAGACCTAAGAGAGAGAGAATTAAGGATAAAGACTTCAAAGGGAGGGGGAGAGGGAGTGGGAGGGACCTAAGAGCGAGAGAGAGAGGATAGAGAGTGGGAGAGAGGGAGCTGAGATGGAGATGGAGAGAGAGAGAGAGAGAGAGAGAGAGAGAGAGAGAGAGAGAGAGAGAGAGAGAAGAGGAGAGAGAGGGAGATGGAGAGGGAGAGAGGGAGTGGTAGGGACTAGAGAGAGAGAGAGAGCTGAGAGGGACATGTAGAGTGATATATATATATATAGAGAGAGAGAGAGACTTGGGAGGGAGAGAGGGAGAGATAGACAAGGGGAGAGAGAGAGATTTGAGAGGGAGAGAGGGAGAGAGAGGGAGTGGGAGAGAACAAAGAGAGAGAGTGAGTGGGAGATACTTGAGAAAGAGAGAGACCTAAGAGGGAGAGAGGAAGTGGGAGAGACTTGAGAGAGAGAGAGAGAGAGTTAAGAGGAAGAGAGACTTTAAAGGGAGGCAGAGAGAGAGAGGGAGAGGGGAGATGGAGAGTGAGAGCGAGATGGAGTTGTAGAGAGAGAGGGAGAGGGAGTGGGAGGGACCTGAGAGAGAGAGAGAGAGAGAGAGAGAGAGAGAGAGAGAGAGAGAGAGAGAGAGAGAGAGAGAGAGAGAGAGAGAGAGATATGTCTAGAGCTCAAGGAGAGAGAGTGGGAAAGATAGGTAAAAAGAGGGATAAAGAGAGAAGAAAGGAGGGAGGGATAGGTCTAGAGCTTAGGGGGAGACATAGTGATATATGGAGAGGTAGAGAAAGGGACAGAGAGATGTGATGATTTATGAAGCTTTTCTCATATCATTGGTTCAAAAAATATAAATATTTCATTATTCATTACTTTTTCTAAAGTCTCAAGTATTTAGAGATGAATGTTACAAAAAAATCATGGAAAAAAGACTTTGCATCAGAAAGTAGTGAACATTTCATGCTTCAAAAATCAAATATGAATTGTAAATGATTATAATTATTTTTTATGTATAATATAGAATCACCACCTAGTCCATTGTGTAGAGCTCGCAATCACCTTTCCAACACCTATAAAATGTCAAAATTTTGATAAGAAACACAAAAGTTATGCCCATTTTACTAAAGAAGGTTTTTAGGTCTTCAAAACAAATATTTGTTTTTATTTTCAAAATGGATATCTGTTTCAAATGGATATCCATTCTTTTTTTCAAAACAGATATCCATTTTCTATTTAAAAGAAATGGGATCCTCCTTTCTAAAATGAATATTCATTTTGAAAAAAAAAAAGGATATTCGTTTAAAAATTGATATCCATTATAAACAGATATCTATTTCAATTTGGTATTAACAAACCAAAATGGATATTATACCCAAGCCTGCAAAAATTCAAAGCAAAAATTTCAAATTTTTGGGCATGTTAAAAATTCCTTTTTTTCACATCACCACTTTTTGGACCCCCATGATCTTGCACATACCCAATACATCACATACTTCTTCAACAATTAACTTTGATTATATATCCCCCAAAACCTCAAAAACCTTCTCCATGTTGGCCTCAATGAAACGTATGCACCTCAAACATTTGCAACCACCAAATAGGTTAGAAAAAAACACTTATATAGTGGAAATAAGCAAAGTTGGACCACACCAATGGTTAAATAGGACCCAAATATACATTGACATGCTTCACCATGCTTCCACAAACAACTAACAACCTTTGTAATTAGCGCTAGCACACTAGGCCAGTCAAACCTACACTAACACTAACAAGTGACCACATACACACTTCTCTAGGTTCAAAAAGAACATGCAAACCACAAAGGAACACTCCAAAACATCAAGGAGTATTCAACATCATCAGAATATCCAACACCACTAACACAACCACTTGAAAATGAAGAACACGTTCATTTTGTATAACTAGACACACTACCAAAGAACACAACTTATGAATTCAAGCTTGCAAAATAGTTGAACACTAAAAATGCCTAGGGAAGGAGGATATAGACAATATGACCATGTTCCTAAATTTTCAAGACAAGAATCAACAACACAGATAAATGTTGAGTAATTTCATTTCTCCTTGTTAATCTTCTTCATTGGCAACACATTGTCAAACACATCTACTACCACATGATCCAAAACTTGAAACTATAGATATAGCACCTTTGAATACCTATGATCATCATATCCAAATTGCACAAGCATATATTCAACCATGAAGAAATGTGGAGTGCAACACATAACACACCTCTATTACATTATACACTCTTTATATTAATTTTCCCAAAATCACTTGGAATCCTAGTCAACCTACTACATCAGTATCACCACAAACATTCCCTTAACACATCCACAACATTTGCAACACCTGCTCAACACTTCAACACTTTTTCATCACAACCACACTAGGGGTTGACATCAAAACCACACTAGAGGTTGACACCAATGTCTACAACACCACAACTCCTCTTCACATCCACACTATGGGTTGACATCAAGGACAACACTGATGATAATATAGTGCAACACTTTCCAACAACTCCAACACCCTATCCCTCACCCTAATTAAACTATAATGTTAATTAAATTCTAAACCCTAATTAAGTTCTAATTGATCACTAACTCTAATTAACCCTATCAATAACACAAACCCTAATTTAACCCTAATCCACACCCAAATTGAACCTTAATCTCAACCCTAATTGAACCTTAATTATAACTCTAGATAATCTAATTTGACTCATCCTAATCCTAACCCTAAGTTTTATCTTAGAACCCCAATTGATACTTAACCTTAACATTCATCCTAACCTTAACCCTAACCTACTATGTCACTATTTCAAACCATAATCATAACCACAAATCTAGCACTAATCATAATTATGACCTTAACCATAACCATAACAATAACTATATTTATAATTGTAACATTAATTGAACCTTAACCCTAACCCCAACCCTAGTTAAATCTTGTCCCTAATTGAATCATAATCCTAACTTTAATTGAACCCTAATCCTAACTTTGATTGAACCTTAAACCTAATTAAACCTCACCCCTAAATACAATAATAAATGTAACATAAGTATAGTCATAATTATAACCATATAGTGAACCCTAATAGAAATGATAATTCTAACCCAAACTCTAACCATCATCCTAAACATAACCCTAAGCTTTATCTTAGAACTATAATTGAACCAGAGCCCTAAACCTATACCTAACCCTTATTAAACTCTAACCTCAACCTTAATCCTAACCCTAACCCTAATTGAATCATAAGAATAACAATTATTGAACCCTAACCCTAGTAAAATCTTAACCCTGATTGAATCTAACCCTAACCATAATTAAATCCTAGCCTTAATTAAACTATAACTTTATTTGAACCTTACCCATAACATAATCATAAACATAACCCATATTACAATCATAATTGTAATCCTAAATATAGCAACAATACAAATGTTAATTATTTAATCCAAAACCTAACTATCATTCTAATTGTAAGCATAATCATAAATGTAACCCCAAGCTTTGTCATAGAACCCTAACCCTAACCCCAATCTTTATTCTAGAACCATAACAGAATCATAAGCCTAATCCTAGTGGAACTCTAATACTAAATAAACCATAACCTTAATTGAACCTTAACCATATCCCAAACCCTAATTAAACCCTAATCCTAACCCTATCCCTAACCCTATTTAAAGCCTAACCCCAACCCTAACCTTAATTGAACCCTTATCTAAATCTAACCCTTATTGAATCCTAACCCTAATCCTAATTCAACCCTAATTTAATCTTAACCATAATTAAACCATAACCCTAATTGAATCCTAACCTTAACCTTGAACTTAGTCCTAATTAAACACTAACCCTAACCCTAACCCCAACCCTACCCCAAACCTTAACCCCAAGATTTATCTTAGAATCCTAACCATAACCATATCCCTAATTGAACCCTAATCCTAATTCAAACATAAGTCTAACCCTAACCCTAACTCTAACCATAACCTTGATTAAATATTGAATCTAATTGAGGCCTAACCCTAAGTAAACCTTGATTTAATATAAGAATAATAATTAATATAATACAATATAATTTAATGAACAATTTTTTTAAATGGAATTGAAATCCAAAAATAGATCGAGTCTTATAGTTTATAGAAAATTTCCAAAATTTTCATTTTTTTTGGTACACTTTGTTGTGGTTTATGATATGCTATGCAAATGAATTTGGATGGGAATGGAACTAAAATGTTGTCACACACATTTGATTAAGTGAAAGATGGAGATCATGTAAGAAAAACATAAAATTGAAACCCATTCTAAACAAGGTCGATTTGAACAAGTTAAAATGGTCAAAAAAATTGATTACTAAGTGATGGAATTTAGAAAAAATCTAAAATGGTTAAATGGGCATCAATTCAAATCAAAGGAGGTTTTTATGTACATGATTTGTTCACACCTATATACAACTATATAATGCCTCTTGACATAATTAATTTAAGAGTATAACACTACTTTCTTAGCTTTTATAATGTATTATATTATTTATGCAATATTATTAAAAGTATATTATATTTAAATAATTATTAATTATATAGTTATATTATATTTGTTATTAATTAACAATTAGTATTAAATTTAAATATAATAATATCTAGATTCATGAATCTTAAATTATAATGAAATTATTAATTATTAATTAATATGTAATATATTATAATTGTCCATTAATTGTGGCTTATCCCTTTGTAATTTTAAAAGCGGTAAATTGGGTAGTATCACTTGAGAGATGATTCAAATTGATAATCCATCTTGGGGTAACTTGGGGAACCTCACATGCTAGTTGCATAATCAAGGATTGCATGGGAAATTAACTGGAGCAACATCTAAGAAACTAACCCATGGAGGAAAAGTCAAATGGAATTACTCATGGGATTACAAGTTTGTAAGCAATCCAAAGGAAAAAAAAATCCATATTAAAGGGGATCCAATGGTAATTATGAATGCCATTAGACCTAGAAGAACTCTCAATCAAAAGATCAGAAATGCTTGAAGACAAACTAGGCCTCTTTTAGACTAATTAACAATCTTCACTATTAAACATATTTATAAGGAGATAAATCAACATGTAAGATCCTTAGCAAGGTAGACCTAGAATAGGGTTTCCCACTTGTGGGTTAGAAATTACCTTTAAGTGAACAAAGTACCTTTGTTCAAAGGTTTTTCAAAATTTTCATATTTTTTAGGTCATGATAAATGTGTGTAAATCAATACTAAAATAAAAACTTTAATATGTGAGGTTAGAATGCATAGTTTTATAAACTATGAAGAATGGATTTTTTTAACATAGAGTTCTATTCACGTGAATATTAAAAATGGATGCACTTGATCTAATGTATGCTTTTATATTAGAGTAATCTTTGAATTCATTAAAGTTCAAATCTATGTCTTGTTGTATTGACACTATCATGGGAATGATCTTGTTGATAATAGACAAATGTTACTTATTTCATAATGATTTTTTCCCTTCATGATTGTTGCAGACTAGTGGTATTTAAAATATATTAGAAAAAGGGTTAGATCACAAGGACCAAGTTTTCCTAGGTCAACCCCTTTGAATAAGAAGCAATGAATGATCCAGTAATACATCTAGTTTTGCACAAGAAGGTGTCATTTGTTTATATGTAATTGTATTGATCCATTCTTTCAAAATAAACCCAATAGATAGGAATTAACATAGGTATGCAAATTTCACCATTGACATATGGCCACCAGCTTAAATATTATCTTCTGCTTTCCAATTGTACGCACTATAACATTTTCATAAAAGAAAAAATAGTTGTTTTCAATCTCTTAGCTTTATCTTAATCCTTTAAAAAACATAAAAATGAGATAAGGCTGTAATCAGTCACATAGTGAATCGTGGCATAGAGCTCAAATTACATACTTTTAAAATTGAGGAATAATCGCCATCATTATTACTTTTGTTAGCTCTAAAAAGTCTGAAATATCGTAGTTTCTTCTAATATCTGGATTTTAACTTTACTTCATTCAGGGGGGGGGGGGAAGGGAAAGATTGGAATGCTTGTAAGACCTCCCGTACAAAAGAATTGAAAGGAAACTTTGACTGAATGCATCAATGATTGATATTACTCTTATTTTGCTCCATTGGTATATGGTAGTGGGCACAGCCTTTTAGATTTACTTATGCTGGAAGAAATTGCGATGGTTCAGTACCCAGGTATCATGGTTCAATCTTTCTTAAAGCTAATAAAAGCAGTTACTGAAATAAGCTTTTAAGAAAAAATGAGATAAAAATAAAAGCTTTAAAAAACCTCAATGCGGTATGAATATGTTACATTCTATAATCAGTTATATCATGAAAAGATATCCGTGTAGGAAAAAATTCAAAAGTTTTACACAATCAAATTCAAAAGCATTTAATTGTAAATATTATGGATTTTTGAAAATCTAATGACTTTAAAATATAAAAGTAATATTTTTTAATATTTCAAAAAGAATCAAATGTTTTATCAAATAAAGAGCTGTGATGATTCACGTGAATAAAAAATTGTATTCAGATTAAGTGATCAAATATAGAGTTTGACAAGAAGTCAATCTCATCACTATGAATATGTTACTCTACTCTATAATTGTTTAAACCATAGAAAGAATAAAATAGTATTTGAGCTGGTGGTCATATGCTTAGAAGATAATTTAACTTAAAATTTAATATGCAAATAAATGTGTTTGTATGTGTGACAATTTGGTATACTCTATTAGGGATAAAAAAGAATCAAATAGAAAGATGTGATGGTCCATATTTTATCATTAGTACATTAAAGTATGGTGAAACAGAGAATTATTAATTTCATCTTAATTAATTTTTTTAAAATAGTGAATATGTTACTCTACTCTATAATTGTTTAAACCATGGAAAGGATAAAATAGTATTTGAGCTGGTGGTCATATGCTTTGAAGATAATTTAACTTAAAATTTAATATGCAAATAAATGTGTTTGTATGTGTGACAATTTGGTATACTCTATTAGGGATCGAAAAGAATCAAATAGAAAGCTGTGATGGTCCATATTTTATCATTAGTACATTAAAGTATGGTGAAATAGAGAATTATTAATTTCATCTTAATTAATTTTTTTATAAAATTTTAAAATGTTACTTTTTAATGTATATTTAAATATTTTTTAATATCACATTAAATAGTAGTTATTATTCATTAGTAGTTAAATTGATATGTATTTTTTGAGGTTAATTTAGGTTAATCAAATAATGCGCATCAATAAATATTTAAAAAATATTATTTATTATTTATTTGTTCTTTTAGTTTATGCAAATATTTGAATTATTTTTATTATTAATTTATGAATTTGTTCTTTTCCTTTCATCAAATCTTTTATATTTTATTTTATTTTGTTTCATTTACACAGATTATTGGATGCCACTATAGACACCTTTGAACGTAACTAGATTTTTGAATGATAACCTTCAAATCTTGTAATGAAAAGGAGACAAATAGTCTACAGACAAAATAGTTAATTAACTAATTGATATTAATTAGCTAAGTGATGGAAGTTTAGACAATGTCTAAAATAGTTAAATAGGCATCAATTTAAATCATGGCAGATTTTAATGTACACAAGTTCTTCACACCTATATACAACTATATACAACTATATAATTCCTCTTGACATAATTAATTTAAGAGTACAATATTACTTTCTTAGCTTTTGTAATGTATTAAATTAATTTTTTAATAATTTTAAAAGTATATTATATTTAAATAATTATTAATGATATAATTATACAACATTTATTATTAACTAAAAATTAGTATTAAATTTAAATATAATAATTTATAGATTAATTAATGTTAATTTATAATAAAATTATAACTTATTAATTAATATCTAATATATCATAATTCTCCATTAAGTGTGGCTTATCCCTTTATAATTTTAAGAGGTGTAAATTAGATAGCATCACTTGAGAGATGATTCAGATTAACAATGCCCCTTGGGGTAACCTAGGAACCTCAAGTACTAGCTGTACAATCAAGGATCATAAGGGAAATTAGTTGGTGCAAGATCTAAAAATTAACCCATGGGACTAATAAGACGACAAAGGCATAGGTGTTACTCATGGGATTACAATTTTGTAAGTAATCTAAATTAAAACAAATCAACACTAAAGGGGATCCAATGGTAATTGTGAATTCATTATAAATAAAAAACTCCCGATCAGAATATCAACAATACTTAGAAGATAAATTAGGCCTCTTTTGAACACATTAACAATATTCACTATCAAATATATTCAAAATGACATAAATCAACATGTAGGCTCCTTAGCAAGGTAGACCCAAAATAGGCGCCCAATTTGTGCACTAGAAATTTATATAGTTGGGGGAAAAATTAGCAAACCCCTTTGTTTAAAGGCATTTCTTTGAACAAAGGGTCCTTTTTTCAAAGGTATTCTCACAATTGCCTTTGAACAAAGAAGTACCTTCATTCAAAAGTTTTCCAAAATTGTCTTATTTTTAGGTCATGATAAAGGTGAGGAAATCAATGTCAAAATTAAAAATTAAATATGTGAGATGAGGATACTTATCATTGGAAACTGATAAGAATGTTTTTTTTGTAACATAGATTTCTACTCACCTCAATATTAAAAATGGATGCACTTTATTTGATATATAATTTTAGACTAGAGTGATCTTTGAATTCATTGTAGGTTAAATCTGTCTTCTAGGATTGATACTATCATGGGAATGATTTTGTTGATAATATACAAATTTAGTTGTTTCATAATTATTTTTTCCCCTCATTTACTATTGAGGAATAGTGGTTGTAGTGTCGTAAAATTGCACCCCTACTTAATTTCATAGCACATAACCCTCACCATAGCCTAATAAAGATGATAATGCAAATATTTGATTTTCCTCACCTTAAAATTCATCCTTGACCCTGTTACTTTCAATCTTTGAATTTTTTTTTATTGGGGACAATTCTATGATGTGTAGACATCCACGTGCTACACAAACATCCTGACAAGATTCTCGACTTTGTGGCGATTGGTACTTTAAACTTCCTCTTTCTCATGAATTGTAATGCCTTTGCGGACATAAACATGCCTAAAAAAACCCTCTTACATGCATTTCTTCATTCAAACTAATTTTATTCATTCCCTCTCTCATTCATTGTTGCAACTCAATCTTTCACTTTCTTATTCTCTATCTTGCATTCTCACTCTCTCAAGCTCTTCTACACCATTTTTTCAAACTTCTTGCATTTCCTTGGCTCCTACATCTTCGTCTCGACTCTCTCAAGTGTTGCACTCTCTTTCGGCTTTACAAGCTCGTTCAAGAGAGGGAACACTCAATTTTCATAGCATTATCACACTTGTTTAATAGAATATTGATATCTAATGTGTCTTCTTCCTTTATCCTTTTATTCTTTATCTTATGTTGTTTATTTCTTTTTCTCTTTTTCTTGTTGGTTGTTTGTGGAGGTGGAAACACCAAAATGGAGATTTGACTAAGGCAAGCCCCGAAACAACCCCCAATAATTTTTGTTGTCTCTGTGTGTTTATGTTTCTTGTGTGGAGCTTTGTGGGAGGCTACATAGCATTGGAACACCTGTGAGTTCATCTCTCTCTTTATCTCTCATCACTTTGTTTTATTTAGTTTTATTACTTGCATATTTAGTATTTTTCTTGTTGTACTTTCTTTTATTGTGAGTATCTTGTTAGCTTAGCAAACTATTAGATTTTAGTTCCTAAGTTGTTAGTAGACCCTATGTGTCCTAGTCGCCTTGCTCTATTTTCAGTCCGTACGAGACCGCAATGTGTCTTGAGGATGTCCATGAACCGTGATATCATCCTTTTGGTGAGAGATTGTAGTTTTTCTTTTAGACCTCCAAGGCTTGCTCATTCAACTTTTGAAGTTTTTTTTTCTAAAATTTATGGTAAAACATAAAATACAACAAAAACTCTCTTTCTCCCATCTTTTGTCACTTGAACTTAGTCTTTGAGGTAGTTGAAGACAATTCGCTCCCTTTAGAATCTTCCCCATCTTTGAGACTTGAGAGTAGTGAATCTCCTCCTTTATAGTGGTATTTAAAATATCTTAAAATTTGTTAGATCACAAGGACCACATTTTCCTAAGTCAAGCACCTTGGATGGGAAGGAATAAATGATCAAGGAATAAATCTAATTTTGCACAAGAGGATTTCATTTGTTTATATATAATTGTATCAATCAATTTCTTCAAAATGAACCGTAAACAAGATGGGAACTAGAATGGATATACAAATGTTACCATTACAATAATAAATTTACACTAAAATTTTACAATAAGAATATAATTGAACAATTTGATTGATATTAAGATGGAATTAATACTTTTTAGTTCACTTTCACATTGCTTTTATACTATTCTCCATCCACTTACTTTGATTTCAAATTATATTTTCAAAACATAAAATGTGGACCGTCATAGCTTTATTTGTAATCCTTCCTAATTTGTAACTAGTAAATTTTATTTCACCTTTGCCGTTATGATATTCTCAATTGACTTCTTGTTATCATGTTTATTTCAAATTTTCTCTTACCCTATTCTCCATCTACTGAGCTTAGTTTTAAAGCTATGTCCTGTATAATAAAATATGAACCCTCACAAACCTTTATTTGAAATTATGTATTTCAATATTAAAATTTAGGTTAAATTTTTCGCCGAGCATACATCCACCAGCTCAATTATTGTCTTCCTGCTTTCGTACTGTACCTGCTATAACATTTTCATACCGATTCATAAATAAAATATCTCTTTTCAATCTCTTAGCTTTATCTCAGTCCTTTTTTTGAAAGTAAAAAATGAGACACCACTATAGTCAGTCACAAAGTGAAGCGTGGCATACAACAAAAATCACTTTCTTTTAAAATTTATGAACAATATCTACAAAGCAGATCTTAGCACCATAATTATTACCTTTATTCGCTTTCAAAGGTCTGTGATGTCGTAGTTTCTTCCAATATCTGTATTTTGGCTTTACTTCATTCAGAAGGGAAAGAGAAAGATTGGAATGAATGGTACGCCCTCCCTACAAAAGAATTGACAGAAAACTTTGACTGAATGCATTGCTGGGAGTGCATGAATGAATGATATTACTATTATTTTGTTACATTAGTACATGTTAGTGGGCAAAACTTTTTAGCTTTCCTTACACTGGAAGAAACTGTGATGGCTCAGTAGCTACCACGCTTCAACCTTTTTAAAGGTAACAAAAGCAATTACTGACATAAGCTTTTAAGAAAGAATTGGATAAAAATAAGAGAGCTTGGAAAAACCTCAATCCAGTATGAATATGTTACATCACTCTATAATCAGCTACATCATCAAAAGAATATTTGAGTACTGTAAAGCATTCAATTGTGAAAATTTAATGACTTTAATATATAAAGATAGCATTTTTTTATGTATGAAAGGATAGAATGTTTTATCAAATAAAGAGTTGTGATGGTCCACATTTCATATCGAGGAAAACAATTTTGTAAATATAAAGATAAAAAAAATTTATGTTCAATGGAAGGATCAAATATTTTATCAAACAATGAGTTGTGATGGTCCACATTTCATATTGAGGAATACAACTTTGTAAATATAAATAACATTTTTTTTATGTTCAGTGGAATGATCAAATGGTTTATCAAATAAAGAGATGTGATGGTCCACATTTCATATTGAAGAATACAACTTTATATTAAGTCAAGTGATCAAATAAAGAGTTTGACAAGACCTCAATCCAATCACTATGAATATGTTACCTTACTCTATAATTGTTTAAGCCATAGAATGAAGAAAACAATATTTGAGCCGGTGGGCATATGCTTAGAAGATAATTTAAATTAAATTTTAAAATCCAAAATAAATGCTTTTGTAAGTGTGGCAATTTTTCTCAAGTTGCAAGACACTATAAGTCTCATGATTAGTGTTGAGTGTGCACACTTTGTTGTAGATGTATTTCATTTTTCAATAAAGAGTCAAAGGACACCATTCATTGCATGAATCCACAGTCTGCCTAGGGGTCATCCCACAATAATGGGTTACACTTTTTGGCCAAACTTGACATTGAAATCAACATTTTTAGAGAAAACTTCACTTTCTGACACTTATAGTAGGTAAACTATTAGGAATTTGAAAATGATGTAAACTAGTGATTTGTGAGATTTTTTCTATAGATTTTATATGTATTTTTTTTGAAAAAAATTGAAATTAAATTGTAATCTTTTTGTGTCTCCCTTGATAACTAGTTTTTAATAGTAAACAACATTTTTAAAAAGTGGTGTGTACTTCGGCAAGCATAACTTTTTTTCTACAAAGGATAAAACTATAATTATTTTGAATTTAGGTTGGTAACACAAGTATCTAGGGCTTTCATTTTGTTTCATAGCATTTTTTTCAATAATTTTCTTTTAATTAAGTTTTGAAGTCAAAACATTTATAATTTAGACATAGGTGCACTTCGACACGCATAACTTTTTTGGTATGTATTGAAATTCAATTTTTCTTTTTTTGTTAGAACGAGGACATCAATACCTAGTGGATATATATTTTTCATTTTTTTTTCCTCCAATTTACTATTTTTCCACAATGATTTTTCATCGAACTTGACATTCGGTGAAAAACCTATGTACAGTAAAACTAAAAAATAAAATATAAAATAAAAAAAAATATATTAAATTTATAGTTGTTGGAAAGCACGTTTCGATCACTACAATCATCCAATTTGGTTTATCAAGTTGACTCCATTTTCACCTCCTTCCCAAGCTTCGATAGTCAAAAAAATGCATAAATTTTGAAATGGTGGAGGGGAAGGTAAAAAAAGGGGGTTCATTAGAACCCCCCTTATATGGTGCAAAAGGGGGTTCATTAGAAGGGAGGTGGGTTCATTAGAAGGGGGGAGGGTTCATTAGAAGGGGGGTGGTTCATTCGAACCCCCTTCATTAGAAGGGGTAAACCATTTCAATTTTTTTGATGAGCATTTCTAATTATTCTTCATTCAAAAAATTGTAACCCACTATTGTGGGTTTACCCCTAGAAGAAGGTTATATGAAAGAGCATAAGGCATAACCTAGATTGGTGTGTTCAATGTGACTTCTCCAAATATAAGTAAAGTGATCACACCAAGCAATTTCTTTTCTTCATTGTCAAAGCCCTTAATAGGTAAAGAATCGGGTTGAATTTTTATCTATCCACACAAAGCCTATCCAAGAGGTTTACACTACACACATTAAGGGTTGAGCCATTGTCAATAAAGGTTCACTTTATCCCTATTGTATTGTATTGAGAAATGATCATGAAAGCTTCATTTCATTTTTGCACTTCCAAATAGGGGAGTTCACTTTCATGGAAAACAATGTCAACATTCAATCCTTAAATTATTATGGATGCTATGTCATTTGGTTGCACATTAGAAGGGAAAGGAATTTTTTGTAAGGCCATTTGAAGCATAGTGTGATAGGTAAGTGAATTCTAAAGAAGGTCCCAAAGGGATCTCTTTGCAGGAGTTCTCTTAAGTTGTTCAATACGATCATACTCGCTTAATTAAGGAGCACTAGGTAGAATAGAATCAGGCAAACGTAAAGAGGTCAGGGTTGGTTGATGTGGTTGGGGATTGTTTCTAGTGTTATATGTATGAGCAGCAGTATTATGACTTTGTTGTTGCAACACATTATTCTGAGGTGGGTAAAGGATAAGTTCAGGTTTGTTGTGAGTGCGAAGTTTTTGTGATGGTGGATAAAGGATGAGTTTAGGTTGGTTTTGAGTGTGTTGTTTGTGTGAAGGTGGGTAGAGAATTAGAGGGTTCTTAAAATGTCCCATGGGGTATGTATGAGGTCCATTGTTCAAGGGAGATCTAATGGAAACTTGCACATTCATAACCTCATTAGTCTTGGTTTGATGTATCTCTAGTGAAGGGAAATCTGGAATCACCTTTTTATCGTGAGTGAAGGAAGACACATAACTATTATTGTCATTTTCTAACACCATGATATTCTCCCTAGGAGGAGAGCTTTTCGGAGAACTACAAATCAAATTTTCTTGACATTCATGGATTGGTTCTTCTAAAATGACTTCATCACAAGTATGGGAATGATTGACTGTTGAATTATGTCGCTCAATAAGGGTTGCCTTAGGTGAAAGGGGACAAGTAAGATGCTCATGACTCTCATTGGTTGTATTTTCTAACATCAAAGCATCCTCCTTAAAACTAGGGGAGATACTAGGAGAAGAAAAAGTATGATTATCATGATCATTTATGACTTCATTCCTTTGTTCCCTAATGTCTTCCAAAATAGGATAGGTAGGGGAAGGATCATAAAGAGGGTTATCATAGATCTTGAAAGTTTTCTTATCTAACACTAACATATCCACATCACTATCACAAGAGGAGAAGATGGTAGGAGATGAACATAGGTAGGGTTCAATAATCTCTTTTTTTGTTGTATGATTGTCATGATTACTTATCGTTATGTCCTCTTCTTTAGTAATGTTATGTCTAATAGGAGAGGTAAGAGGAGAGAAACAACTCAAAATTTCAAAACTCTCATCAATTGGTTCTTCTAGCACTATAATCTCTTCTTCACAGGTGGGAGAGATGGTAGGAGAATAAAAAATGTGATTGCTAGGATTATCCAAGGTTTCTTTCACTAGACTAACCTCTTCCACAGAAGGGAAACTAGGAGAGGGAACAATGATAAACAAAAGGAGAGGGGAAAAGACCTCATATTCATATGCACCTAACAAAACTTTCTTACAACATGTAATAAGATCCAAAAATAGAACATGAAATATGATAATTATAGCTTTTTGTAATGAAAACATGATTTAATCATTATTCTACAAACTTGAAATGTAACCATTCTAAAGAAAACATGCAAAAGAGGAATGCAAATTTTCATATTTTAAGGATGACAATTGTTTGATTATGATATCTAACAATATAGGAATGCAAAATTGAAATTTAAACTATGCATAAAATGAACTAATTTAAGCTACATATAAAGAAATGAATGTTACATAAACTCAACCAACTAATACAAATGGGGAAAGGCAGCAAACAAAAGCTTAAAAATAGGGTTTTCAACTCTATAAATGTAGTTTCAAGGGTGAACAAGGACTAAGTCACCCAAGGTGGTGAATTAGTCTCAATAGGTATTTTTTTCAGAATTTCTAGAGTTTTTTTATGTATTTAGATGTTTTCTATGCTATATGATGTAGACCTAAGATGCCAATGTCAAATTTTAGAAATTTTTAATGATTTAAGATGTAGAAATGCAACCTATTTTGCACTTTCACTAATGCAAAATTTGAAACCCTAGAATGCAACTTAACTAATGTAACATGAAATGCAAGCTAATTCTAGGATGATGACTCCAAAACCAGAAAATAAATTATTCTAAAGGCAGCTTCACTAAAATGTAAACAAATATTTTGGCTTCCAAGGGTCTAGCACTTCTAGGGTTTTTCACTTAAAAGGAGAAAGATGAGCCAAAATGCTATGTAAAAACTCAATATTAATGATATATGGATGCAATATTCCTATATGAGATGATTTAAATGAAAAGTACTGATAAAATAGATTGATTATGCATGCAAAACTAAGAGATGCAAAGTGTTTGAAAACACAGTGTTGTATGCAAAAGGAACTAGAAACATGAACAAATAATGAAAAAACTTGATGAAATTGAATGAGGTGCACCTGGAGCTTGAAAGCTGATGTTGAGAGGTTCTAGAATCCTACAAATTTGACTGGAAATACTAATTGGGACACTTGTGCCAATTTGGGCAACTTAGTCCCAGATCTAGAAAAACTACTCTAAAGCCCGTTTCAGCCAAATGGGTGTCTGAATATGTGGAAATCACTGAAACGAATGCACATTGGGACTAATTCACCATTATTGGTAACTTATTCCACTTCTATATTTCTAAATTTTTTAAAAGAAAACATAAGCCCTTGGTCAACACTTTGGTTCTTGACAAGTGTATGCTTCTGAAACTCTAATTTTTAGGCCTGAAAGTGACTTTTAGTGAATATTTTGGATTTGAAAACAAGGAGAAGTCTTAAAAAAAATTCAACTTGATCTTCAATGATTTCCAAGCCTTCAAGCTACCTAAATCTGTAAACACACAAGGAAAGAGAAAAAAAAAGTTGAATGTTTGGGCATGGGGGTTTGCCTTGGTCAAACCCCTTTTTAGGTAATTAAACCAAAATGAAGAAATGAGACAATGAAGCATGAAGTAATGGATTTAATACCTTTCCATGATGATTAATCTTGAATTTCTACATCAAAAGATGAAGAATTTTGCCTTGAATGTTTGAAGAATGCTATCTTGATGACTTCAAATGATAAAACCCTAGCTTGCTTGACTTGGGGAAATGATGAATGATGAATGAATGATTATAAGTTATGAATTAGGGTTTAGGGGCTTGTATTTATAGGAAATCCAACTAATTTTCCCATTAATTGAATCCCTAAGGCTGACATGGATGAAAATAAAACTTAAAATCCAACTTTTCTTGCTCAAAACTCAAAAATAATCCAAATGGGACTAATTCACTACTCTAGATGACTTAGTCCCACCTAGTAGGGACTCACTCACCCAGAGCAGTCCTTTTGTTAGCTGGATTTTTGGGGAATGAATAATTTTAGCTCTTATGTTGATTTCATCGAGTATTTGATCAAATTATGCCTTGGGATGCACAATATGGGACCATAGGGGCCTAATAATGATGATGTAAAGGTAAATTAGGTATTGGGCCACAAAATTCAATGTGAAAGTATGATTAAATACACTTTACAACGCTAAAATGAGGTCCACTTAGCCTAGAAAGGCACAACATCCAATGTGAATGTTTAGGACACATTACAACACTAGATTAAAGTAAAATTAAATTTACAAGAATTCTAGATTAATGTGATAATGCATTTAAATATATTTTATGATATTGAATTAAGGGGAAAATGGGTCCATTGGACTTAGATGCTTAATAAGAGTCTAGAAAAGTGTGAAAGTCATTTACAACACTTTAAAACACCGTTACAAGACATCAATAAATGCATTTGCAAGGGTCCAAGACCTAATGTGGACATGTAAAACACCTCAGAACATTAAATCAAGGCCAAATTAAGTCCAATTAGCATCAGCTATTCCCAAATGAAACAAAGAAAAAGGGATACTTTTTTTGTGTCCATAGCTACGTGCACATCCTGACAAGGTTCTTGACTTTGTGGCTATTGAGACATTACAATTCCACCTACCCATGAATTTTAATGCCTTTGTGGTCATAGAAATGCTTGAAAACAACCCTCTTGCATGCATTTCTTCGTTCAATCTTGTTAAAATTTTATTCCATTCACTCTCTCATTCATTGTTCCAACTAGAGCTTTCATTCTCTTATTCTCTATCTTGCATTCTCATTCTCTCAAGCTCTTCTACACCATTTTTTAAAAACTTCTTGCATTTTCTTAGCTCCATCTTCATCTTGGCTCAATCAAGTGTTGCACTCTCTTTTGGCTTTACAAGCTCATTGACGAGAGGGTAAGCACTCTATTTTCATACCATTATCACACTTATTTAATAGCATATTGATATCTAACATGTCTTCTTCCTTTATCTTTTCATTCTTTATCTTCTATTGTCTATTTCTTTATCTCTTTGTCTTCTTGGTTGTCTGTGGAGGTGAAAACACCAAAATAGGGGTTTGACTGAGGCAAGCCCCAAAACAACCCCAATAATTTTCATTGTCTCTCTATGTGTAGGTTACTTGTGTGGACCTTTGTGAAAGGATACATAGAATTGGACCACCCATGAGTTCATATCTCTCTTTATCTCTCATCTCTTCATTTTATTTAGTTTTATTACAAGCATATTTAGTATTCTTCTTGTTGTACTTTATTTTCAACATTTTATTAGCTTACTAAACTATTAGATTTTAGTTCATGAGTTCTCAGTAGATCTTGTGTGTCCTAGTTTCCTTGCTTTATTTTTGATCTGTACAAGACCACAATGTGTCACGAGGATGTTCACAAACAGTGCTATCATCATCTAGGTGAGAGCTTGCAGTTTGTCTCTGAGACCTTCAAGGCTTGCCCATTCGACTTCTGAAGTCTTGTTTTCTAAAATTTATCATAAAATATAACAAAAAATATCTTTCTTCCATCTTTTGTCACTTGAACTTAGCCTTTGAGGTAGTTGAGGATAATTCACTCCCTCTAGACTCTTCCCCATCTCTAAGACTTGAGAGTAGTGAATCTCCTCCTCTATAGTGGTATTTAAAATATCTTTGAAAAATTGTTAGATCACTAGGACCACATTTTCCTAAGTCAAATACCTTGAATGGGAATGAATGAAAAATCAAGGAATAAATCTATTTTTGCACAAGAGGGTTTCATTTGTTTATATGTAATTGTATCAATCTTTTTCTTCAAAATGGACCCAAAACTAGATGGGAAATAGCATGGATATGCAAATTTCACTACCACAATAATAAATTTACACTAAAACCTTACAATAAGAATGTAATTAAACAATTTGATTGGTATCAAAATGGAACTAATACTTTTTATTTCACCTTCACTTTACTTTTATACTATTCTCTATTCACTTCTTTGATTTCAAATTATATTTTCAGATCATAAAATGTGGACCATTGTAACTTTATTTGTAAGCCTTCCTAATTTGAAACTAGTAAATTTTATTTCACCTTTACTATTGTGATATTATCAATTGACTTCTATGATATCATAGAACCAATCATGTTTATTTCATATTTTCTCTCACCCTATTCTCCATCCACTCAGCTTAGTTTTAAAGTTATGTCCTGCATAATAAAATATGAACCCTCACAAACCTTTATTATGCCAAGAGGCGTATTACAATGGCATCAACAAATATATGTACATTTTTATTCTCCCCATTTAAATTGACGTATATTAAGTTGTCACAAAGTAAAGTATTTATCAATAGATTCATACTTTTAAATCAGATTTTAAAGTAGTTTACATAATGCAAAAAATTCCTTGTTTTAGCTAAATAGAATTAATTATATGCACTCAAATAAATTAATCAATATTTTTAATTGTCTTTATTTTGATTTTAATCTTCTTCATATCATTGGATTTTGAGATTTGATGAAACAAAAAATAAAATAAAAGAGATTTGATGAAACAAAAAAAATCAAATAAAAGAGATTTGATGAAACAAGAAAATCTAATCAAAGAGATTTGATGAAACAAAAAGAACAAATAAATAAATAAATAATATTTTTTATCCTACAGAATAATCAACGATTTGATTACAAAATAAATCAATCAAAAAGAAAATTAGAGAATGATAACTCTAGAAGTATTTTATATATTAATATTTAATATACATATGCTAGTTTGATAAAGTTTATATCAATATTAAAATTTAAGTTAATTTTTTTCTCGAGCATACAACCACCAGCTCAAATATTGTCTTCCTGCTTTCATACTGTACCTACTACAATAACATTTTCATATTGATTCCGTTAAAAAACAGCTCTTTTCAATCTCTTAGCTTTATCTCAGTCCCAAAAAAAAGTGAGATGCCACTGTAGTCAGTCACATAGTGAAGCGTGGCATAAATTGAAAATCCAAAGCAGAGCTTAGCGCCATAATTATTACTTTTGTTCGCTTTAAAAGGTCTTAAATATCATAGTTTCTTCCAATATCTGTGTTTTGGCTTTACTTCATTCGGAAGGCAAAGAGAAAGATTGGAATGCACGTACAAAAGAATTGACATGAAACTTTGACTGAATGCATTGCTGGGAATGCATGAATGAATGATATTACTTTTATTTTGTTCCATTAGTACATATTAGTGGGCAGAACTTTTTAGCTTTACTTACACTGGAAGAAACTGCGATGGTTCAGTAGCTACCATGGTTCAACTTTTTGAAAGCTAACAAAAGCAGTTACTGAAATAAGCTTTTAAGAAAGAATTGGATAAAAATAAGAGCTTGGAAAAACCTCAATCCAGTATGAATATGTTACATCACTCTATAATTATCTAGATCATCAAAAGAATATTTGATTGCTGTAAAGTTTTACACATTCAAATTCAAAGCATTCAATTATGAAAATTTAATGAATTTAAAATATAAAGATTGCATTCTTTTATGTTCCCTGAAAGGATCGAATGTCATATGAAATAAAGAGTTGTGATGGTCCACATTTCATATCGAGGAATACAACTTTGTAAATATAAAGATAACATTTTTTATGTTCAGTGGAAGGATCAAATGTTTTATCAAACAAAGAGTTGTGATGGTCCACATTTCATATTGAGGAATACAACTTTGTAAATATAAAGAACATTTTTTTATGTTTGGTGGAATGATCAAATGTTTTATCAAATAAAGAGATGTGATGGTCCACATTTCATTTTGAGGAATACAACTTTGTATTATAGAGAGTTTAACAAGACCTCAACCCAATCACTATGAATATGTTAGCTTACTCTATAATTGTTTAAACCATAGAAAGAAGAAAACAATATTTGAGCCGGTGAACATTTGCTTAGAAGATAATTTAAATTAAATTTTAAAATCCAAAATAATTACTTTTGTAAGTGTGACAATTTTTCATGCTTTGGTAGGGATTGAAAACTTAATCAAATAAAAAGTTGTGATGGTCCATATTTTATATGAGAATTGCAAGAACAACATAACTTTAAATTCAAGCCAACTAGACAAAGAATATAATGAGCAAATTAAAGTATGGTAAAATAGAAATTGTTAATTCCATCTTAATAATTTTTTTAATAATACTATTTTTAGTAAAAATTTAAAGTATAAAGTGTATAATTTTGATATTTTTTAATATCAAATTAAATTATAGTTAATATTTGTTGTAAAGGAGTTTTTTTAATTTTATTCAGGCTAATTAAATGAATGTGCATCAATAAACATAAATTAATCTAGATTATTGAATTATTTAATTAGAATATATGTGTGGTTATATAAATGAATCTTAGTTATAGATTGTTTAAGGATTGATTGTGAAAATTTAGAAGATTTGAGAGAAATTGTACACAAGTCATATTCGAATAATAACATTTAGATTCTTGTAATGGAAAAGAAGCACAAATAGTCTACACAAAAAATAATTAATAAGTTGATTGATTATTAACTAGAGCTTGAACATAATTTGAATATTTGTTGAGAATGGTTCTATGAGGTTAATGGTTCTATAATTAAAATCTACTAAAATGTATTATTGAATTTAAATAATGTAATCTACTCAACACATGTTGACTTCTCTTATAAGCATAAGAACTTAGTTAGATTTATTACTCTAGAATGTGCAATTTATGATAACTAGGTGACTTAATATTATACTAATAAAATGTAATGTAGAAAGTTGTATACCCTCACGATGTCGCACTATGTTTTGAGTACACTTTGGCATTCATACCCCTAGTATGTTTCATGGAATACTTGAGCCTATCACTAGACTATTTTCGCTCACTAGATTATGGACGTTCTACATCATAATTATATTCTACTCATTGACTTGAGACCATATGGGAAATTGAGAAAAAATCCTAAAGACACAAGAAAAATGCATAGATGTTCATACAACATGCTAGCATCTTGAAGTTTAAAAAAAAATAAACATTAGGTTTCTCATCTAGCTAACTACTATCAATTGTGATAGTTCCTTTTCATCAAGAAAATACATTGTGTTCCCAAATCTAAACCTTGACCTTTTCTATTACCTTCATCCAAATAAAGTTTCAAAATTTTCAAAATATTAGATCTATCTTCTCTCTTAGATCTTGGTTGTCCTTGGCTACAAAAATATCGTTGTAGCTTGCTCAAGTCCTAATATTGCTATGTTATTATGGGTATCTCCAATGTTCTCTCTCTTCTTCTTCATCACTTAGTTGGTAATATTGTTTCATGCTAATGTAGGAGCATCAAGGGTGTAAGAGAAATCTTGCATCACCAAAAAAACATGCTATATCATTTTAATAACAACTAAATTTGGTAGGGTTACTATTTTTAGTAAGTTTCCATTTATGCACGATTGGATTCAAAATCTTACATAGACCTCCATAATGGAAAATTTGTTAGAAATATATGCCTCAATCTCACAGGCTGAAACCTCTGAAAGGGAAAAGTTGGTGTGACATCTTTTGTGTTTGGCCGACTAGCAGTTGAAACCTTGTTGAAATGATTCAGGTTGTTGTGACCTTGCTTCGGTCTCACCGAAGGAGCCTATCGCTGTGAAATTTTGTTCATTATAACCTCTCACCGCTCGTGGAGACCTCTTGTCCACTGTTGGCATTTATCAGATATCAAGGAGAGTCTTGGATGTTTGCTATGAGCTCTCAGTGATGAAGGAATGTCTCGCCGACAACATTTTTTGTTGAAGTCTTCGGGGAGAGTCTTGGGTGTTTGGTAAGAAGTCTTACCAATATGGATGTCTCACCGATAGCTTTATCCTGGAGACATCGGGGTGACTTGAACACTTGGGAAGAACTCTTGGCAACAGTTGGTGTGTCTCACTGACGGTATACACTCGGAGTAGCACAAAGGTCTCGGTGTGAAGTCTTAGCGATGGAGAGAAGTCTTGTCGACTGTTGCTTGGTGCTCAATATGAATTGTGAGCATTCAGAGTAACGTCTCAGCGATAGTGGTATGTCCTACCGATTGTTGAACATTTTGGTATAGCACTTAAAGACTCGATATGATCTCTTAGTGAAGGATGATAGTCTTGCCAACTATCGAGCACTTTTGAATACTTAGTGAACATCGGTGTGATGTCTTGGCGAAAGATGATTGTCTCACCAAATGGAACACTCATGTATATGTGACTTATGGAGCTTCGGTATGACATCTCACTGATAGCAATAAGTCTTGGCGATAGTGATACATGTGAAGAACTTCGGCATGAGGTCTTGGCGACACGAGGAATTCTTAGCGATGGTCTTCTGGACTTGGTATGACATCTTTCCGATAGATGAACTCTTGGCTATGTGGCATTGGGGAGACACGGTTAGTGTCGCACTGACATGCCAACACAAATTGAAGTTTTTTGACTGAGTGAAGACTATCCTATGTGGCTTGTTGTCGACCAATCAGAGAAGCCGAATGGGAACCGTTGGAAGATAGTTTGTTGTGGCAGTTTTTGTGAGGAAGTTCGATAGATAGGAACAACATGAATATAGTCTGGAATCATAGATGATGTCTAGTTCAGATCGACAGATTGGGGTGTGGTTGTATGATCAGTGGATAAATTCTATTTTGTGAAGACTGTAACATGAATGTTTTGTAACAAGGTTGTTCATAGTGAATGTTGTTGTAAACTAACATAAAAAAGATAAGCCAGAACTCTGTATGTAATCTTTATTGTTGTAATACAAAGAGATTTCTCTTGGTGTGGTGGGTTTTTCTCCCATAAGGGTTTTCCCACATAAATCTAGTGTTCATATGTGTTTTTCAAATACTTTGTTTCTATATTGCTTTCAAGTGCATCTTAATTGGACTGTAATTATAAAATTTAAGAGTGTTTCTACATTCTTCCTTGAGGTTTTTACATTAGGAGAGTTGTTTCTGCACCTTTACTTCCCTTACAAGTGGTATCAGAGCCTGGCCAGTTGTGTTATCCTCGTGAGTACGTTGGGTTTTTTGAGTCAATTTTGTTCAGTGGGAGTCCTGTAGAAGCTTGCTAATTCAAATTGCAGATTGAGATGGCTAGCATGTAATGGAAGATTGAAATAGAGAAGTTCAATGGCAGCAATTTTGAGTTGTGGAAACTAAAAATGGAGGATCTCTTAGTGGATCATGATCTATGGCTTGTTGTGTTTGGAACTAAACCTACAGGCACAAAACAAGAAGATTGGGACCTTGCAGATAGAAAGTCTAAGGAGCTGATAAGGCTCTATTTGGAAGACTCCATTCTTCTGAATGTGCATGAAGAGAAGACTGTATCTTCCTTGTGGAAGAGACTGGCATCTATTTATCAGGAGAAGTCCTTGGTGAATAAAATGTTCCTAAGGAATAAGCTGTACACTTTGAGAATGCAGGAAGGAGGGTCTGTAGCTGATCATTTGAACACATTCAACATGCTGATTGCACAATTAACTTCTATTGGTGTAAAGAATGATGAAGAGGATCGTTGTATGCTTCTATTGTGTTCTTTTCCAGACTCTTGGGATCACTTGGTGATGGCTATTGGGAGTACAACATTGAATTTCAAGATGGAAGATGTTGTTGCTTCTTTGTTATTAGAAGAGATGAGAAGAAAATCTTCTGAGATGGAAAAGGAGGATCTTGCTGTTAGAGGAAGATCAAAAGAGAAAGGATTTAAGAAGAACAAGAAATCTAAATCGAAATCAGAGGGGAGATCAAAGTCTCCTTGCAAGAAGTCCAAGGTGAAGTGTCAGAACTATGGGCAACCTAGTCATGTCTGAAAGGATTGTAAAGAGGAGAAAAAGAAGAAGAAGAAGAATTCTTCCAATAATGATTCTTCTCAAAGTGATGCAGACAATTTCATTGCAGCCTTGGCTACATAGGCATCAGATGATGTCTGGCTGATTGATTCAAGTGCATCTTTCCACATGACATCTCATAGAGACTGGTTTACAAAGTATGAAGAATACGATGGTGGAAAGGTGTACTTAGCAAGTGATTCAACTTTGGAGATTGTTGGTCGTGGAAGAGTCAGAATCCAATTCCCTAATGGCAAAGTGAAGGGAATCAAGGATGTGATGCATATACTAGGTCTAGCTCAAAATTTACTGTCTATTAGTAAGCTGAATGATATCGGAGTGCAAGTCACGTTCTCTGGAAATGGCTGCAAGATGACTAGAGGCTCAATGGTGCTAGCAAGGGGTGCTCGTATTGGTACCTTGTACAAGCTGGATGCAAATGCTATTCAATGTAATAGTGTCTCTAGAAAGTCACTGAAAGCTACTCATGGAGGTAAAGAGGAAATTGTTCCTAATTGTGTAAACTCTATGGAAGTAAAACTTCCAGAAGAAAAGACTATGCTCCAACATCATAGGCTAGGCCACATTGGAGAGAAAGACTTAAAAACCTGGTTGAGGGGCTTGATGATTGTAACCTTGAATTTGAATTATGTGAACATTGTATATATGGAAAGCAACACCGTGTTTCTTTTTATTCTAGTCCTCATAAATCTTCTGGTTTGCTAGATTATATTCATTTTGATGTATTTGGTCCAGTGAATGTTCCTTCTTTGTCTAAATCAAGATACTTTGTGTCATTTATTGATGATTATTCAAGAAGAGCATTTGTATATTTTCTGAAAAGTAAATCAAAAGTGTTCAATTGGTTTAAAGAATTTAAGAACCTTGTTGAAAATCAAACTAGTAGGAAAATTAAATGCTTAAGGACTGATAATGGCGGTGAATTTTGTTTTGATGAATTCGAGAGGTATTGTAAAGACCATGGAATTAAAAGACATAAGACTACACCTTATACTCCACAGCAAAATGGAGTTGTAGAAAGGTTCAATAGGACAGTGATGGAGAGAGCACGAAGTATGCTGAGTAGTGTTGGCTTGGAGGAGAAGTTTTAGGCTGAGGCTATTCCTACTACTTGTTACTTGATAAATCGTTCTCCAAATTCTTCTCTTGTTGAGAAAACTCCTTTGGAAGCGTGGTCTAGTAAGAAGCCCTCTCTGAGACACATTCGTGTTTTTGGCTGTGAGGAATATGCATATGTGACAAATGAGAAAAGATCTAAGTTGGAGAACAAGGCTATCAAATGTTTTTTATTGGCTATAGTGCTGGCATAAAAGGATAGAAGCTTTGGAATCCTGATACGGAGAAGGTTGTATACAGTAGAAGTGTAATATTTCATGAGTTGAAGCCTTCTACCTTGGATTTGTAGTCAGAGAAAAACTCTAAAAATAAAAAGGATGTAGTTATAATTCCTCCGACACCAGAGAAAGAGGAATTGAAAATTCAAAATGTACCTGAATCTGAGCAGAGCTCAAGTAGTTCTGAAAGTTTTGAAGAAGAAGAACCTTAGCCTCAGCCAGTGAGGAGGTCAACTTGTGAAAGAAAACAACCTGATAGGTATGGGTTCTCTTTGATAGATTCTACTTGTGCCTATGCTTTGATTTCTAGCACTGATGAGCCTAGGACAATAAAAGAGGCATTTAGAATGTCTGATTCAGATTCTTGGTTGGAAGCCATGAATGAAGAAATGGCATCATTAGAGAAGAATGATACATGGCGTTTGGTGCCCTTCCCTAAAGACAAAAAAGTTGTGGGCTGCAAATGGGTATTCAAGAAGAAGATAGGTCTGGATGGCAGTGTGGAAAAATACAAGGCAAGATTGGCTGAAAAGGGTTATTCCTAGGTAGAGGGAATTGATTATGGGGATATTTTTTCTCTTGTAGCTAAGCTAACGTCCATTAGATTTCTTTTGTCACTTGTAGTAGCGTATCACTTAGAGATCAAACAGATGGATGTGAAGACAACATTTCTTCATGGTGATCTTGAAGAAGAAATCTATATGTCCTAGCCTGAGCACTTTGTTGAGAAAGGTAAAGAAAAACTAGTTTGAAAATTAAAGAAGTCTTTGTATGGGTTAAAGCAGTCACCTAGGATGTGGTACCAGAAGTTTGATACTTTTGTATTGTCCTTGGGATTTGTGAGATCCAAATCTGATCATTGTGTCTATTATAAAGTTGAAAGTAATCTAGTGCTTATTATTGCTCTCTACGTTGATGATATGTTGTTCATAGGCAATAGTAAGCTAATGATTTCTTATCTTAAGTCTTAGTTATCTTCTAAGTTTGAAATGAAAGATCTTGGTGCAACAAGGTATATTTTGGGGATGGAGATAACTAGGGACATGTAGAATAGAAAAAATTGGCTTAATCAGAGTAAGTATATTAGGACTGTTCTCGAGAGATTTTGTATGAATGACTACAAGCAGCTAGTTGTTCCATTCTTGCAAGGAATGAAGCTATCTGTTGAAGATTGTCCAAAATATCCTACTGAGATGGAGGACATGGCCAGTGTACCCTATGCTAGTGTGGTTGGCAGTCTTATGTATGCAATGGTTTGTACAAGGCCAGACATTGCCCAAGCAGTGGGAGTACTTAGTTAGTTTATGGCTAATCTTGGGAGGACACATTGGGATGTTGTGAAGAGAGTGTTTAGATATTTGAAGGGGACTTCAAAATATGCTTTGTGTTACCATGGGAACTTGGTTGAATCATAGAGGACTATCAGTATTCAAGGTTATGTAGATTCTGATTGGGCAGGGGACATTGACAGCAGGAGGTCCACCAGTGGATACATTTTCATGATGAATGGTGGTGCAGTGAGTTGGATGAGTAAGTGGCAGGTTGTAGTCGCTTTGTGTTTTAACATTGGTTTTGATTAAGGGAAAATAACTATTTTCTGTGACAGTCAAAGTGCAATTTGTCTAGCAAAGAATCCTACTTTCCATGCCAGGATGAAACATATAGATGTACAGTACCATTTTGTAAGAGATATGGTGTAGGATGGAAAGTTCATTTTGGAAAAAGTTGATACTCTGGAGAATGTTGCAGATGCACTGATGAAGCCAGTGAGCATAGACAAGTTCAGGTAGTGTGCTGATTTTATGGGCCTTAGTTCCCATGAAAGTTAGTAGTTTTGTTGTGCTCTGGAGGTGCCTGTGTGATCTTCATCAAGTGGAATATTGTTAGAAATATATGCCTCAATCTCACAAGCTAAAACCTCTGAAAGGGAAAAGTCGGTGTGACATCTTTTGTGTCTGGCCGACTAGCAGTTGAAACCTTGTTGAAATGATTCAGGTCACTGTGACCTTGCTTTAGTCTCACCGAAGGAGCCTATCACTATGACATTTCATTTGGTATAACCTCTCAGCGCCCGTGGAGACCTCTTGTTGACTGTTGGCATTTATTGGATATTAGGGAGAGTCTTGGATGTTCGCTATGAGCTCTCAGCGATGAAGGAATGTCTCGCCGACAATGTTTTCTATTGAAGTCTTTGGGGAGAGTCTTGGGTGTTTGGTAAGAATTCTTACCGATATGGATGTCTCACCGATAACTTTATCCTAGAGACATCGAGGTGACTTGAACACTCAGGAAGAACTCTTAGTGATAGTTGGTGTGTCTCACCGACGGTATACACTCAGAGTAGCACAAAGGTCTCAGTGTGAAGTCTTAGTGATGGAGAGAAATCTTGCCGACTATTGTTTGGTGCTTGGTATGAATTGTGAGCATTCAGAGTAACGTCTCAGTGATAGTGGTCTGTCCTGCCGACTGTTGAATGTTTCGGTATAACACTTAATGACTCGGTATGATCTCTTAGTGAAGGATGATAGTATTTCCGACTATCGATCACTTTGGAATACTTAATGAACATCGATGTGATGTCTTGGTGAAAGATGATTGTCTCACCGAATGGAACACTCATGTCTATGTGACTTATGGAGCTTTGGTATGACATCTCACCGATAGCGATGAGTCTTGGCGATAGTGATACATGTGAAGAACTTCGGTATGAGGTCTTGGCAACACAAGGAATTCTTAGCAATGGTCTTCTAGACTCAGTATGACATCTTGTCAATAGGTGAACTCTTGGTTGTGTGGCATCAGGGAGACACGGTTAGTGTCTCATTGACATGCCAACACAGATTAAAGTTTTTTGACTGAGTGAAGACTATCCTATGTGGCTTGTTGTCGACCAATCAAAGAAGCTAAATGGGAACCATTGGAAGATAGTTCGTTGTGGTAGTTCTTTGGGGAAGTTCGATAGATAGGAACGACATGAATATAGTCTGGAATTGCAGATGATGTCTGGTTCGGATCGACGGATTGGTGTGTGGTTGTATGATCAGTGGATGAATTCTATTCTGTGAAGACTATAACATGAATTTTCTGTAACAAGGTTGTTCATAGTGAATTTTGTTGTAAAGTAACATCAGAAAGATAAGTCAGAACTCTATATGTAATCTTTATTGCTGTAATATAAAGTGACTTCTCTTGGTGTGGTGGGTTTTTCTCCCGTAAGGGTTTTCCCACGTAAATCTAGTGTTCATATGTGTTTGTCAAATACTATGTTTCTGTATTGCTTTCAAGTGCATCTTAATTGGACTATAATTGTAAAATTTAAGAGTGTTTCTACATTCTTCTCTGAGTTTTTGACGTTAGGAGAGTTGTTTCCACATCTTTACTTCCCTTACAAAATTGAAGCTAATGGTGAAGAAATCACTTCAATATCATTTGTCATTTGTGAGATATTAAAATTTCAATCACCAAAAATCCTATTAAAATATTTGAAGTCAAATTTGAGTCCCTTAGAGGCTCCAAATGAGCCCGAAAATTACCAAAAAACCAAAGTAGTCTACCTTTTGATTTTGGCCAAGCATCTTCTCAAGAGCTTTACGAAAAGGTATTATA
Source organism: Sequoia sempervirens (assembly GCA_007258455.2). NCBI lineage: Eukaryota > Viridiplantae > Streptophyta > Pinopsida > Cupressales > Cupressaceae > Sequoia > Sequoia sempervirens. Next base: position 348,157,683 of record VDFB02353493.1, on the reverse strand, counting down.
GTTGAAAATCCAACAATCGATCAAATGTTATGACCCCTCGAAGTTGCAATACCAAAATGAATAAAATTTTAAAATTTCTTCTTGTGGGAGTTACACTTTCTAGAAGATTCTAGGGTGGTTATGCATTCTACATAAAGGATACAAAGGGGGTTACAAAGAGGGAGGGTAGAGAAAATTAGATTGTGGCTCCGATTTGTAGATTTATATAATCAAAATCTCATGTGATAGCAATTGTAATGTTGTGATTTCGTTTTCATTTTAGTGATAATAGAAAATATTTGCTTCCTTCTTGTATTTTGTTTGTGCAATTCCTTTTTGTTGTTGTGAGTTTCAAATCATAAGGGGAGTACCCTTCATCTCACATTTAAATATTATTTTGGTTATATTACAACTATATATTTTTATCATACATATTCTACATTTTTAGAAAATATATTGGTGGTTATCACCTCCTCTCCTTTCATTAAACCTCATACACACTAGAGTGTTATTCCCACTAGACTACAGGCACTTAATTCTCATAGATTTTATTTATTTTTTACTATTCTTAATCCTAGACATGCATAGGGGTTTGACTATTTTTTCTAAGCTCCTAAGAATCCCCAACCATTTTCTTTATCGTTATCTACAAGTATTATTTAAAAACACTTTCATTTCTCTTAGAATTTTTATTTTATTTTCAAAATATATAGACTTAGTTTATTTTTTTATTTTGATATAATATTATATCACCTGGATCATTACTTTTTCATTTTTGTTCTCTGTCGCATATAGTTGAGCATGAACTCTATGGGAGAAACAATGTTACCAATTTTTTATGCTGCAAAATGTCATAGGAACAACAACACATCACATAGATGTTTGTGCATTGTGCTAGGGTCCTAGACAACATCTTCCCAATTTTAATCTTGGGTTCCCCTATGCATGCTAATTATTTTTCTAACTTCAATTTCTTAAATTCATCTTTTAGTTTATAGGAAATCAATATTTTCATATTTTTTTATTATATTTTAGCTTAGTGGAAACACCTTTTACAAGAATAATTAATTCTAGGATATATTGGTATTAATTGATCTTCTCATATTTTAAAAACTATCATAACATTACACTCATAAAAATAGTTTTATCCTAAATTATTATCATAAAAAACATTCAACTTAGAAAATAAGAAACATTCTAAGTTAAAGAAAAATGTTCTTACATTAATTTTGATGAAGATAATCTTCTTCAATAATTTCTTTCTTTGTTCACCCATTACATTGTCATGAATTCATAATTCTCTTTACTTCTAATAATTTTAGGTATTTTCCTCCAATTTTTTATTGCCTTCAATTATATCTTTTCTAAATATGACCTACTATATGATCTATTAGATGACTTTACTCAATTCCCTTATCAATATAATTTTGGAAAAATAACATTTCTTTAAAAATAACTTTAATGTGATAATTATTTGAATTATTATCTAATATAAATTTCATAAAAAACTATTACTGTTTGTGGGGTTCATCATTTACCCCAACCTTACTACCCTACCATTAATATTCAAGGTGCTCCAAGAAATCCTTGATTTTTTTATTACTAAACTTATCTTGCTCATTCTATTAAGTATAATGAGATTGTGGCTACTAATATCAATGCAATAGCCCAAATTTATTATAATTCTCAATGAAATAATCTAAGGTAGTTCATATGCATGTTTCTCCTCCTCCTCTATCTACTATTCTTTGATTATTTAATTGTTATCTTGTTAGAATTTCCCTAGAGTATGATCTTATCAACAAATTTAAATCTATTCAAGCTAATATATCTCTTTGTGAGATAATCTATACTTATCCTTCTTAACATCCTATGGGGTAAGTGCACAAAGATGAGGGGTCAAAAAGGGGTCTTAAGTGGCCACTTTTTTTATAAAATTAGGAAATACTAACCTTGGATGAGAAATTGAGGATAGTTACACTCAATTTTAAGATACAACAAAAACAAGGGTCATAGTGCTCTGAATCTACTTTCAAAACTACTAATTTTATTTGATCAAAAAAAGGGAGTCATAGAAATTGGTGTTGTTTTTATCAAAAAAGTATAACATAATTTTTTTTGTGGCTCCCTAGAAGGTTAACTTTTTTTAGTATTCTAAAAATTACTTCAATGAGAAATTAGCTAGAAACATGTAGTTTATGCCCAAATTTTCTAATAATTTTTTAATGAATATATGATTTTTTACTAATTTTAAAAGTGGACACATTCTGAATTATTATTTTTTTGGCTATGCTACCCCAATAATATTTTAAAACTATTCAAAAATCATTTTTTTATTTTGAATATCTATAGAATGGAGTCTAGTTTATAAAAATGAGATTTATTTGAAATTTCAATGAACAGTTTAAAAATAAAGTAAAAATACAAAACATTGGTTTTTGACCAAAAAAAATACACAAATGTTCAAAATAAATTAAAGATGAAAGCCTTAACTTAGTCAAAATTTGAAGAAAATTACATCATTAATTAGCTATGAGAGAGTTTAACATTACCTAGGTGTTCATTTTAATCTACCTTGAAATGCATGCGAACCTGGTGGTTAGCATGAATGAGAGTATGTAATTTTTTATAAAATATGTCAAAATATGTTTTTAGGAATTGGAGTGGTATTCCAAGCATTTGGGTTTGAAATCCAAAGTAAATTCAATCAAAAGGCTTGGGAATTTCCAGAGAAAGATAAAATGTGAGCGCATTATAACACGCTTGTGTTATGTCATAATTTTGACATAACATGAGCACCTTATAACACACTTGCATTATGATATGCTTTATGTTTTTTTTTTGTTTTTATATAAATATGTGTTTTATGTATGTATGTTGTACTTCACATAACATGAGCATGTTATAACATGCTCACATTATGGTGGGTTTTCTATTTTGTGTATGTTTATATAAATGTATGTTTTATGTATGTATGTTTATATATAGGTTTGTATGTATACTTATTTGTATGTATGTATGGATGTATGTGTGAATGTATGTATGTATGAATGTATGTATGAATGTATAAATGTTTGTATGTATGAATGTATGCTTGTATGTATGTATTCATACATGTATATTTGTATGTATATATGTATTTTTTTTTGTATATATGCTTGTGTGTATGTATGTACATGTATGTATGTATGTTTGTATACTTGAATTTATGTATATGTATGTATGAATGTATGAATGTATGATTGTATGTATGTACATATGTATGAATGTAAGTATGAATTTATGTATGTTTGTATGTATTTATTGTGGCATCCATTTCCTTAGAGAAAGTATTCACAGTTAGAAGGGATCAAAAAGTGGCTTTAAAAAGTGTATCAAAATTATACACCAAAATGGTCAACCTAAAGCTCTATATAGTATAGGGTTTAAAGCTCTATATAGTAGAGGGTTTAGGGTATTAGGTTGAGGCTTTAGGGTATAGGGAATGAGGTTTGAGGGTGTAGGAATTATGGTTTAAGGTATAGTGTTGAGGGTTGAGGGATAGTGTTCAGGGTTGAGGGTATATAGTTAAGTCTATAGGTTATAGGTATTATGGTCTAGGATATTTGGTATAGGGTTGAGGGTTGAGGGTTGAGGGTTGAGGGTTTAGAGTACAAGGTTGAATATATGGTTTAGGTTTTAAGCATGGGGTTGAGGGTTGAGGGTTTACAATTGACTGATAATGTTTAGGGTTGAGGGTATAAGGTTAACTATATAGGTTATAGGGATTAGGGTTAACGATATTGGGTATAGGGTTTAGGGTATAGGTTTAGGGTATAAGGACTAGGGTTAAGGGTCGAGAGTGTAGGATTTAGGGTTTAAGTATAGGGTTGAGGGACAATTTTAAAGGTTTAGAGTATAAATTTGAGGGTATAGGGAAGAGGAAAGAGGGTTGAGGGCATGTGGTTTAAGGTATACGGTTAAAGTTTGATGGATTATGTCTTAAGAATAGGGTTGAGGGTTGAGGTTTTGCAATTGAGGGATAATATTCAGCCCATTGAGTGTATAAGATTAAGTGTGTGGTATAGGATTAGGGTTTAGGATATTGATTTTAGGGTTTAGGGTAGAGGTTGAAGGAATAAGGCATAGGTTTAAATGTTAACAATGTATGGTTTAGGTTTCAAGTATAGGGTTGATGGAAAATGTTCTAGGTTTAGGCTATAAGGTTGAGGGTATAGGGTATAGCGATGAGGGTTGAGGGTGTAGGGTTTATAGTTTAAGGTATAGGGTTGAGGGTTGAGGGATTAGGGCTTAAGTATTGGTTGAGGGTATATGATTGAGGGATAATGTTTATCTCATTAAGTGTATAAGATTGAGTGTGTAAGGTTTAGGGATTATGGTTTAGGATACTAGGTATAGGTTATAAGGTTGAGGCATTGAGGATATGAGGTATAGGGTGAAGGGTTCAATGTATTCATTAAAGTAAAGTCACGAGGTTAGCAGGCTTCTTCCACATGGCATATGTGCGGCATGGGGTCCATGATTTTCAAAGGCCTGGCGAGTATTGTGGTGGGCCTTGTGATCGAACAAAAGATATTAGTGTGCAAGACATGGTTGAATCTTTGTCACTCCCTGTGCACCCCACATGATTAAAATTATATTTCCCAAAGTCTTGCAAGGCTAGCAAGTTGGTGACATGTATCCCTAGTGGGACCAGTGGTGGTAACATATGAGTTAGTGGGATGTGATGTCATGGTGGCGAGTAGAAAAGTGATCAATGGTTGTGATCAAGAGTATCTAGTAGTGCCTGTTACCTTCACTGAGTTTTTGGTGGATCTTGGGTTGGTCCCATGGAGAGTAGTGGAAAGTGGTGGATTCATCCACATAGGTGTGTGTTTACCATCGATGAATATGGTCAGCACTCTAGGTGGCTAAATCTTATTGGTACAACTTTGTATGACTCACATCCTTATTGTGAGTCATTTGATGTTTTGATGGTGATGATCATGTGACCCTTATTTAAAATGTTTAAATCCGATGGTCGGTTTTTAAAGTTGTTGGCAGTGAACATTAGGCATTGGATCTTGGCATGATTAAGGCAGATCAACAACCACAATTCAAAGTGTGATTTCCCCAATGGTTAGTTGCCCCTATTCATGAGTATTGACTACGCAGTAATGGTGCATTCATTTCTCAGCTCCTAAATCAACTCTAGATGGATTTTGATCGCATTCTTGTGCTTCTTCCAAGGCCGAAGTGATTGTTGAGTGGTGCCATTTATTCCCTGAATTGTTGTAGTGGTTATATTCATTGTTAGGGTGTGATCCTATTGTTTTGAGTGTGGATTTTCTAGGGGTGTCATTCCTATTTTTAGAATTCTATCAATGTTGGGGTGTGCTCAAGGTGTCAAAGGCCTTTATGGCCAGTTGTTGCTTCATTTTTGGGGGAAATTCTTGTTGTTTGTAATCAGATCAGATTTAATCCTTTCTATAACTCTTATTTAGTTAGGGTTAGGGTTTGAATTCAAAATCTAAGTTATGCCTTCACTATTCGGACTTTTACTCTCCAACCTGAGTAGTCTAGTGTAGTGTTTCCCTACTAGATTCTATTTTCTATGCTTTCTATAATTATTTTCTTTGAGCCACATTGAATAGGGTAAGTCCTTTTGATATAGATAGGGAATGTAATGAGATATGCTTTGTAATAATGATAGATGACCACCATCCAACATTTGTATTCTACTTCATTATATCTGTCAATATGTATGTTCTCCAAATATTGTATACATTATCTTTTGAATCAATATAATCAAGGGTTGTGTTGATGCTTCAAATACATTTTCTATTTGATTTATGTTTATGTTTTACTATCATTCGAGGAGTGGTGTAATTGATTGCATAGAGATAATCAGGGTATTGTAGTACAGTGTGGATAACTAACATGTTGAATGTCCTTTTGTTGGTTTCTTGTTGTAAGGTAGTAGGGTTATAAGAAGCCATGGCTGGTTTATTGTAGGAGTTTATTTCATTTCTGACTTTGTGTAGATTAGGCATTGGTCAAGGAGACTCACAATGTATGAAACTAGGGTAGAATCAAATCTTTTAATTCAGAAAAATTTCCTACTTTCTTAGTTTAGATTTTCTTTTGACATGTTTCCCTTTACACACTACCACAAGCCACTACTAGTCATGAAGGTTGTGTACATGATTTATCCCATTGAAGTCCTTCCACCACTCTAGTGTGATGATCCACCTTAATGTATAGGGATACCCACCTTGGTCCTGCAAAGCCTAAAGTGTAGAGGAGATGCTTTCCAATTAGTTATCTCATGTTCATTGGCCACTGACCTAGGGTATCTAAGTATAAGGAGTAGCTACACCTTAGGAGATTCTAGGCCATCAGCTGGAACCTCCAATAGATTGGCGACTCTACTAGGGATGAACTTAGTATTTTGGTTACAAACAGTCTTATCAAAAGAGTCATCCAAATAAAAAGAAAAAGAATAAATCTTTGGGTGAGAAAAATAATATATGTTATTCCTCTTTGTGAACCACATGCTTTGAGGAAGATAAAGATTAGTGTGTTAATCTTTGGGTGAGCAATTGCAAATATTCTCTACCTTATTGAGGAAGATGGAGATTTGAAAAGGGACCTGCATACTTGAAGAGGGAGGTTACTACAACATTTCTGGTGTGTTCTTGAAGTTTGGTGCTCTACTGGTGGAGAGAACTTAGAAAGCTTGTGATCTTGGAAGGATCTCTCTGCTACTTGAAGATATTTTCCTCTTTCAAAGATGTGGCAAATCTAAAAAATATTTCACATCATCAAAGAGTTGGTTGCAATAGATTTCAGTTATTTTTCTATTGCACCATTTTGTATGAAGGTCTACAAGTTTTGGTAAACATTGTCCCTTATTCAGTGCTTTAAGGTACTAGTTCAAGAGGGAAAAGAGAAGTTGGATATTATGTAGCTATTTGTAGAGGGTAAGATTTAAAATATATCATCAAATGGATTCCCCCTCTACAAGCTATTTTGTCTTGTGTTAACCATGGTCATATCCTAAAAGAAAACCTTTCTCTTTGGAGATATATAACCCTATGGACTTTAGTAAAATCCATGGTTAGTCACACTCTATGCCAAGAGATATAAAGGAGTATTTTCCTAAGTTTAGAGGCAATTTAGAAGATTCAACATCAATACATTGGCAAGATTTCACTGATTTGTTAGTGGAAATTTAGCTAGATGAATAGGACATTGTCATGAAGTTATTTGTAAGAACTTTAGAAGATGATGCTAAGGACTAGTTTTTTAATCTTCCTTTCCATTTTATTTGTTAATGGCATAATTTTAAAGAAATATTCACTGATCAATTTGGTGATGTGAATAGTAATCATCTATTTGATGGTAGTTCTCTGCAAAGCCAGGTGTAAGTGGTAGAATGAGGAAACTAAACTAAACATGCTTCTACACTTCTAAATAGGACATTGCATCTAAGATTCAAGAAAATTAAGCTAATTTAAACTAGAAATCTTCATAAATCTATCCTATTGCTCTCTAACTCTAAGATCTCTCTAATCTACTTTGCTCTCAGATTTAGAAGCTAATTAGACTATTGAAATGAAAATTAGAGAATGAGAATTAAGCTATTCTATTCTTATATGATTTAAATGTGCAACTAAAATGATTCTACAGCAAAGCTTCTAAGAAAGAAACTACTGTAAACTGCCATAATTGAGATGCTGGATGGATGTTGAGTGAATGCTGAATGCTTGAGATGCTGGATGAATGCTGGATGCTTTGGAAAACCTGTAGAGTAAGATTGCATAAGTTGGGATCCAATTCGTGTAGCCAAAGAGCTGTATTTATAGCTTTCACGGCAGCACATTTGCATAGGGAGACGTGATAAGGGGCTGTGATTCAATCTGGAGAATTGAATGGCATGGGATGAGAAGATGGAGCTGATCATGGAGGATTGTTTCTCCCTATGAAAACACCAGGCAAGAAGAGAGGGAAGGTGGGTGGAAGGTGGTTGAGAGAACTTCCTGTAGGTTTGTCCCCGAAGCTCTTCCCGTGAATGACAGTGGAATTAATTAAATTTTGAAAATTTAATTTTATTGGTGAGTGAATAGTGGTAGATAATTTATGTATAAATTTAAATAAATTTAATTTATTTAAATTTAGCAAAAAGAGGATTGAATAATTTAATAAATCAAACTATAGGATTTGTTTATTAAATTAAAACAAAAAAGGAAAAATGATAATTAAATAAAAGATTTTTAGAATATCTTTATTTAATTAAGAAGAAATGTGATGAGGTAATTAAATAACACAAATTATTTCAAGTTGTGCATTTAATTTATGATAGAAACATAAAAGAAGTAATAAAGATAATAATTAAATAAAACAAAGTTTTTAATTTTGTTTATTTTAATTAGGAGAGAAATAGAAGAATTAATAATGAACTTAATATAAATAAATATTTCTATTTATTTACTAAGTAGATGAATTTAAGATAAATTAATCAAATAAGTCGTATTTAATTAATTAGATTCTCCGGACCATTTTTAGGTGTCTACATTTTGCCCCTCTTTGAAGTGATGTGCTTTATGCATTGCTTCAAAGAATGATTTTACCTCATTTGCCGATATTGACAAAAGTTTAAAATATCCCCCTGATTTTGCCCCAGATGTTGAATTTTTGAAATGATAGCGATATATGCCCCCACGAGAGATAAATTGATGAATTTTGAATTTTTTTATGATTTTCAAAAAAAAAAATATGATGATTTGATGATTTGATGATGATTTGATGAAGAAATAATTTATCTCCTGACAAAATTGTCCAAAAATGCCCCTGTGATAGATAAGAATTAATTCCTCAGAAGGAAAAATAAATAAATCCCATGAAAATCCCACAAAAATAACCTATAAATGCTCAAAAGGTCATTTTCAAAAGTCATTTGTGCATTTGACTTTGACAATCTTGTGATAGAGACCCTTAGAGTGCTAGAGCTTTCAGGATGTCGATCCCTTACCATACCCACCGACTCGAGCGTGTGCGACGTCACCAGCGTCCGGCCGACTATGGACCTCTGGTACGTACCCCAAATCCTCCTCATAATTTGCACCCATACTTTTTATGTCTTTTTGCATTTTTTTTTGTTTTAGCGCGGCAGGCGGTTTAACGCGCAGAAGATATTTTAGTACCATAGTTTTAGCGCGCCCATTGAATTATGTAGCGCGTCCATAGATTAGTGTAGCGCGTCATGTTTTAGCGCGCAGGGTTAAAGCTGCAGCGCGTCAGTAGGATTTTATAGCGCGCCGAACTTTTTAGCGCTTAGGTTGATTTTGTAGCACGTCAATAAGAATTTTGTAGCGTTTGGAAGTATAGACTAATGAAGAATTGTGCACTTTGATTTTTATTTCGTTGATTGGTTGTTGATTCCATCTATTTTAGTTTGATTGTGACTGAATAAATGGTAAATGATCTCATGATGAGTGAGATCCATTGATTGATAATAATTACCCTCATGATAGGCGAGGAATAATTAAAATTTCTGAAGGAATGAACCTGATTGATAGATGAGGGTTCCTTGATAAATTGATAGTTTGATAGGTAAAGCACAATTTTTGAAAATTTGATGACCTAATGTTTGATATTCTGATTAAAATGTTCTTTGTGTATGATAACAGGAGCATTTAGATGTTATCCAGGTACGAGAGCAGTTTCCCTGGCCTTTTGATATGATACCGCAACTTTCACCAGATGAGAGACAACATATTACTGATTGCGGTTTAGCGACATTACTGGATATGCCCCATATTAGACTTAATAGGGGTCTATTGATAGCTTTAGCAGAGCGGTGGCATAGTGACCACAACACCTTCCACTTACCTACTGGCGAGATGACCATGATGCCAAAGGATGTATGGCGTATTCTTCGCATTCCTTTTGTTGGGGAGATTGTCGTGCATGATTCAGAGGAGGTTGGTGGGGTAGAGTCTATGCGGAGAGTTTTTCAGGATCCCCATATTGCAGGAGAATGGATTCCATGGGTAGAGATGCATGATTCATATGCTCCACTTCCTTCAATTTTGGCCAGCTTTATTGGTGGATTCCTTTGTTCTGATAAGAGGTCAAAGGGTCTATCTCTCGGATGGGGTCGGGTATTAGAGGGTCTGGTAGTACATAGGATGAGATATGCTTGGGGCATGCATGTTTGGTCAGCTCTATCATGATTTACACTAGATCGTGTACCTTGGAGGCAGCAGTTTATCGGCGGGTGCTACCCTTCTTCAAGTATGGGCATCGGAGCATATTGCTGTTATGCGTCCCGTGCCGGTGTTATTGAGACCAGCGACGAGACCCTATGTGTTTCGTTACAGAGATAGGCCTACCCAGCATATGATGGGTAAGCTAGATTATTGGAGGTGGATTATTGATGATGTTGAGACAGTGACCTGGTACCCCTATTTAGACTGTGATGACTGGGATGATGATGATATTGAGCTGGGGTTCTTGGACGATTCGATGTATTTGATCGGGAAGAGCCCCAGGATCTTGGAGTGATTCCTATTTCATCACGTCTACAGGCAGTATGGTATTGTGCAGTGTATGCCACAGGGAGTAGCGCATTACGGACGATGACGGATAGATGTCAGTGATTGGGGTCCTAGTTTGCCTTATGGGGCACTTGTTGAGGGTTATCGTGCTCTACAGCCATCAGCATGGGATATGCGACGAGACATTTTTGAGGCACCTGTTACTCCCGAGTATGGACAGTATTTGGCTCTGCACCCTCCTCCACGTATTACTATTCTGGATGAGCCAGCGGCAACACCAGCACCAGCACCAGCACTAGCACCAGTACCAGCAGGGGGTGATCAGGTTGGTCAAAGACGGGGGATAGATGATGACAGTGAGAGTAGCAGTGATGATGATGGCAGAGATGTGGGGAGACCGAGCGTAGCAGGTACTACAGATCCATCGACTATTGTGCCTCGTAAGAGGCAAGTTGTTACTTCCTCATCGGTAGAGCGATCAGAGGTTGCAGGTTTACAGGTGCAGGTTCAGACCTTACAGGGATAGCTAGCACAGGTGCAGGGATTACTAGCACAGACACAGGCTCAGATGCAGGCACAACTAGCTATTGCACAGACACAGATTACCTCTTTGATTGGTGAGAGAGATGAGGCCCTATAGGTAGCAGCGACAGCACAGGCTCAGCTAGCAGGTGTACGAGCACAGTTGACCACTGCCCAGGCACAGATCACAGCCTTGACTATAGAGCGAGACACTATCAGACAGGCAACAGAGACAGCATAGGCTACTGCAGAGAGATTGCAGAGAGTGGCAGATGGGACCTCTGTGGCAGATTACATGCGAGAGGCCATGCGGGCAGGTGCTGAGATTGAGTTTTATAGGAGCCGCTATCATGAGCTTTGCCCCCTAGAGTAGAGAGTCAGTTATGCCCAGTCTCGCTCAGAGAGGACTCATTCGAGGACAGTGAGCAGAGGTGTGACACAGCTTCTCCCGAGGGATCCAAGAGATCTGAGAGATCCTGGGACATCCAGTGGTGGTCGTGATACTGGCTCGAGACCTGCTCCTTCTGGTGCGAGTACCACTTGATATCAGTTGTGTACCCTTTGAGAGACATATATGACCATTTTTGACATGATGTTATTTTCATCCTTTTCAGACTTCATTGTATACTTGACACTTGATGAGATATATATGTGCAGCGGTTCGATTGATCCATGATATGTTTTACATGATTTATGTGATGGATGCATTGATCTTATGATGTGTTCTACATGATTGATGTGATGGATGCATTTTAGTTTCTATGTTTTATGATGATTTATTTTACTAGCTTGTATGGATGCATTAATGATGATGTGATATGATATTGATGATGTATTTCTCTTCTTAATGAGATGCAATGTATGATAAATAAAATGTGATGTAATGTATGATGTACGAATGAAATGCAATGTATGATGTATCTATTGAAATGTAAATGAAATGATGTATAAATGAGATGTGATGAATGATACATGTATCTATTGAAATGTAAATGAAATGATGTATAAATCAAATGCAATGTATGATGTATCTAATGAAATGTAATGATGTATCTAATGAAATGTAAATGAAATGATGTATAAATGAGATGTGATGAATGATGTATCTAATGAAATGTAAATGAAATGATGTATAAATGAAATGTAAATGAAATGATGTATAAATGAGATGTGATGAATGATGTATCTAATGAAATGTAAATGAAATGATGTATAAATGAGATGTAAAAATGCCTTCTATATGTATGCAATGAATGATGATTTTGCAACTATATGATAATGACAATGTGATAAGACGTAAATGAATGATGTAACATAACGTGTATATGATGTCACGAAATGAGATTTTTATTGTGAAATTTATGATGAGATGAAGAAATGATTTTATATGCATGCCATTATGAAAATTTTGTGTGTCAAGTATACTCAATCCTTAATAAGAAAAGATAACATTATTTGCGAATGAATCTTTGTAACTTGTGCAACCAGTACTCTGCAGATGTATTTTTATGAATGCAATCTATGTTTACCATGCAAACCTATTTTATCAATGCAAACCTAAGTGTCATTTCAACAATATTTTTATTTTGCTTTTGTTTCATCACTGAGCTTTTTTTTTTTAAATGTTGAAAGCGAATACAAGCATCAATGATATGAGATAGACCAATGATGACTTGAGTACTTCTTTCATGATTTTTGATATTGCAAGCGAACACAAGCATCAAGGTATGAGATAGACCAATGATGACCTGAGCATTTCTTGTGTAAACAGATAAGAATTAATCATTTTCTTAAGTGAATTGGAATGTCATCCATGATACTTGGTAGAGCACTTCCTGCGACAATTCACAAAATAATAATGATTAAATCACAAATAGCAAACAAAGAAAAGTACCATTCTTCTTCCTTGCTTCTCTAGTTCAATACATCATCGAGTAGCTCCAAAGAAAAAAATAAAAAGCACAACAATTCAAATTCTACTTAATGTATTTTCAAACCATTATTCAGATTAGATCATCGATGTTGAAATGTGTGTGCTGATGTTTGCATGATATTCTAAGACATTTGACCAAATGATGTAACCTAAAGACCTATCCTAGGGGTCTCGAGGACTAATCAAAGATTAGTCTTGCCTACATTATACACGTAGAGACCACGTAGTTCGACTGACACAGACTCCACTTTTAATTGATGTAGACTCTATTTTTGTGTTTTCAATTTTATGAATGTTTTTGCATGGATTTTCTAATTTTTTGATGTGTTTGTATTTTGATTTTTTGATGTTTTTGAATTTTGATGGATTTTCTGATGTTTTTGGATTTTGATGGATTTTCTAATGTTTTTTTTGGATTTTTTCAAGTATCGTCACTTGGTGTTGTTATGTTTGATTGCCTTTCCATTTAAGCTGAAAGTCCATTGTACCAAATAACACTAGGATGTTGCCCCCAAGCTAGGGTAAAACATGATATCTCTGCTATGATATGGATAGTGATAATGATTATCTCAAATGATGGACGGAAATGATCCGAAAGGAAACAATCGTGACAAAACTATATCTAAATAGATAGAAGAGCTGGTGAAAATCACAAGTAGCGCCTGTTTGCCAGGTTTTCATCACTTGTTTTTATTGTGTCCTCTTTCTTTTTCTTTTGTATTTTTCTTTTTTATTTTTCCTATTTTCCGTCATCATGACGCCTGTTTGCCAGGTTTTCATCAAGACAACTTTATTGACCGTGCACTAGGTATCCTCAAGTGTAGAATCGCCTGAGATGAATGTTTTTCATGGGCTCCCCCAACATGTCTCCTGGTGTAGACAACCGGTATGCTCCTGATCCATAGACTGAGATAATGACATAAGGCCCTATCTAGTTAGGTTCAAACTTTCCCTTCTTTTTCTCTATTTGCTTGATTTCTAGGGTTTCCTATGGGACCAAGTCTCGATGCGGAAGAATCTGGAAGCAACCCTATGATTATAGTTACTAGACATTCTTTGTTGATAGGCTGTCAAATGATTGACAGCTTGTTGTTGACATTCATCAAGTAGCTCTAATTCTTGAAGTCTAGAGATCCTGTAATCCTCATCTAAAATGAGTCCCTTTAGTGAAACTTGAAGGGATGGAATTTCTACCTCGATAGGTAATATTGCCTCTGATCCATAGACAAGAGCATATGGTGTAGCTCCTGTTGGTGTCCTGATGCTAGTCCTGTAAGCCCAAAGAGCAGGGTTTAGCTGAACATGCCAATCATGCCCTACCTCATTTATAGTCTTCTTGAGAATCTTTAGGATTTTTTTGTTTGAAGCTTCTACCTGCCCATTACCTTGAGGGTAATACGGGGTTGAAAAGCGATGTTGAATGTGGAACTTTTCACACAACTCTTGGATGTCTTGGTTTTTGAAAGGCCTGCCATTATCTGTGATGATTGACTGGGGTATCCCATATCTACAAATGAGATAATTAAGAATGAAAGATGATATTTGCTTTCTAGTGATTGTGGTTAAAGGAACTGCCTCCACCCATTTTGTAAATATTATGTTGTTGTGATAATGAACTTGTGTCCATTAGATGAAGATGGTTAATTTTCCCTACGGGTCCGATCCCCAGCGACAGAAAGGCCATGTAGTTGTGAATGGATGGAGCTCCTGTGCTGGTGCATGTATAAGATTGCCATGAATCTGACATTTTTGACATCTCTTGACAAACTTATAAGATTCTTGCTCCATGTGTGGCCATTAATACCCCAAACGCAGGAGTTTCTTGGCTAAAGATAATCTACTTGAATGTGTACCACAAATTCCTTCATGGACCTCATGTAGAGCAGAAGTGGATTCGTTATGTTCTAAACAACGCAAAAGAGTACCATCTAGGCCTCGATGGTAAAGGGTGTCAACAATAATGGTATGTTTTGCGGATTGGCGTATGAAGTTGCGCTTTTGGTTGCGAGAAAGATCTGGCGGTAAGATATTATCTTTTAGATAAGTATAAATGTCTTCATAAATGGAAGATTGGGCACTATCCAAAAGGCTTATGGTTTGGGATTTGGGATTTACGTATGCAGGATTTGACACTTGTTCTACAATAAATCGATAACGATCTTGCATTTCAGGCATTTGTAGAAGAGATGCTATTGTGGCCATGGCATCTGCTGCTTTGTTCTTTGATCTTGGTATCTGCTCAAATTTGATTTCTATGAAGTATTTTCTTAGGTCATCTACCAACCTCTTGTATAAAATCAGTGTGTCATCCTTAGTTTGGTAATCATTGTTGACTTGGTAGATGATTAACTGGGAGTCTCCATACACCTGTAGTTCTGTGATTTTCCAATCAATAGCCACTTTAATTCCAAGGATCAAAGCTTCATATTCTACCACATTGTTAGTGCAACAGAAGGTAAGCCGGTAAGATCGTGGAATTGTGTGCCCAAGAGGTGTGACAAATAAAATTCCTGCCCCTGATCCATGTTGTGTGTAGGATCCATCGAAGTAGAGTTGCCATGGTTGTGTTGTAACGTTGAGGATATCTGCATCAAGAAATTCCATGGTCATAGGATGACCGTCTGATAATGGAGCTTCTGCTAATTGGTCGGCAATGACTTGTCCTTTGATAGCTCACCTTTCAACATACTGAATGTCAAACTCACTGAGGAGCATGACCCACTTTGCCAACCTTCCTGTTAAAGCTGCTTTGCTCAGTAAATACTTGAGAGGATCAATTTTCGCAGCGAGCTTGACAGTGTGAGTGAGCATATAGTGTCACAATTTTTGTGTTGCAAATACTACTGCTAAGCATGATTTTTCAATGAAGGTGTAGTTTACTTCATGTCCATTGAGTGTCCTGTTGATATAGTATATAGCCTGTTCCTTTCCTTCTTTATCCTCTTGTGCTAGCAAGGCTCCTAAAGAAATATCTATTGTTGCGACATATAGCAACAATGGCCTATCTTCACTGGGTGGTACCAATATTGGTGGTGTCATTAAATAATGCTTGATGTGGTTGAAAGTATTCTCACACTGTTCATCCCATTTAAAAGACACATTTTTATGCAAAAGATGATTGAATGGATGACACCGATCTGCTAGTTGAGAGATGAATCTTCTAATGGACTGTAGTCGGCCTTGTAGAGATCTTAATGTACTGATATTCTTAGGAGGTGGCATTTCCATGATGGCTTTAACTTTTGCTGGATCTACTTCAATTCCTTTTGTAGAAACTATGTATCCAAGGAGTTTTGCTAATGTTACTCCAAAGGCACATTTCTTAGGATTTAATCTGACTTTGAATTTTTCCAACATGTCAAATATTTTGGCCAGTATCTCTAGATGTCCTTCCCTGGTGTGAGACTTGGCTAAGATATCGTCCACATAGTCCTCCATGAAGGTGTGCATCATGTCATGGAAGATTGTTGTCATAGCTCGCTGATATGTAGCACACACTGCATTCTTTAACCCAAGAGGCATGATGTTCCAACAAAAGGTGCCCCATGGACATATAAATGTTGTCTTTTCTTGGTCTTGGGGAGCTATTTTGGTTTGATTGTATCCACGAAAATCCATCCATGAGTGATAAATTTGATGGCCAGATCTACAATCATGTCTATGTTTGGCAAAGGAAAATCATCCTTTGGACATGCTTTCTATTTAAATCCCGAAATGGAGTTAATATTCTAATGGTGTGATCTGGGTTTGAAATAGGTACAATGTTGGATATCCATTCATAATCAATAGATCTGATAAATCCAGCATCTAGTAGCTTCTTCAAATCATTTTTTACTAATAATGCAACATGTGGATGCATTTTTCTCAGCTTTTGTTTTACAGGTTTAGTGCCAGCTGGTAAGGACAAGTGATGCATAATGAAATTTGTGTCTAAGCTTGGCAGGTATGACCAAAGCAAAATTGATGCATCGTTCTTCAAAAGAATTTGACAGAAATCTAGCTTTTACGTATCTGTCATGGATCTTTGCCAGTGTAGGATTCTTTCTTTTCTCTCTTGTGCCAATATCAATAGGCTTTGGTAGGTTCTATCAACACTGATGATCTTTCATGGTAATTTTGTGGGAGGATGTCAAGCCTTCCATCCTTTGGTGCCTCAACGAGGTTTTCACCATTGGATGTGTTCTTTGTTTTTACTATTTTAGGATCAAATACTGCCATAGAATGGTTTTCACCATTAGATCCATTTTTTACTTTCATATTTTTGCAACTGAAAGGCTTGGCATCCTCCTGCCTAAAAGCATCGTTCAAAGAAGTATTGGTAGAATAAGTATCAGATTCCTCACATCAAAGGTAGTTAATAATGGCAGAATCATTGTCAAAAATAGGGAGATCAATAGGGTGTTGGGGTTCCCATTTGATAAGCTCGGGATGCAGTAAAGGCAATGAATCATTAGATGGGTTGAGGTCAGCGATTGTGAAAGCTCAGACGGAAATGTCATCTAGGTTGTTAGTGGTTATGTCGAGGCCTACAAAGGTATTTTCTTCCACATCATTTATCTCAATCGATGTCCATTCATTTTCACTTGAGTCATCGAAATTTTATGTTTCAAAGACAATAGGATTAAAACTCGAGCTTTGACCCTCCTCGCGTTTGGGGGTATATTTTTTGATAATGTCGATCTGAATATCTTCATAGGAAACATCTGATAAGTTGTCCCGCTCATATTCATTTGAATTTGTTTAAGAGTTATCCCGTATTTGAAGAATACGCTCCTCAGTTTTATTGGTGATTTTTGCTCTTGCTTCTTCGGTGTATCCTAGTCCAGTTCTTCCATTTTGCTGAATTGCGAGGACTTGGATTGGTTCTGTTACACTTTGTTTCCCTCGATCAAGAGATCCTTGTTCTGCTACATATCCTAGTCCCGTTTTATCCTTATGTTGGAGTGTAAGAGGCTGGATTGGTTCTATTATGCCTTGTTTCCTTAACCCAAGAGGTCCCTATCCTGAATATCCCATCTTCTCTAGAATAGTTTTTCCCTTTCCATATTGATTTGTCTCTATGATATTACTTGTGGAAGTGGAAGCTTCCTCATCCTTATAAATCCAATTTAGTATGGCCTTATCTTCTGATTCTTCATCTAAGTTCCCAGCTTTTACAAATCTGCCATCTAATGTTGTTGTAGATTGTTCTAAATTTTGGGTGATTGTAGATGGTTGTCCATATGTTTGTAAGGAGGGTAACATTTGTGATAGATGAAATGAGTGTCCAACACCATATTCACTTATTCCTTCGTCACTTATCTATACTTCCTTGGTGAATTGATGTGAGAGTGGAGCCAATTGTTCTTCAACATTTGAAGGGTTAGATTGTGCCACCCTTATCTCTTGTGATTTTTGTTGTTTTGGAAGCCACTTTGATATGAAGTTCTGCTATTGCTCACCATCTGATGTGCTAACTTCTTTATTGTGAGGTATGAATGTATCCTGAGATGTTTTCAATGTATTATAAGCTTGGGTGTCATTATATTCTGCTGTGATTGTTACCTCCTATCCATTGATGGGAAATTTCAGGCATTGATGATAGGTAGAAGGTACTGCTTGCATATCATGGATCCAAGGGCATCCCAATAGTATGTTGTATGTTAGTTCCCTATCTAAGACTTGGCAAACCACTTTTTGGACAATAGGTCCCACTTGAATGGGTAATATGATCAACCCTTTAGAGGACCTTTCTTCTTCATCATATGCTTTGATTGTGATTTTTCTTCTTGTATCAATGGCTTCATCTGAGTATCCTAGTGCACGAATCAGCTTTAAGGTACAAATATTTAAACCAGCCCCTCCATCTATCAGGACACGCTTTACACGGTGTTTATGGATGAGGACTTCAATGTGAAGGGTGGAATTATGTGGATGGGTGAGTGATACATCATCATGTTCAGAAAATGAAAGGCAATGAGGTGCAGATAGATGTCCCACCATAGCTTGGAACTGACACACATCCAAATTGTTAGGTACCGTGGTTGATACAAGAGCTTGTTCAAGAACCTCTTTGTGTGATGGGGAAATCTTTAAAAGTTCCAAGATGGATATTTGTGCCGGTATTTTCTATAATTGATCGATGAGATTATATTGATTAGAGGGAGGATCCACAGATGGGGATGATAGTGATGCTCCTTTCAATATAACTTTGGATTGTGCCCTTGTTGTGGCATTTACCGGTTGGTACTCTTGTTTCCCTTTGAGTGTGATTACGTTAATTTGGTTTTCAGATTTGTCCATATGTTGTACCAAATTGGTAGATGTAATGTCATTGTTCTGATTGATTTGGTTGCATAACTCTTCATCCTCCTTGGCAGCAGAAAAACAAAGAATCGTTGTGTCATAAACATAACCAATGTTTTTACCTTTGGTGTTTGCGGAAGAGGATTCTCCCTTCTGATAATTGGGTAGAGAATTTTTAAACATCGTATGATCTTTGTTTGTTTGGTGTCCCTCTACAAATACTTTCTTTTGATCTATGAGGTCTTGTACCACATGTTTTAATTGCCAACAATTTTCAGTCATGTGGCCTTTATTTTGATGGTAGTGACAGTAGTGTAAGTCATTCCACCATGATGGTTTGACTTGAGGGTCCCAATTTCTAGCCTCTTGTACTTGAATGAGTTTTTCGTCTAAAAGTTCTTTGAGGACTGATTCCAATGATTGTCCTAATGGCATGAATTTTCATTTATTGGATGGTCGTTGGAATGATTGGGTTTTTGTTTCTCCACTGTTTTGATTATTCCCTTGATCACTACTTTGTTTGACATTAAGACCATTGTTTGGTTTGTTTGTAGGGGTTGGCATCAAGGTGAATACTAGTTTAGATGTGTGTGTATCGGTCATGGTATCAATATTCTTATTCTTTTACCAAAATCTTGGCTTTTCATTGTTGTTGTTAGAGGAATTGTTATTGTTTGAACCTTCAATGAAGTGTTTGATTGTTCCTCTTTTGATTAGAGCCTCTTCAATTTTGAGCCCCTTTTCGATAACTTGTTCAAATGTAGATGGAAATTGTAAGTCCAATCTATAATTCATGTCATCCACTAAGTTATCAATGAACATCTCTATCTTCTCCTCTTCAGGAATAGATCTAGGGTATTTAGCAAATAGCCTTCTCCATCGTTGGAGAAAGGAAAGAAACTTTTCACCCTTTGCTTGTTTGGTGTTGTAGAGTTTTTTTAAGGTCACCCCATGTTGGATGTTGAATGAGAAGTGTTTTATGAACCTATTGATCAGTTCTTCAAAAGATTGGATCCCAGGTTCCAATTTAGAAAACCACTCCATGCAAGTGTTTCCTAAGCTTCTTGGAAATAATCATAGTAAGTAAGAGTCCTCATGTGCAAACTCTATGCTCATGGCTCGAAATTCCCGTACGTGATCAAATGGATGAGTTCTTCCATTGTATTTGTTGTACGTTGGGTATTCACAATACCGTGGAAATGGTATCATGTTAATGCTTGGATCGAATGGATAAGGGCAAATGTCTTGTAAGGAATATCTTTTTGTTGGACCTTGTTGGATATTTTGGAACTGTAATTGTAATTGTTGGATTTGTTTTGTCAAAGCATCTATTTGATTTGGGTTTTCCATACTAGTTGTCTGGGGTGTGGTCATTTCCTTGAGTTGATTGACATCAAAGTCTTTAGGAAGCTTAGCACCTTTGTCAGCTAATAATAGAAGATACTTTTCCATATCTTGCTCTAGCATCTTTTCCATAAATTTATGGAAATGAGGGTCTTGTTGAACTTTCTCAATTTCCTCTGCAGTTATTTCTTTCTCATGTGAATTAGTGAGAGGATCAGTGTTGCTATATCATCCCCAAGGGTTTTCTTTAGCCATGGCTGCTATTCTTTCATTTTCTTCTTGTTGTTGTCTTTGATATGTTGATCGTGTAAAAATAGGCATACAAACTTTTTACTCTAGACTTTGATCTTGGATTTTTGATTGGATAAGTGTCGAGGTTTTTGATTTAAAATCTGATTTAGTTGTGTCTAGTTTCGTGATGGAAGGATGATAAAAATCCTTGATAGGGAAACTTTTGACAGAAAATCTCAGATTTGGTGATAAGGACACTTTGCAAGATGTTTCAAGATCTAGGTGTAATGGTAAAGTTTTCCTTTTGTATGACCCAAGTGTTTTGGACTGTGAAAAAAATGTTTTGGACTGATGAAAACCTTGTTATCAATATGGGAAAACTGACCAACTGTCTTACCAACTCTCTATTTTTTTGACTTTCTGGAGTGCTAAAACAGAGACATGACGCGCTAAAACAGAGAAGTGACACGCTGGAACAGAGACCCAAAGCACTAAAACAGAGACCCTACGTGCTAGAACAGAGACCCAAAGCGCTAAAACAGGGAAGGGACGTGCTGGAATAGAGACCCAAAGCGCTAAAAAGAAGACCTAAAGCACTAGAACAGAGACCTGATGCGCTGGAACAGAGACCCAAAGTGATAAAATAGAACCATGAGGTGCTAAGATAGAACTATCTTATTCTATGAAACTCACTTGGTATGGTATCCTGTATCTCTAACTCTAAAGATCTCTCTAATCTACTTTTCTCAGATTTAGAAGCTAATTAAACTATTGAAATGATACTTAGAGAATGAGAATTAATCTATTCTATTCTTATATGATTAAATGCTTAAAACTACTGTGATTCTACAACAAAGCTTCTAAGAAAGAAACTACTGTAAACTACCATAATTAAGATGTTGGATGGATATTGAGTGAATGTTGAATGCTTGAGATGCTGGATGAATGTTGGATGCTTTGGAATACCTGCAGAGTAAGATTGCACAAATTAGGATCCATTTCCTATAGCCAAAGAGTTGTATTTATAGCTTTCACGACAGCACATTTGCACAGGGATACGGGACAAGAGGCTGAGATTCAATCTGGAGAATTGAAGGGCATGGGATGAGAAGATGGAGCTGATCATGGAGGATTGTTCCTCCCCATGAAAACACTAGGCAAGATGAGAGGGAAGATTGGAGGAAGAAGATGGAGAGGATTTCCTGCAGGTTTGTCCCCGAAGCTCTTCCCGTGAATGAGAGTTGAATTAATTAAATTTTGAAAATTTAATTTTATTGGTGAGTGAATAGTGGTAAATGATTTATGCATTAATTTAAATAATTTAAATTTATTTAAATTTAGCAAAAGGGGAATAAATAATTTAATAAATCAAACTATAGGGTTTGTTTATTAAATTAAAATAAAAGGAAAATGATAATTAAATAAAAAGATTTTAGGATATCTTTATTTAATTAAGAAGAAATGTAGATGAGGAGTAATTAAATAACAAAATTCTTTCAGTTGTGTATTTAATTTAAAATAGAAATATAAAAGAGTGATAATAATAATAATTAAATAGAAACAAAAGTTTTGAGTACTGTTTATTTAATTAAGAGAAATAATATGTTAAGGAGAAATAATATGATGAAAATGTTAATAATTAAATAAAAACAAAGTTTTTAATTTGCTTATTTAATTAGGAGAGAAATAGAAGGTGTGGGAGCTTAAATAAATATTTCTGTTATTTACTAAGTAAGATGGTGAATAAATTAATCATCAGATATCATCGTCAGATTCTCGGACCATTTGGGTGTCTGCATTGCTTATCAAATCCTTATACACAACATATCCACCGACAATCCCCATTTAAGATGTTTTGAATGCTTGAGATACCAAAAGTAGAAGGATAGTTGCTTTATTTCAATCAAACCATGGTAGTAGATGTCATGGATGCCATTAAATCTTACTCACACACTGCACAAATGACTCTAATCACATTCGATGAAAATTGAAATATTAGTCATTGATCCTTCAACTTGGTGAGATCATCAGATGGCTGCCTTCAAAAAAAATTGATAGTCTCCATCGTGGCAATAAGGGGCTTACCATATTACTCATTGCCAAGGAGATCCACGTGGCACCCGCCCATGTTATCGCAATCAGTAAAGACCTCACAAATTTTGATCATGTAATGGCAGGAAACTATGGATCTCAACCATCAGAAATCCTATTCATTCAGCATAGTTTCCAACCTTGTTATTAACCATCGAGCACCTTTCTACCGAGATTATAACATCTTCGTTGATTTAAAACACATGCATCTTATAACTGCTTTAGTAACCTATGGCATAATGTATTCAAGACACATCAAAGTATTTATCATTCCTTTAGCTTCACTGGATGAGACACGTGGCGCTCGCCCATGATATCATGATCAACAAAGATAGTGGGGTTGGGTCATCGTGGGATGGCGGGGAATGATTGAGATCACACGACGATTGATCTAGGACCATGAAAACTTGTCCCTTTGCAAAATAAAAACATTTATTAGGGGAGAGGGCGCCCTCAATCGTGATGATAATACCCAGTCTTACCACATATTTATACTATATATTGTAAATAAACAGTCCAAATGTAAATAAAGAAAAAACCAAATGTTGATAAAAAATGGACCCATACTTGAACACATGACAACCTCTAAATGTTATATGAAAAAAACATAAATACATTCATGAAGAAGTGAAATAAGTATTTTTTTGTTTCAAATAAAATATCACAACTCTCCACTATAAGTATATCATTTAAAAAATAAAATGCTCATTTAATAAAATAAGACACTCATTTAAACAAGTATTGTTATCATAATGAAAAAATATTGTTCTTATGTGTACAACAATTGGGGTAGCAATGTACAAGCATTGGATAATTTTATATTAATAGTTTGTCCTATCACAAATATAAAAGGTGAGCACAATAAATAACATGTATTTTCCCATTAAATGTGAAGGATTTTCAAAAAGTTTTAGTGTTCAACTATTGGTCCATTTTTGTTCAATATAAGTTGTATTTTAAATCATTATGTGTTGTTTTTATAACAACAAATAGATTTTTTGTGTTCAACTATTAGTCCATATGTGTTGAATATAAAAGGTAGAGATATCAAAGATTTATGGTTATCAATAAGTATTTGGTCCACTTAGGTTGTATATTAATTTTAATTTAAATAAAAATATCATATTCTACAAGCAACAAATGATATTTTTTTGGTTCAACTATTGGGGTTCCATGATTAAGTTTTGGTTGAACCTTTAAAAATTCAAATTTTAGACACTTCTCAAAAGATCTGCCGATGTGGCGAGTTGCATGATGAGTCGCGCCTCCAAACCTTAGTTATGGCTAAATAAGAGACCAATCTACATTTCAAAAGGAAAATGAAGGTTCTATGATATTCCAGTTGTAGACACCAAAATATGGTTTCAAGCCTGTGACTTCAATATTCTTCATAATTTGTATTCTTCACATTTATGATTAAATAATGTCAATTATTTAATTATTCTCCATAGTTTTCATTTCTTCTATTAATTAAATAATCTTAATTATTTAATTAATTCACATTTTCTTTATTCTATCTGATTAATTAAATAAACATTTTTTATTTAATTATGTTACTAATTAACCTTATTCTTCTTGTCAAATTAAATAAATTCTTATTTAATTTACTCTTTATCATATTTCAACTTATAATTAAATAAATTCTTTATTTATTTAATTATTCAATTAAAATCCCTTCATCACTTAATTAAATAAATATTATTTATTTAATTATTCTTCAAATATCCGATCTTGAATTAAATGAATTATTTAATTCATTAATTCTATTTTAACTCATTCCTCTATATTTTACATAATTATGTGAGTTATCTAAGTATTCACTTTTACTCGACTCGACATCTATTTTAATTGCTCAATTAACTCTCGATTTAATGTCTGAGTGGGGTTCTCGAGTAATCTCTTCGTCAGATCATTCAATCGTGCAGTTCTAACTTATTTGTTTTTACATGCAGATTAATTAAATATTCTTATTTAATTAATTAAATCTTGTGCATGCATCCAAATATGAGTTGCTTTAATCAATCTTCTTCTTTGTCATGCAAAGATATTTCTTCTATTTTCAAATACCAAACTGAAGATTAAATCATTTATTTAATCTTTAATTCTATTTCTAGTTTGTATCACTCATGTCACTACTGATAGTTATTAGAATGCATGTCTAATCAGTCGATCTCAACTGTCTGTTGATCTTTCAATCTTGGCCTGTCGTTCGAATAATCAATTTTCTATGAATTGTTTTGTCATTTTTCATTTCGATCTCTCTCGAAATTGAAATCTCTTTTTGAATCTTGCAAGCACTTGTCTTGAATCTTCGATATTTTTCTAATCATTATCTTAGGCTATACTTGCACACGAATTACGAGAAATCTGAGGGAAATTATACTACACAAGCAAAATTGAGAAGGGCAATTGAGATGAATCATGGAAATATGTTTGAAATTGGTGAGATTGTTTCAGTTTGTTTATGTTTTACTTTCCTTTGTAATATTAAGACAACTATGGTGATGACTAAATGAACATAAATGATGCAAAATTGAGTAAACTGTTGTAGGTTTATGTTCAACGACTATTTGTGTAAAGAAAACTAAAACTGGTACAATCGTGTTGACTAGATAGTGGATGTGAATTCTAGTTTTCTGATAATCAGACAGATGCATCATAGGATTTCACAGATGCGGTTCAAGTTAATAGTTGCAGTTTTTTAGTGATCAATTGCATTTCTTTGGTAAAGTTCAATGTGTGACTCTGAAATATGCGGTTAACCTTCTAACATATGCGACTCATAATGACAGTTGTGACTCAAAATAGAACGCATGCAATTTTTTGCAAAGCAATTGTGAGCTAAACTGGTAGATGCAACTCTACTCTAGAAAAATGCTACTGATACTGACAGATGCGACTCGTGATAACATATGTGACTCATGATAATAGATGTGACCCAAAGTTAAATAGATGCAACTCTAAAAATCAATTGCGACCTTCTAGTGAACATTTGCAACTCTCTGTGTATTTTTAGTGATGAGATTTAAATTGACTCCATTTTCTGTGATCAAATTCTGGCAATCAAAGACAACCATAAGACAAAGTGTTTTTAGTTTTGATTTTGGACTCTAAGAATGTTTAAATTGATAACAAACAAGCACATCCTAATAGGCCAAAGGCCTAGGGTTTGTATACTTGGTATAGCCCACCTTTTATACCCCAAATTGGTGATAAAGACCTTTCCTTCTCGAGAGTGGATAGCTTAGAATTTGGTGGCATTGGCTCCCCTCCACAGCTCATTAATGTCTTTTGAGCACACCAATTTCAAATTCTTTGGGTAATGACCTCCCAAGAACTGCTATCTCTACTCAAGGAGATCAATAGTGAGTCTCTTCGGGCATGATACTGTACCCTGCACTATACCAAGCAATGGCCACAAATAGGTTGGTCTCTAAAACAATAAGTATTTAGTACGAGCATTATGTTTGTAGGGCATGATCCATGCGGCGAGAGTCCCCTTTCAAATCCATCTCATCAGAACCATATCTGTGATTTTTGGACTTTCCCCAAGAATCCACTTTTATGTACTGGGTGGAAGTCCCTCGGGTTCAAGGTGGTACCGTTCTGAGTCATCCTGGGGTGAGTACTTTTTCCCACCAGAAGAGGCCCAATTTTTAGAGTTGGCAACCATTTCTCTTACACCTAGGATCGCACAGATGTGCAAGGGGAGAGGATACTTCGATATACCAAGTTGTGAGGGTAACCAGACTTGTGCTTTCACACCAAACACAGTAGAAACTTGTTAAATTAACCAAACGAAAGATTTTCTATGCTACCAAACAATCTGTTTCAAAATTAACTAGGGTCTTTAACAAGAGTCCTACAAAAAAAACTCGTTAGTAATTTTCAATATCGTCTTCGTCAATCATCCTGCAAAAGCTTGTTAACTCCAAATGGCCACATGCTAAAAATAAGATATTAGTAACACACAAATCAATTGAAAATTTTAGATTTCTAAAAATAGAAATAAAGTTTTACCAGTCAATTGCATCGTTGTGTTACTAGTCAAATAAGTCATTTCTTCTTCAATTGCAGCTCGGTATTCACCAGGGTCAAAATCTGAACTGGGTATCTTTTATATTTTTGATATCTTGTATGGATCTGGAGAAAACTACTGTACAAAAATTGGCGCGTGTCATTTTCCTCTTGGCTGAAGGTTTAAAAAAATTATTTTTTCATCTTCTGCTTGTTGGATCAAAAAATGATTTCTGGGTTTTGTTCTTAGCTTCAAAATATTTATGGGTTTCTATTTTTGTCCACTCATTGTGAACAGATTTTGTAGAAATCAAATCAGAAGTAAAAATTTTTTGCTAGAAAACCCATTTCCTGGAGGCTAAATTCAATTTTTTGAAAAATTCATAACTTTTGGCCATGGCATCATATTTTTACAAATGAGATATCATCAGAAAGCTGGTTCCGACCTCTACATAGATTTGAGGTCCTTTTAATCATGGAGGCAGATGTGAACATTGGTTTATGCATGTACTCAGTTTTGTTTTCATGCACTAGGTTTACATTTTCTCTGTAGTTTATGCACGTTTTGCATTCTCTCCTTTTACAATCATTGGGTATTGTAATAAATGAACTGAGATAAAGTTTTGTCAGGGGGGTTTCTTGCATAATAATATGATTAGATTGTGCATGCACTTTGATCCCCATCTTCATCTTGATTTGATGGTAGCTCGCATGCGTTATTTGGTTTCCTAGTTTCTTTTGGCCACATTTTTGCTCTTGATTGACACATATCAGATTTATTGGTTCACACTTTAGATTGAGAGTTTATCTTTCTTGATCCACATTGGTTCAGATCCTTCTTAGTTTGAGGGCCATGTTTTTATGGTTAATGTTCCAGAATCTTCATGGTACTCCTTCCCATGAAAGAGTTTTAGTCATAGTTTGGCATCAGTATCGAGATACATGGTTTCTAGATTCTGTCATCATCTCATCTACTATTGCTTCACAGATTCTAGGGTTGTTCTAGTTTGTGAGTTTTCCAGTGTTCCATGGCATCGGGTTTGCTGTCGCATTATCATGATTTCATTTTTGGTTTCAATTGTAGACAAAAGTATCTTTCCTTGCTTGTCAGATTGTGGTTCCAGTGTTACTCCATAGTGTTCTTCTAGTGCTTCTTTGCAATAGTCATCTCATTGTAGGGAGGGTTTTGTCCCACTGGGTTTTCCTTCTCTACCTCATCATTGCATTTGTACTTGGGTACGTGATCAAGCCTTTGTTGTTAGGACCCATTCACGCTTTCTTGCATTCATCTTAGTTTTAGGTGCATGCTTTTTTTGTCTCCCTAAGTTGCACTTATGGGGGGGTGTTGGTGTAATTAATTATTTAATTACACTTTAGCATAAGTTTATTTAGGCATATTCTATTCCCTAGGTTAATTATTATCCTTATCTTGTTGAGCTATCTTTTTGCTCAAAATAGGATTAAGGTTGTGCATGTCTTGTCTTTTTGCATGATTTCCTTTTTTGAAGCCTTTTGCATTATTTGTAAGACAATTTCATTCAATATCATAATGCTGATTTTTGCTCGCATTAACTTGCTCTGAGAGTTTACAGAACATCTTTCATTTTTATTCTGAATATCTATTGCATGTGATAGGTGATTGCTTGTAGGTGATTCTTGGGGACTGTGAAGTTGGTTTTTCAACTTCTACAGGGCCAAGATTGAAATATCAATAGACGGTTGAGATCGACTAATTAGACATGTATTCTGATAACTGTCAGTAGTGACATGAGTGATACAAACTATAAATAGAATTAAAGATTAAATAAATGATTTAATCTTTAGTTTGATATTCAAAAACAAAAGAAATATCTTTGCATGACAAAGATAAAGATTGATTAAAGAAACTCATGTTCGAATGCATGTACAATATTTAACTAATTAAATAAGAATATTTAATTAATTCACATGTACATGCAAATGAGTTAGAACTGGATGATTATCTGACGAATAGATTACTCGAGAACGCCACTCAGACATTAAATCAAGAGTTAATTGAGTGACTAAAATAGATGTCAAGTCGAGTAAAAGTGAATACTTAGATAACTCACATAATTATCTAAAATATAGAGGAATGCGTTAAAATAGAATTAATGAATTAAATAATTCATTTAATTCAAGATCTGATATTTGAAGAATAATTAAATAAATAATATTTATTTAAGTGATGAAGGGATTTTAATTGAATAATTAAATAAATAAAGAATTTATTTAATTATAGTTGAAATATGATAAAGAGTAAATTAACTAAGAATTTGTTTAATTTGACAAGAAGAATAAGGTTAATTAGTAATATAATTAAATAAAAAGCGTTTATTTAATTAATCAGATAGAATAAAGAAAATGTGAATTAATTAAATAATTAAGATTATTTAATTAATAGAAGAAATGAAAACTATAGAGAATAATTAAATAATTGACATTATTTAATCATGACCATGAAGAATACGAATTATGAAGAATATTGAAATCACATGCCTAAAACCAGATTTTGGTGTCTACATTTTCCCCTCTTTGATACAATGTCATTTCAGTGTTGTGTCAAAGAAAATCGATAAGCAATATGCCCAAGTAATGCTCCAGATTAAAACAGGTGAAGGTATGCCCCCTCGGGAAAATTGACAAATTTTTGAAAAAGTTTAGAAAAATTTGGAAATGATCCTAATTAGTCCATAGGATGACCAAAAATACACTGGAGTTTGCAGAATTGAGGTTGGAAATGTCAGGAATAGGTACATGCTAATCGAAATGGGAAGCTAACATGACCAGTAGGACAAAAATGCAACATATGCCCTAGGTATATATAGGAATAGGGGTAAAAACCAATTCATTTTCACCCACCTAGCCCTAGAATTCAGAATTTGCTCTGCACCCACAGCGAGGATGTCGCCTGTTCCGCACACTCACCATTGCGCATACAAGATCCGGACCTTCTAGAGACTAGCCGATGTGGACCCCCCGGTATGTACCTCAAACTTTCCTTTTGAAAATTTTCACTTGCACACATTTTTATGCATTTAATTCAATTTTTAGTTATGCGTCATTTTGTTAGAACACCACATTTGTGTGCACGAATGACGCATGTGTCTGTGGAAAACTGCATTTGTAATTTCACATTAGTCATTTTGCATAGGTAGTCTGCAGTTCAACGCATTTGTATATTTTTGAAATGCATGTGACATTTTGAATCGCATTTGCATTTAGAATAGCCACATGTGTTGATTTTGAAATGCATTTGAATAATTTGCAATGCAACCTTTATTTTTCAATGCATATGAATTTAGTGTAACGCATGTGATGTAATTAGCTGCATTTTTTTAAGAATGATGCATTTGAATTTTATGCATCGCATATGTTAAAAAGCGACACATGTGAAAAATAATGACTCATGTGCAAAATAACAATGCATTTAATTTTTATTTAGTAGAGTCAGTTTGCACTAGAATAATGATTAAGGCTAACATGAGGCATGCATAATGCCATTGCAAGTTGTGCTAGACATGATATATGCATGGGAGTCGAGACTGACTACGTTTCAATTCAGAGATAGCTTGTAGCCGGTAGAGTGACAGATTCTATGGCACCTTGGTTTATTGCAAGTGATAGACATGCCCTAGATTCAGGCGAATCGAGGATTACTGACAACTTTGTGTGAGTGGTGCCACTTGAAGACATCATCCTTCCACCTACCAACTGGAGAGGCCACGGTTACCTTAGAGGATGTCTATAGGATCCCTAGACTTCCTCTTAGAGGCACACGGGTAACATATGATACCTAGAGGGGTGGAGCCGAGATGGTTAGATACTACCCCCATGCTTAGATTAGGCAATTAGGCTTTGATGATTATGAGATTAGGTGGCAGGTGTTGGTGTAGAGGTATAGATAGCTAGACTATCTATTATGTACATTGATAGGCGAGATAGTACTTCCTAACTGCCGATGTCATGGCTTTCCCATGGGGTGGGGGGAAATGCTAGTAGGCATGCTCGAGCATCGAGTGGTATATGCTTGGGGTTCCTGTGTGCTCGGGATGTTATACTTTCACTTGCATGATATTTCCTACCGAGAGACACAATCAATGAGTTATGGTACCACGCTCCTGATGGTATGGGTGTGGGATCACATTGCCATTTTTTGGCCACCTACGATAGTTGATCTTCCACATGAAGCTCCTTATGCCTTCCGTTATGTGGGGGTGAACACTTAGCACCACATTGGAGATACGGGTTACTTTCGGCATGCCATAGACACCATGCAGAAGTTTACATGGAGACCATACTTGGGCTATGACGAGTGGTCAGATGAGGATGATCATTTGCCATTTTGTAGACAGACACATTTCTTGGTTGGGTGGACTGTATCACATGTCCATATCATAGAGCATCAATTGCCAGATCGTGTCCTATAGCAGTTTGGAGAGGTGCAGGATGTGCCTAGAGGATGAGTAGAGTTTGCAAGATCCTCGTGAGAGGTCTCGCTATGGGGTCCAAAGATTCATGTGGCCACAACAGAGGTAGATATTGATGCACTACAAGCACTTCCATGGGGATGGAGGGATGGTCTCGTAGATCCAGGGACCACAGCGGAGTATGACCAGTGGTGGGAAGTTCACAGGCTGATCCCGTTGACAGATCCAGAGCATCCAGCGCTGGTAGAGCGGCGAGGGATAGGTCCACGAGGTAGGCGCGATAGAGGGAGAGGCTAGGGAGGTAGAGGAGGCTATGGTGATGGAGGAGATGATGGCTGAGGTGGATGACATGGAGGCTGGAGAGGGTGTGGTTGGAGAGGACAAAGGCCACCATTGTCATCGATTTGGAGGGAGGGATGAGGAGAGGAGGGGAGGAGGATATTGCGAGAGGTGGAGGGGAGGTGCATCCCACAGAGGCAGCCATTCCAGAAATCCTGGCAGAGGAGGAGATAGGTACTGAGGAGGCAGGCAGAGAGGAGGCAGAGATTGATGCTCTAGGTTTGTTGGGTGCGTACAAGGAGGATGATGAGGGAGATGATGATCAGGAGAGAGAGATTCAAGATCAGATCCTAGAGGAGTTATATGAGGAGGAGGATGGGAGAGTGAGGGACAGACATGATGATACAGGGGCAGTGGATCTAGACACAGATACATTGTGTGCTTAGGTTGCATCCTTGGAGGAGCAGATGAGAGTTTTGATGGCTAAGAGGGATGCGTATCAAATGGAGAGGGACAGAGCAGTGATGGATAGGGATCAGGCCATAGATTAGAGACAGGAGACTGAGCAGAGATTTATAGAGCTTAGGGAATTGTGCACAGGACCATCAACTGCTTTTGCTAGAGAGCTAGTTAGATCTAGGGAGAGGGAGAGACACTATCAAGATCTGTATGAGGTAGAGGTTCCACCTGAGAGATGGGATCCCAGTTTCTCAGAAGCACACACTAGTAGGTCCTAGATCAGGACCCATAGTAGGACAGTTAGCACAGAGGGGGTGGAGCAGCCATGTAGAACAGGTCCATATGACAGACCTCCCTCATCTCATAGGTCATTGGGTTCCCATCATCAGTCGTCCACACACTCTAGGCATGATAGCAGTGGTAATTCATGATAGGGATACTTTTTGAGATGCATCTAGACATTGTATTATGATGTTATGGCCTGCGGGCTTCCATGTAGTATTGATACATTATGACATTGTGATGTTACACAGTTGAGCGAGATATATATATATATATATATATATCTATGATTTTGGTGGTGATTCTAATGATATGCATTTCTATGTATTGATTATGCAGTCTTTATTTATACATGTGATGTTTATATGATATGCCTATATGATGGATGAGTATATGTATTTTATGATGTTTATGTAGCTAATGAGATAATGTTGATTCTATGTGATGTATGCAATTTAGAAATTATGAGATGCAATATGATGTTATATGTATAATGCCGACTACATGTGATGTTATACAAATGTAATGTGATGCATGTATTTACAATTGCTTTATGTATGGAATGCTTATGATATGTATTATTTGATGATGAATATCTATTATGCCATGATGATCTAGATATGAAATATGCCTATATGTATGTATTTTTCTAACATGTACGTTGATGCAGGATGATGTATAATGTTTTGTGTCACAGGACTCCATCATAATGTAAGAAAGAAGAACTGTTAGTGCAAAAAGAAAGATCGAGAAAGAACAAAAGACAGGAGATAGATGTTAGTATTAGTAGTCTTCGATATTTTGCTGTATCACAAAAGGTATTGCACTTTATCATCATTGGGCAGGACTAATACAAATGGAGAAAAACACCATGATATTACATAAATCAAGGTGTGCAAGGTCATCCACTTGCCAATAAAAGATAGTCACAGACAGGGAATGTCATTAACTCATACTAAGGGCACAAGTTGCCCTAGTCTTTTTGTCAAGAAAAACCACATACAACAAACAAAGTAAAAGATGGGTCATGAGACGTCATTGCTCCTCTAAATCCTTCATGGGACATCCTTGAGGAAACTAGTAACATAACTCAAAATCAAATTTAAAAGACAGTCGATAGACAACAGTCAAAGAAAATAGAATTCTGATACATCATTGCTTCTCTAAATCCTTCATGGGACATCATTGAGAAAGCTAGTAACATTATTCCTAGTCATCAATTCAAGATAAATGATAAGATAAATAAGTCATAAAGTCAATAAGCCAATAAAATATTTGCCAAAACTTGATTTGTTTGTTTGATTTGTTTTGATTGATAAAAGGATTGATTGACAGAGCCTAATTTCAGGAGATACACATACCGGATAAGACTTTGAGTCTGGTTTCGATGTTATGACTATCTGTATAAGGCATGACAAAGCCTGGTTTCAGAAAGGTATGTATCGTATAAGACATGGAGTCAAATACCGTTGATGTGATAACCTGTGTAAGGCTATGTTTGATTGTTTGACCTTGTCGATTATGTAGGAATGACTCATCCTATATTAGACATAAATTGTTTTGCTGATATCAGTATTTAGGAATGACTCATCCTGAACAAGATACAGGCTGATTTCCATGATGATGATGTTGTTTGCAGGAAGGACACATCCTGTAGTAGACATTTGTTGATCTGTTTTGATTGTTTTGTTTGGCAAGTTGTTTGATTTGACTTAGAGACATTGCTGACTTGTTCACCAGATTGATGCATGACTTGAGATGATGCGTTGACAATTTATTTTGTGATGACAAAACCCTAAAGGACTGAAATAGTGCATCCTTGGGGGCTCATCGATTGATGGCCTTGCCTACGTTGTACACACAGAGACCTCATAGTTCAACTTGACTTGACTGACAAGACTGACTACAAATAGAAGACGTGTGTGAAAGTGAACATGACGAACCCTAATGGACTGACCTAGTGGAGCCTCGAGGGCTCATTGATTGATGGCCTTGCCTACATTATACACGCAGAGACCTCGTAGTTCGACATGACCAACGACCTTATCATATAGACAAATGGATTAAATCGTGAATTTATATAGACAAACCTAAATGGACTAACCTAACGCCTCAGGGGCCTGTTGGCAGATGGCCTTGCCTACGTCCAGTTGTAGAGGCAATGTAGTTTGACAAATGACAAAGACTAACAAGTACAACTGAATTTGACTTGGTTCTTTTTTATTTTTGAAATGTTTTGATTTTTTTGTCTTTTTGAAGTTTTATGATGTTTTTGTGTTTTCTCAGGACATTTTGTGATGTTCTTGGATTTTCTATGGTTTTATGTCTTCAACACAACCAATGTAAGAGCCAATATGACACATGTCAAGTGTTTTCCCCTAGTCGAGTACTAGACCAATTGACTATGAATAGGGTAAAATGGGGGATATAAATTGTACTCAATGTCAATTGTTCCAAGTTATGGGAAAGACTACCACTTATTACGAATGGTATATACAAGCGATGGGTTATGAAAGATAAGGGATATGTATAGAGATAGGTGGTATGTACAAGGATAAGGGATATGTCCAGGGGAGTGGACTATGTACAGGGACATGGATTATATACAATGATAAAGACTATGTACAATACTAAGGACTATGATCAAAATAATAGTAGACAAAGGAGCATAGTTAACTACAAATGGTGCCTTTTTGCTAGGTTTTCACCATGGTACCTATCTACAGTGCCACTGAAGCTGTTTTGACTATTGGATCAATGATTTGTCTTTACTATTTTCTAGATCATCTATCTTTTTTGGTGTTACCAAGACACCTGTTTGCGAGGTTTTCACCTTGATAACAATTTTTTTTATTTTTTTGTATTTTTGCTAATTAAGAAAAAGGCTCCTAGAAACTATGCGTAGAACTTCTTCAAATGTATACTATTGATTGGTGAGGACAATGGTTCCCCTTCAGAAGTAGAGAGTTGGTAAGCTCCTGATCCAAAAGCTTCAGTAACAACATAAGGTCCTAACCAATTTGGTTCAAATTTTCTTGGTTTTTCTCTTTCTACTTGATTCTTTTGGTTCTCCATTAAAACCAGGTCACCAATGTCAAAGTTTTTGTTCAATACATTCCTATTATAGCTATGACGAAGGCGATTATGATATGCTTGAAGATGGTCTAGTGCCTTCTGTCTTCGCTCATCCAGGAATTCTAGCTCATGGAATCTTGATACTCGGTACTCTTCATCATCAATGTGGCCTTTTAGGGATATCCTTAGTGAAGGAATCTTGACCTCAATAGGAAGAATAGCTTCAAAAACAAATACAAGTGAATAGGGAGTAGCACAAGTGGGAGTACGGATACTTGTGCGATAAGCCCATAAGGTAGGGTTAAGCTGTAAATGCCAGTCACGACTAGCATCATTGATAGTCTTCTTGAGGATTCTAATGACGGTCTTGTTAGATGCCTCTGCTTGGCTATTACCTTGTGGGTAGTATGGAGTGGAAAAGTGATGTTGGATATGAAATTCATCACACAGGTGGTAGACTTCTTGGTTCTTAAATGGGCGACCATTATCAGTGATTATGGACTGAGGGACACCATATTGACAAATGATATAGTTCAGGATAAACCTAGAAATTTGTGTGCCCATAATGTATGTCATAGGAATAGCTTCAATCCACTTCCTAAAATACTTAGTGGTAGTGATAATGAATTTATGTCCATTAGATGATGTGGGGTGGATCTTACCTATGAGGTCAAGTCCCCATTGGGAAAAGGGCTATGGTGATGTTATAGGACAGAGCTCCTGTGCTGGTGCATATATTAAGTCTCCATGAACTTGGCATTGGTGGCATTTTGTTACAAAGACATATGAGTCTTTTTCCATAGTAGGCTAGTAATAACCCAATCTCATAATATTTTTGGCTAAGGTAGGACCGCTAGAATGGGAGCCACATATACCCTCATGCACCCCATGCAAGGTTTCTTGTGCTTCAGTAGAATCAAGACATCTCAGTAGTGTATTATCTATGGCCCATCTATATAGGGTGTCTACGACGATGGTGTATTTGGCTGACTTGCAAAGGAATGTCCTACGTTGGTTATTTGATAGGCTGGTGGATATGACTTTAGCATGAAGGTAATCATAGATCTCTTTGTACCATGGAGAATCAGGACCAACAATGTCACATACCACTTCAAAATCTGGGATATCATAGGTGGCGACCAAAATTTTTTCTACCAAGAACTCAAACTTAGGCAAATTGTTAGGAATGTCAAGAACTGATGCAATTGTAACCATAGTGTCTACTGCCCTGTTTAAAACATGAGGTATCTGATGAAATTCAACTTTTTCAAAGTACTCCTTAAAGCTATCAGCCATGTGCTTGTATGGAACAAGCTTCTCATCCTCAGTCTCATAATCATCATTTACTTGTCTGATTACGAGTTGAGAATACCCATATACTTGTAAAATCTTAATTTTCCACTTGACTGCCATATGTAACCCTGTCACTAGAGCTTCATACTTTGCTATGTTGTTAGTGCATGGAAATGCAATCCTAAATGACTTAGGGATGGAATCACCTTGTGGCGTAATAAACAATATACCAGCCCCTAAACCATGATTTGTATGTGAGGCATCAAAGTACAGTTTCCATGTTATGTTTGTGTCAATTGTGAATATGAACTCATTAGGAAAGTCTGCTACTAATGAGTGATCTGCCTGTATGGGTGCATTAGCTAACTGATCAGCAATGACCTATCCTTTAATAGCCTTTCTTCCTACATACTAGATATCATGCTCACTAAGTATCATAACCCATTTGGTCAGTCATCCTGTCAATGCTACCTTGCTGAGAAGATATTTCAGAGGGTCTATTTTAGCAATCAACATTGTTTGATGGTTTAGCATATAGTATTTCAATTTTTGAGTAGCAAATACTACTGCAAGACAGGCACGCTCAATGGTACTATAGTTGACTTCATAACCTACCAAAGTCCAACTAATATAATAGAATGCCCTTTCATAACCTTCATTGTCATTCTATGTAAGCAATGCTCCGAGTGATGAATGGGTTACTGTAATATAAAGAATCAATGGTCTTCCTTCAATAGGTGGCATTAAAATAGGTGGTGTGAGTAAATATTTTTTAATCAGTTGAAAAGCCTCTCCACACTTGGTTGTCCATGCAAAGGGTACTCCTTTCTTAAGTAGATGTTGAAAAGGATGTGTCTTATCTGCTAACTGCACTGTAAATCTTCTGATAGATTGCAACCTTCCCTGTAATGTCCTTAGTTGACTGAGATTAGTGGGTGGTGGCATGTCCATGATTGCTTTCACCTTAGTAAGATCCACTTCAATGCCTTGTCTAGAAATGATATAACCTAACAACTTTTCTGACTTGACTCCAAACACACATTTCTTTGGATTGAGTCTCACATTATACTTCTCTAGCCTCTAAAATATCTTGTTTAAAACCTGTAAATGTTTTGCCCTTGTCTTGGATTTTGCAATAAGGTCATCAACATAATCCTCCATAAGAGTGTGTAGTAGGTCATGAAAGATAGTAGTCATGGCACGTTGATAGGTTGCTCTAGCATTCTTGAGTCCGAAGGGCATAACATTCCAGCAATACATTCCCAAAGGACAAGTCAAAGTCATCTTAGATTGGTCTTTAGTTGCAATTCTTATCTGGTTATATCCTGAGAATCCATCCATAAGGGACAACATCTCATATCCTGCTGTCATGTCAACTATCATGTCTATGTTAGGCAAAGGAAAGTCATCCTTAGTACAACCTTTGTTGATATCTCTAAAATCAATGCAGATGCAAATGCCCCCAATTGGTTTAGTGACTAGTACAAGATTGGAAATCCAATCTGCATAGTCGATAGATCTGATGAAACCAATGTCTAAGATTTCTTGAGTTCTGCCTTGACTAATAAAGCAATTTGTGGGTGCATTTTTCTTAATTTTTGTTTCACTAGTTTGGCACCTGGTCATGAGGGAAAATGATGCAGAACAAGTTCAGGATCCAACCTCGGCATGTCGACATATGACCAAGCAAAATTTATCTTTCTTTGTGCAAAGAAGTTATGGAACTCCTGCTACTCTTCTGTTGTCAATGATGCTGAAAAATAAACTAGTCGAGGATTCTCTTTGGTACCTATGTTGACTTCTACTAATTCTTCAACGAGCATGGGTGACCTTTCCTATGCAATAGGGAGAATATTCAAACCTCCATCCTTAGATGCCTCATAGAGGTTTTCACCTTCGGATGCATCCTTTCTTTTTACTTTTTCATTGTCTAAAGGTGCCTTTCAGTTTTCACCTAGAGACTCATTATTTTTATCTTGTTTATTCTTTTTCTCATTTTTGCGACTGGAGGTTTGAACAGATTCCCCAAAATATGCTTTTTTGTCCAAGTCAATAGTAAAACCAGCCTTATGATCACCGTTTGGTACGCCTTCTCGTAATCCCAGGAACTCAGTAATTGCTTCATCATTCTCAAAAAGGTCTAAGATGGGTGTGTCTTGTTGGTCCCAATCAATGAGTTGGGGATAGACTAAGGGCATGTCATCGTCAGTGTTATCAAAGTTTAATGGAGTCAAGGTAAAGATTGAATTATTCATGTGGTTACAAAATTCTTGTACCAGGTCCTTTTTTCTCTTAGGTTTGGGTCTAGGTGGATGGATAGGTGGGCCTAATGCCAAGGTTTTACTATTGGAAATAGGTGGCTCAGGTTGCCAAGAGGTAGGATCAAGTGATTCCCAATAGTAGTGTTTAAACAACTCCTCCTTTTTCATATTCTTTGGTGGATAGGAATTTAAGGGATTTGGTGAGGAACTTAACATCAATTCAAGTTCTCCAAATAACTTGTCGAGGTCCATGGAAGAAGTAGAGGATAGGGAATCCCACTCATAATCATTAGAGTCGAGGGAGTCACAATGATATTGGTCCACTGGTTTGTGAGATGTCTTAATATCTTCTGAAGTACTTACTTCCTCAAGTAAGGGTAATGGGGTACTAGGAATGCCAATCTGAATCAGTTGAAACCCTAGCCCTACTCCTTTTGGCCATTGGGAAACAAATATTGGTTCAATCCTACCATCTTAGTTTAAGCCTAAACCACTCTGTCCATCATATCCTTTGCTTTGCATGATTTTAAAACCCTTTCCATATATATTTGTAGGATTATGAGCAAGTAAGAGGGGTTCCTCATCATCTTCCCTATACAGCTAGGAAGTGACATCTTCTGTATTTATGACCTCTTTGCTTAAGTCACCCCATTTAGTAAAAGTTGTTGTGGGAGGAATATGTATAGTGACCATAGATTGTCTCCTATCCGATGTAGGTACCAAAGAGAATCCTCGACTAGTTTATTTAGCAGTGTCATTGACAACAAAAGAGCAGTCGGAGTTCCATAACTTCTTTACACAAAGACAGATAAATTTTGCTTGGTCATATGCCGACATGTCGGGGTTGAATCCTGAACCTATTCTGCATCATTTTCCCTTACGACCAGGTGCCAAACCAGTGAAACAAAAATTGAGAAAAATGCACCCATAGATTGCTTTATTAGTCAAGGCAGAACTCAAGAAACTCTTAGACGTTGGTTTCATCAGATCTATTGACTATGCAAATTGGATTTCCAATCTTGTACCAGTCACTAAACCAATTGGGGGCATCTGCATCTACATTGATTTTAGAGATATCAACAAAGCTTGTCCTAAGGATGACTTTCCTTTTCCTAACATAGACATGATAGTTGACATGGCAATAAGATATGAGGTGTTGTCCCTTATGGATGGATTCTCAGGATATAACTAGATCAGAATTGCAACTGAAGACCAACCTAAGATGAATTTCACTTGTCTTTGGGGAATGTATTGCTGGAATGTTATGCCCTTCGGACTCAAGAATGTTGGAGCAACCTATCAATGTGCCATGACTACTATCTTCCATGTTCTAGTACACACTCTTATGGAGGATTATGTCAATGACCTATTGCAAAATCCAAGACAAGGGTAGAACATTTACAAGTTTTAGACAAGATATTTTAGAGGCTAGAGAAGTATAATGTGAGACTCAATCCAAAGAAATGTGTGTTCGGAGTCAAGTCAGGAAAGTTGTTAGGTTATATCATTTCTAGACAAGGCATTGAAGTGGATCCTGCTAAGGTGAAAGCAATCATGGACATGCCACCACCCACTAATCTCAGTCAACTAAGGACATTACAGGGAAGGTTGCAATCTATCAGAAGATTTATAGTGCAGTTAGCAGATAAGACACATCCTTTTCAACATCTACTTAAGAAAGGAGTACCCTTTGCATGGAAAACCAAGTGTGGAGAGGATTTTCAACTGATTAAAGAATATTTACTCACACCACCTATTTTAATGCCACCTATTGAAGGAAAACCATTGATTCTTTATATTATAGCAACCCATTCATCACTCAAAGCATTGCTTGCACAAAATGATGATGAAGATCATGAAAGGGCAGTCTATTATATCAGTCAAACTTTGGTAGGTTATGAACTCAACTATAGTACCATTGAACATGCCTATATTGTAGTAGTATTTGCTACTCAAAAATTGAGACACTATATGCTAAACCATCAAACAATGTTGATTGCTAAAATAGACCCTCTGAAATATCTTCTCAACAAGGCAGCATTAATAGGATGATTAGCCAAATGGGTTATGATACTTAGTGAGTATGATATCCAATATGTAGAAAGAAAGGCTATTAAAGGATAGGTCATTGCTGATCCGTTAGATGATGCACCCATACAAGAAGATCACCCATTAGTAGTAGACTTTCCTAATGAGTTCATATTCATAATTGACACAAACATAACATGGAAACTATACTTTGATGGCTCA
Organism: Sequoia sempervirens; assembly: GCA_007258455.2. Taxonomy (NCBI): domain Eukaryota; kingdom Viridiplantae; phylum Streptophyta; class Pinopsida; order Cupressales; family Cupressaceae; genus Sequoia; species Sequoia sempervirens. Next base: position 348,116,393 of record VDFB02353493.1, on the reverse strand, counting down.
CATACAAATCATGGTGCAGGGGCTAGTATACTGTTTATTACACCGCAAGGTGATTCCATCCCTAAGTCATTCAGGATTGGATTTCCATGCACTAACAACATAGCATAGTATGAAGCTCTAGTGATAGGGTTATGTATGGCAGTCAAGTGGAAAATTAAGATTTTACAAGTATATGGGGATTCTCAACTAGTAATCAGATAGGTAAATGATGATTATGAGACTAAGGACGAGAAGCTTGCTCCATACAAGCGCATGGCTGATAGCTTTAACGAGTACTTTGACAAAGTCAAATTTTGTCATATACCTTGTGTTTTAAATAGGGCAATAGACACTATGGCTACAATTGCATCACTTATTGACATTCCTAACAATGTGCCTAAGTTTGAGTTCTTGGTAGAATAGCTTCTAGTCCCCGCCTACGATATCCTAGATTCTGAAATGGTATGTGACATTGTTGGTCCTGATTCTCCATGATTACCTTCATGCCGAAGTCATACCCACCAGCCTATCAAATAACCAATGTAGGACATTCCTCTACAAGTCAGCCAAATACACCATCATCGGAGACACCCTATATAGATGCGCCTTAGATAATACCCTACTGAGATGTCTTGATTCTACTAAAGCAAAAGCAACCTTGCATGGGGTGCATGAGGGTATATGTGGCTCCCATTCTAGTAGTCCTACCTTAGCCAAAAATATTACGAGATTGGGTTATTACTGGCCTACTATGGAAAAAGACTCATATGTCTTTGTAATGAAATGCTGCGAATGCCAAGTTCATAGAGACTTAATACATGGACCAGCATAGGAGCTCTGTCCTATAACGTCACCATAGCCCTTTTCCCAATGGGGACTCGAACTCATAGGTAAGATCCACCCCACATCATCTAATGGACATAAATTCATTATCACTACCACTGATTATTTTACGAAGTGGATTGAAGCTATTCCTATGACATACATTACCAGCACACAGATTTCTAGGTTTATCTTGAACTATATCATCTATCGGTATGGTGTCCCTCAGTCCATAATCACTGATAATGGTCACCCATTTAAGAACCAAGAAGTCTGCCACCTGTGTGATGAATTTCATATCCAACATTACTTTTCCACTCCATACTACCCACAAGGTAAGGACCAAGCAGAGGTATCTAACAAGACCATCATTAGAATCCTCAAGAAGACTGTCAATGATGCTAGTCGTGACTGGCATTTATAGCTTAACCCTACCTTATGGGCTTATCGTAAAGGTATCCATAATCTGACTGGTGTTACTCCCTATTCACTTGTATTTGGTTCTAAAGCTATTCTACCTATTAAGGTCAAGATTCCTTCCCTAAGGGTATCCGTTAAAGGCCACATTGATGATGAAGAGTACCAAGTATCGAGACTCCATGAGGTAGAATTCTTGGATGAGTGAAGATAGAAGGCACTAGACCATCTTCAAGCATATTGAAATCACCTTCTTCATAGCTATAAAAGGAAGGTATTGAACAAAAACTTTGACATTGGTGACTTGGTTTTAATGGAAAACCCAAAGAATCAAGTAGAAAGAGAAAAACCAGGAAAATTTGAACCAAATTGGTTAGGACCTTATGTTGTTACAGAAGCTTTTGGATCAAGAGCGTACCTACTCTCTACTCCTGAAGGGGAACCATTGTCCTCACCAATCAATAGTAGGCATCTAAAGAAGTTCTACGCATAGCTTCTAGGAGCCTTTGTCTTAATTAGCAAAAATACAAAAAATATAGAAAATCAAAAAAATCGTTATCAAGGTGAAAACCTGGCAAACATGTGTCTTGGTAACACCAAAAAAATTAGATGATCTAGAAAATAGTAAATACAAATCATTCGTCCAATAGTGAAAACCACTTCGGTGGCACTTTGGATAGGTACCATGGTGAAAACCTGGCAAACACGCGCCATGTGTAGTTAACTCTGCTCCTTTGTCTACTATTATTCTAATCATAGTACTTAGTTTTTTACATAGTCCTTATCATTGTATATAATCCATGGCACTGTACATCGTCCACTCCCCTGGACATATCCCTTATCTTTCATAACCCATCACTTGTATATACCATTCGTAATAAGTGGTAGTCTTTCCCATAACTTGGAACGATTGACAATGAGTGAAATTTATGTCCCCCATTTTACCCTATTCATAGTCAATTGGTCTTGTACTGGACTGGGGGCAAACACTTGACATGTGTCATATTGGTTCTTACATTGGTTGTGTTGAAGACGTAAAACCATAGAAAATCCAAGAACATCGCAAAATGACCTGAGAAAACACAAAAACATCAGAAAACTTCAAAAAGACAAAAAAATCAAAACATTTCAAAAATCCCAAAAAAACAAAGTCAAATTCAGTCGCACTTGTTAGTCTTTGTTGTTTGTCAAACTACGTTGCCTCTACGACTGGACGTAGGCAAGGCCATCTACCAATGTACCCCCAACGCATTAGGTCAGTCCATTTAGGTTTGTCTATATAAATTCATGATTTAATCCATTTGTCTATATGACAAGGTCATTGGTCATGTCGAACTATGAGGTCTTTGCGTGTATAACCTAGGCAAGGCCATCAATCAATGAGCCCCCAAGGCCGCACTAGGTCAGTCCATTAGCATTCGTCACGTTCACTTTCACACACGTCTTCTATTTGTAGTCAGTCTTGTCAGTCAATTCAAGTCAAACTATGAGGTCTCTGCATGTACGACGTAGGCAAGGCCATAAATTGATGAGCCCCTGAGGCCGCACTAGGTCAATCCTTTTGGGTTTTGTTGTCACACAGAGTAAATTGTCAACACATCGTCTCAAGTCATGCATCAATCTAGTGAACAAGTCAGCAATGTCTCTAAGTCAAATCAAACAACTTTCCAAACAAAACAATCAAAACAGATCAACAAATGTCTACTACAGGATGTGTCCTTCTTGCAAACATACATCATCATCATGGAAATCAGCCTGTATCTTGTTCAGGATGAGTCCTTCCTAAATACTGATATTAGCAAAACAATCTATCTTATATAGGATGAGTCCTTCTTGCATAATCGACAAGGTCAAATAATCAAACATAGCCTTACATAGGTTATCACATCAATGGTATCTGACTCAACGTCTTATATGATACATGCCTTTCTGAAACCAGGCTTTGTCATGCCTTATACAGATAGTCATAACATCGAAACCAGACTCAAAGTCTTATCTGGTATGTGCATCTCCTGAAATCAGGCTCTGTCAATCAATCCTTTTATCAATCAAAACAAATCAAACAAACAAATCAAGTTTTGGAAAATATTTTATTGGCTTATTGACTTTATGACTTATTTATCTTATCATTTATCTTGAATTGATGACTAGGAATAATGTTACTAGCTTTCTCAATGATGTCCCATGAAGGATTTAGAGAAGCAACGGTGTGTCCTAATTCTATTTTCTTTGACTGTTGTCTTTCAACTGTCTTTTAAATTTCATTTTGAGTCATGTTACTAGTTTCCTCAAGGATGTCCCATGAAGGATTTAGAGGAGCAATGACGTCTCATGACCCATCTTTTACTTTGTTTGTTGTATGTGGTTTGTCCTGACAAAAAGACTAGGGCAACTTGTGCCCTTAGTATGAGTTAATGACATTCCCTGTCTATGACTATCTTTTATTGGCAAGTGGATGACCTTGCACACCTTGATTTATGTAATATCATGGTGTTTTTCTCCATTTGTATTAGTCATGCCCAATGATGATAAAGTGCAATACCTTTTGTGATACAAAAATATATCAAAGATTGCTAATACTAACATCTATCTCCTATCTTTTGTTCTTTCTCGATCTTTCTTTTTGCACTAACAGTTCTTCTTTCTTGGATTATGACGGAGTCCTGTGACACAAAACATTATACATCATCTTGCATCAACGTACATGTTAGAAAAATACATACATATAGGCATATTTCATATCTAGATCATCATGGCATAATAGATATTCATCATGTAATAATACATATCATAAGAATTCCATACATAAAGCAACTGTAAATACATGCATCACATTACATTTGTATAGCATCACATGTAGCTGGCATTATACATATAACATCATATTGCATCTCATAATTTCTAAATTGCATACATCACATAGAATCAACATTATCTCATTAGCTGCATAAAAATCATAAAATACATATACTCATCCATCATATAGGAATATCATATAAACATCACATGTATAAATAAAGACTGCATAATCAATACATGGAAATGCATATCATGAGAATCATTGCCAAAATCATATATATATATATATATATATATATATATATATATATATATATATATATATATATATATATATATATCAACTGTGTCACATCACAATGTCATAATGTATCAATAATGCATTGAAGCCCGTAGGCTATAACATCATAATATAATGTATAGATGCATCTCAAGAAGTATCCCTATCCTGAACTACCATCGCTATCATGCCTGGAGTGTGTGGATGACTGATGATGGGAACTCGATGACCTGTGAGCTGAGGGAGGTCTATCATATGGACCTGATCTACGTGGCTGCTCCACCCCCTCTATGCTAACTATCCCACTCTGTGTCTTGGTTTGGGACTTGCTACTATGTGCCTCTAAGAAACTGGGAGCCCATCTCTCTGGTGGAACCTCTACCTCATACAGATCCTGATAGTATCTCTCCCTCTCCCCAGCTCTGACTAGCTCTCTGGAAAAAGTGGTTGATGTTCCCATGCACAATGCCTTGAGCTCTCTAAATCTCTGCTCAGTCTTGTGTCTCTGAGCTATGGATTGATCCCTATCCATCACTTCTCTATCCCTCTCCATCTAATACACATCCCTCTTGACCATTAGAACTCTCATCTGCTCCTCCAAGGATGCAAACTGAGTATGCATGCAATGTATCTGTCTCTGGATCCACTACCCTTGTATCATCCTCTATGTCCCTCACTCTCCCATCCTCCTCCTCATCTAACTCCTCTAGGATCTAATCCTGAATCTCTCTCTTGTGATCATCATCTCCCTCATCATCCTCCTCGGTACCTATCTCCTCCTCTACTAAGATGTCTGGAATGGCTGACTCTGCTGGATGCACCTACTCTCCACGTCTCGCAATATTCTCCTCTCCACCTCTCACAATATCCTCCTCCCCTCCTCTCACAATGTCTGGCATGGCCACATCCTCCTCTCCTCGTCCCTCCTTGTGGATCGGTGACAATGGTGGCCCTCGTCCTCTCTGACCATGTCTCCCTCTCCTGCCTCCACACTGTCCACCTCAGCCATCATCTCCTCCATCACCACAACATTCTCTTCCTCCTTGGCCTCTCCCTCTACCGGGTTGGCTGCTCTGGATGTATCAAGGGGTTTGGCCTGTGAACTTCCCACCACTAGTCATACTCCACTGTGGTCCCTAGGTCTACGAGACCATCCCTCCATCCCCATGGAAGTGCCTGTAGTGCATCAATATCTACCTCTGCTATGGCCACTGGAATCTCTAGACCCCATAGCGGGACCTCTCGCAAGGATCTCACAAACTCTACCCATCCTCTAGGCACATCCTGCACCTCTCCAAACTACCGCAGGACACGATCTGACAAATGACGCTCTATGATATGGACATGTGATACTATCCGTTCAACCAAGAATTGTGTCTGTCTGCAAAATGGAAAATGCTCATCCTCATCTAACCACTTTTCATAGCCCAAGTATGGTCTCCATGTAAACTACTGCATGGCATCTATGGCATGTTTGAAGTAACCCGTATCTCCAATGTGGTGCTAAGTGTTTGCCCCCACATAACGAAAGGCGTAAGGAGCTCCGTGTGGAAGATCAACTATCGCAGGTGGCCAAAAAATGGCAATGTGCTCCCACGCCCATACCATCAGGAGCGTGGTACCACAACTCATCGACTATGCCTCTCAGTAGGTAATATCATGCAAGTGAAAGTATAACATCCCGAGCACATAGGAACCCTAAGCATATACCACTCGACACTCAAGCATGCCTACTAGCATCTCCCCCCACCCCACAGGAAAGCCATGACATCGGCGGTCAGGAAGTACTATCCCACCTATCAATGTACATAATAGACAGTCTAGCTATCTATACCTCTATGCAACACCAACCACCTAATCTCATAATCATCAAATCCTAACTGCCTAATGTTAGTATGGGTGTAGTATCTACACATCTCGGTTGCACCCCTCTGGGTATCATATGTCACCTGTGTGCACCTAATAGGAAGTCTGAGGATCCTATAGAAATCCTCTAAGGTAACCATGGCCTCTCTAGTTGGTAGGTGGAAGGATGATGTCTCCAAGTGCCACCGCTCACACAAAGCTATCAGTAATCCTTGATTCGCCTGAATCTGGGGCATGTCTGTCATGTGCAATAAACCAAGGTGCCATAGAATCCGTCGCTCTGTCAGCCGCAAGCTATCTCTAAATTGAAACATAGTTGGTCTCAACTCCCATGTATATATCATGTCTAGCACAACCTACAATGGCATTATACATACCTCATGTCAGCCTCAATCATCTATTCTAGTGCAAAATGACTCTACTAAATAAAAATCAAATGCGTCGTTATTTTGCACATGTGTCATTATTTTTCACATGCGTCGCTTTTTAACATATGCAATGCATAAAATTCAAATGCATCGTTCTTAAACAAATGCGGCTAATTACATCACATGCTTTACACTAAGTTCATATGCATTGAAAAATAAAGGTTGCGTTGCAAATTATTCAAATGTGTTTCAAAATCAACACATGCAACTATTCTAAATGCAAATGCGATGCAAAATGTCATATGCACTTCAAAAATATACAAATGCGTTGAACTGCAGACTACCTATGCAAAATGACTAATGTGAAATTACAAGTGTAGTTTTCCACAAACACATGCGTCATTTGCGCACACAAATGCGGTGTTCTAACAAAATGATGCATAACTAAAAATTGAATTAAATGCATAAAAATGTGTGCAAGTGAAAAATTTCAAAAGGAAGTTTGAGGTACATACCGAGGGGTCCGTATTTGTTGGTCTCTGGAAGGTCTGGATCCTATATGCATGATGGTGAGTGTGCGGAACATGCGACATCCTCACTATGGGTGCAGAGCAAATTCTGAATTCTAGGGCTAGGTGGGTGAAAATGAATTGGTTTTTACCCCTATTCCTATATATACCTAGGACTTTGGTGGCATTTCTGTCCTACTGGCCGTGTTAGCTTCCCATTTTGATCAGCCCGTACCTGTTCCTAACATTTCCAACCTCAATTATGCAAAATCCACTATATTTCTGGTCATCCTATGGACTAATCAGGATCATTTCCAATTTTTTTTGAACTTTTTCAAAAATTTGTCAATTTTCCCGAGGGGGCATACCTTCACCTGTTTTAATCTAGAGCATTACTGGGGCATATTTCTTATCGATTTTCTTTGACACAACGCCGAAATGACATTGTATCAAAGAGGAGAAAATGTAGACACTGAAATCTAGTTTTAGGCCTACAACTTCAATATTCTTCATAATTCATATTCTTCACGATCATGATTAAATAATGTCAATTATTTAATTATTCTCTATAGTTTTCATTTCTTCTATTAATTAAATAATCTTAATTATTTAATTAATTCACATTTTCTTTATTCTATCTGATTAATTAAATAAATGCTTTTTATTTAATTATGTTACTAATTAACCTTATTCTTCTTGTCAAATTAAATAAATTCTTATTTAATTTACTCTTTATCATATTTCAACTATAATTAAATAATATTTTTTATTTATTTAATTATTCAATTAAAATCCCTTCATCACTTAATTAAATAAATATTATTTATTTAATTATTCTTCAAATATCGGATTTTGAATTAAATGAATTATTTAATTCATTAATTCTATTTTAATGCATTCCTCTATATTTTAGATAATTATGTGAGTTATCTAAGTATTCACTTTTACTCGACTCGAGATCTATTTTAATTGCTCAGTTAAATCTTGATTTAATGTCTAAGTGGTGTTCTCGAGTAATCTCTTCGTCAGATCATTCAATCGTCCAGTTCTAACTCATTTGCATGTACATGCAGATTAATTAAATATTCTTATTTAATTAATTAAATCTTGTGCATGCATTCGAGTATGAGTTGCTTTAATCAATCTTTATCTTTGTCATGCAAAGATATTTCTTCTATTTTTGAATATCGAACTGAAGATTAAATCATTTATTTAATCCTTAATTCTATTTCTAGTTTGTATCACTCATGTCACTACTGACAGTTATCAGAATGGATGTCTAATCAATCGATCTCAACTGTCTGTTGATCTTTCAATCTTGGCCTATTGTTCGAATAATCAATTTTCTATAAATTGATTTGTCATTCTTCATTCTGATCTCTCTCGAAATCAAAATCTCTTTTTGAATCTTGTGAGCACTTGTCTTGAATCTTCAATATTTTTCTAATCATTATCTTAGGCTATACTTGCATGAATTACAAGAAATCTGAGGGCAATTATACTACACAAGCAAAATGGAGAAGGGCAATCAAGATGAATCATGGAAATATGTTTGAAATTTGTGAGATTGTTTCAGTTTGTTTACATTTTACTTTCCTTTGTTCTTTGTTGCTTAACATTAGATTTGCATTTTAGATTTAGCATTGCATGTTTGCTTCTAATGTGTTTCTTGTGCACTTTCTTGGCGTTACACTAGTCAATTGCTACATGCCGAGAAAGTTAGCCTGCACGATATTGGGCCCTCTCCCCTAAAGGACTAAGGGGACATCACTAGGCTAACAAAAAATAATGACATACGTTCTTTCAACGAGGGAACATGGGACCAACAAAAGACTTAGGTAAAATAAAGTCAGGTGAAGGAAATAAAATGATAAAACAAAAGGGGGCCTAGCCTATATGAAGTGATGGGGCTTAAGTCATTTTAAAACCTTCCCGAAAAGTAATAGTCAAATATATCCCATCCAAGGTGTAAGATGAACACTAGGGTTTTACATGAAGATGAAGGTAAAACCCCATCCTTAAGCTTTTCCCAAACACCATAGATGACCAGAGACACAAGGCAAGATAAAATAGAACACATAGAACAAAAATTTGAAGTTCCATCACTACCCATATCACTAAACCCTAAACTATTAACCCTTAACCCTTAAACCCCAAACCCTTAAACCCTCTACCCTCTCTCTCTCAAGTCTCTCCCTCTTACCCCCTCTCCCTCTCTTAGATCTCTCTCTCACTCCCTCTATCTCTCTCCCCTCTCCTCTCTCCCCTAAACCCTTAAGTTACTCAACCCTTACACCCTCTACCCTCTACATTTGGCCTCTACCCTTGTCTCTCTCCCCTCCTCCTCTTTTCCTCTCTCTCTCAGTCTCACCTCCTGCCTCCTCCTCTCGGGTCTCTCTCTCTCTCTCTCTCTCACTCCTCTTATCTCCCTCCCGCTACCCATAGCCCTCTACCTTCTACCCCTCACGCCAACCCTCTGCTCTCTATCTCTCCCTCCCTCCCTCCCTCTCTCTCTCACAGATCCATCTATCTCTCTCCCCTCTACCCATAACCCTTAACCACAAACCCTATACCCTCTATCCTCTACCCCTCTCTCTCTCTGAGTCTCTCCCTCCTACCCCTCTCCCTCTTTCGGGTCTCTCTCTCACTCACTCTCTATGTCTCTCTCCTCTCTGCCCGCTTAACCTAAACCTTAAACCCACCAGCATAAGCTCCTAAGCCCTTAAACCCTCTACCCTGCCACCCTCTCTTTCTCTCTCAAGTCTCTCTCCTCCTGCCCCTCTCTCCTCTCTTGGGTCTCTCTGCTCTCACTCCTCCTCTATGTCTCTCCTCTACCCTTAAACTCTCTGACCGCCAACCCTTAACCCTTGACCCTAGACCTTAGAAGCCCTCTACCTCTACCTTAGCTCTCAGCTGTCTATCTCCCACTTCCTCCTCTCTGTGTGTGGCACCTCCCCTCTCTCTCCTTCCTCCTGTGCCCCCTCTCTCTGCCTCTCTCTCTCTCTCTCTCTCTCTCTCTCTCTCTCTCTCTCTCCCTAGGATCTCTCCACTCTGCCATGGCCTCTGCCCTTGGCCTTGATCAGCCAAATCCTCTACCCTCCTATCTCTCCCTCCTCCTCTCTCTCTCTCAGAACCTCCCTCCTGCCACCCCCTCTCCTGTGGGTCTCTCTCTCACTCTGCTCCTCTATCTCTCCTCTACCTTTAACCCTAAACCCTAAACCCATGGCCCTTAAACTCCTAGGCCAGCCAGACCCTCTACCCTCTATCTCTCTCCCACTCCCTCCCTCTCTCTCTCTCTCAAGAATCTCCCTCCTACCCCCTCTCCCTCTCTCAAGTCTCTCTCTATCATTCACTCCCTCTATCTCTCTCCCCTCTACCGTTAACCCTTAAACTCTAAACCCTTAAACCCTCTACCCTCTATCTCTCTCTCAAGTCTCACCCTCCTACCCCCTATCCCTCTCTCAAGTCTCTCTGTCTCTCTCTCACTCTTATCTTCCTCCCCTCTACCCTTAACCCTCTACCCTCTATCTCTCTCCCACTCCCTCCATCTCTCTCTCACTGAATCCCTCTATCTCTGTCCCCTCTACCTGTTGGTTGTTTTTACTGTAACTAGGTTAGTCCTCTAATTTACCTATGGAATTTCCAATTCCAATCAAGGGAAACTCGAATGACCTGGACCAACTAACGAGGATTTTAAAGACCTCCTACACTTTGGGCTTTACAAGAACTAGGAGGGTGATCCCTTAATGTGTTTACAACCTCTGCACCATTATCGTAAATAACATTAACAACAATAGATAATCTCATTTAATACCTCAACATAATAGCATAATACTAAATAGAATTGGTTGTTCATTAGTAATATCAACTATTTAGAGCATGAGATAACTACAACACATTCCACAGTGTAAAATAGTCATTGATTTTCAATTTGTAGCAAGCGCTAGGTAAAGACAAATAAATTACTAAACCATACAAATTAGTACAACTTACATTAGTGCCATATATCCATTGAGGGAGTGGAATTCATAAACATGTAAGGGTTTATGATAGATTTAACACAACATATAAGATCCTTAAGAACATTTCTTTACAATTTCATCAACATGTATTCTAACCCAATACTACTTATCAAATTCTTATACAAAACATATCCACCTACAATCCCATTGAAGCACTTTAATTAATTCCTTGAATTAAAGCCAAAACATAAATCATAGACACCACAAGAGTGAGATGAATGAGACAACCCTTGATTATCTTATTCAAAATACATATATACATGTACAATGGAGAGACATGAGTTTGAATTAATCATTTCAATTCAAATGCCAGTACTGTAATAAAACATCAAATCCCCATGAATTCAAAACCTACTACAGAATGACTCAAAACTTAAATTGCATTTTCCTTAAAACCATCGAACATTACAATTTTCTCTGCAACTCTACCTAGACTCGGCCAAAAAATATCTAACTTGCTAACCCATACTTCTGGCCTTGAAATCCTTCTTATAGAAAATGAAGGAGAAATCAAGCATCAGGCCAGAAAGTACCTCTCATTTCACATGCTTTTCTTCACAAAACTCTTGAGGACAACAACTATACCTTTTGTATTTCTCATCCTACACCCTATTCATGCATCCTACAATTACAACAGTATCCATGGGCCCTCTTACACAAGCTACAGTAATCATGGAAAGTGTAAGAGCCCCTTTATATCATGTTTGGACTACAAAACCCTGAAAAAATAGGGTAACTAAACTATAAGCAAAGAAATGAAGCTTTCTAACTCAAATCAATGCCTTAAGCCCTCAAATCAGATTCAAATCAAAGCTAACACATATCTTCATGACTTAGAATTGATTTCACATCAAAATATGGCTGCATGTGACTGTACAGTGCTGCATAATAGAAAAAATATAAAATTTTTGAAGAAAAACACAGATTTTTGAATGTCAAGATCTTGCATTTTAAATCGTCAACCATCAACAACCATTACAATGATGACTTTATTCCTTTTAAATGCCTTTACACATCAACCACTGAACAACCACCTCTACAACTTACTTTTTTAATCTTTTATGATCACATGAAACATAAAACGCACTAATTTTAAGGTTGTTAACATCACTATTGAAATGTTTTAATTTTTTGACCTTTCAAACATTAAAAAGTACATCATTAAATTAATAATGTAAGGGCATAAAAATGAAAAACATCATGAATTAATTATGTATCCACATAAGTCAAATATAATTCTATCAAGAAATTAATATCAAATAGATAATATAATTGCATAACTCATACATTTCAATTTCATTGATCTTCTTCTCCATCCAACTCTTTGTTTGTATCATCCGATCCATATTTGACATTGTAAGGATCGGTCATATCATCATCATCATCATCAATATTAGTTTCAATAATGTCATCATCCACATGGATATCATCTTCATGAGCATTAACTCCTACATCATCATGATCTAGTTCCTCCTCTTCGACATCTTCGTCAAGGACATCATCAACTAACTATTGATCTTGATCATCATCTACATCATCTTCTAGTTATTTGGAATCTTCTTCTTCCACCACATTATACTTTACCAACCTTCCTCTTGGATCATGTCTAACAACAAATGACCAACCCAGTTTACCTAGAACCTCTAAGTAAAATACCTGCTCACACTGGCTTGGAAGAACATAGGGATCATTTCCAGCTCGCTCAATCAACCTTGTATTAACCATGGTAAATCGATTATCATGTTCAATAATAATTCTCTCAGGATCATTTTCATTCAATTGTATCATATACCATAGGACGATGAATATAATTAATCTAAAGGACTTAAAGTCACACTCAAGTATATCATCCAAAATCCCATAGTATCAATTTTCTGAGACTTCTGGATGTATGTCGCTTCTAGATGAAACATTAGTCACTTGAAAGACTATAGTTATACTAGAATCATAATTTTTCTTCATGTCATCCAACATTTTGATTCAAAATTTATGACCATTGCACCACATATCCTTGTGGTGTTTCACCTGCAATATGTCAAACATGTAAAAATTATTGCAATATCATCAGTTGATAAACATATTTATTCTTGGCCGAATGTATGCAAAGAAAACAATCTCAACATATATATACATCAATATAATTGAAAATAATTAAATAATATGGGTGATTAATATGTTTATACATACATGTTTATCTCATAAACCATATGCTAAATCAATTTCCCTTTGTGTAACATTGGAATCTCCATTATGATGAGCTTCTTTAACCAATAAAGCCACACCTTCCCATGTTAATGCATGACTAGATTGTTGACATTATTCAATCCATATCGTCATCCAATCAAGATTGTTTACGAGATGTAAATGTAGTGCATCCCACTCTCGACCAACTATATCAAAAAAAATTGAAATTCACAAACGACGTATAATTATTTAAATACCATAATATACAACCTTAATTTATAATTGATGTATATTGAAGATTAAAAATTAAATAAGTACAATATATATAAAAACCATATGTAAAATGTATTCCAATTAATCTACATGACCATATTATAATTACCTCTCACTTTCCTCAATCTACCTTTCCCCATCAGGTACTCCCCTTCAAATTTTTTAATGGAGTTGCGATCCCAAATGCGATCTACATGGATATTTGCTACAAACTTAGGAAGATATTCACTAATGTACACCATGTTCTAGTATACCATATATCCCTCCACCATAGAACCCTCAAGATGTGCTCTTTGTCTAACCAAAGCCTTCAAAAATTTCAAGTGCCTCTCAACCATCCATATTGACCTTGTGTATACAGGTCCACACAATTCAATCTCCTCAACTTGGTGTATGAGGTAGTGTTCTTGTGCATTGAAAAATTTTGAAGGTAGACACTTTTGCATTTCACACATTAGATGAGGAATTTTTCTCTTCCAATGATTTATATCTTCTTTATGGATTTATTTAGATGACAACCATCTACAAGTGATTCAAGGTGCAAATATATTATCGAGATTTAACAAAAATATACACTATATTACATAACAAGTAAAACAAATGGAAATTATAAGATGTATACAATGAATTTAACAAATATCGCTAATTACCTCATGTATTTTCCAAGATCATATATAACTTGCTTGAAATTGTTGTCAAAGTTGTCTAGGAGAGATAGAGGTAGAATGTACTGCAACATTTATAAAATGATCTTTTCATTATTTTTCCAAAAGTAGTAAACACAATACACTGAAAAGTACATACATTATACAAGTGTATATAATATACCAGAATAATTACCTTAATGAAGGTATTCCAATCATGCATTTTCATCCCTGACCCAAATTCACCTTTCTTTGTTATTATAATGTTTATGTTTGCAACAAATCCTGTGGGAAATCAAATTTTTCATATGACTTCTTTTATAGCATTACTTTGTTGCTCTGTTAGTAACCAAGGAATGGCACTTATATTAATTTGGTCTCCATCGCTATTTAATTGAATGAAATTTTTCATTGCATGATTGGCTTCCTAAATGTCACTACAAATTTTGACAATTTTTTCTTTGTCATGCCTTCCATCCAATATAACATTTTTGTTATATTCTTTCTGATATGCATTGAATCAAACAAATGCACAATTTGTATCTACTCATAGTAGGGAAACCTACTAAATTGTATGGGATAACTTTTCATTCCCTGTGGAAGCCAGCCATTAATGCCTTGACGACCTTTATGAAGCATATAAGTTAAAAATATTAACAACGACAATCATTGTCAATTACAACATGAGTAAGCACAACACAATATAAAAATATAAATTCAAAACATATCATATATGATAGATAAACAATTTGATCTGATGTATAACCTTGACGATTAACTCTATTATATTCCAACTTCCATAGGCAAGGTGTCATTCTTCATGGTTTGATGTAGTCTCCTCTATTCCATTGAAAAGATGTTTTTCGGTAGTTCGATATTTATGATTTCTATGGAGGAAGTTCCTATACTCATCAAACACCTACTTTCCTAAACTTGTTGAACAATGAGATTTCATCTTTGGACCAAAAATTGGACATGCTGCAAATTTTCCCTTTGTTTGAAGACCTGCAAGATCATATATAATTGGATTATATATGTCAATTTTAATAATTATATATAATGAATAGGTTATTTTAAAAACATGCATGATATCTACTTCATCAAATTAAATATTGTTAAAGTGAATTCTTATGTTATAACATACCACAAAAAATGTGTTAGCCCTAAGGCATCATGAATTGTCTATACAAGCATTTCATGGAATTGAAATTATCTTTGTCCTATTGGTCTAGAGATGTCATACAAAGTGATGCCATTCCATAACTTTAGTAACTCATCGATAAGAGGCTTGATATATACATTCATATCTTTAACTTGGTACATACCTAGTTGAATAATGAACATAAACATTACATAATTATTATAACCATTTTACTACAATATATATAAATTAATGTACATGACTATTGAGTGAAAAAAATATAAGTCATTATGCAACAAATAAGACAAATGAGATGCTACTACGTTAAAGAAAATTGATTTAAACAAATACCTGGAACAATCATTGACAACATTATGTGCTCCCTCTTTATTGACATCCATGGATGAATGTTATTGTTGATAACAAAAACATGCCACACCGAGTAAATAGATCTTAGCTCTCCAAATGGATTGACACCATTTGCTGCCAAAGAAAGCTTGAGATTACGAGGTTCTTCTGTAAAGTGTGGCCATTTTTCCTCCATGTCCCTAAATGCAGAACCATCCACAAGAATTTGAAGAATGTCATCTCAACTTCTATTCCATGCATGGTAATCCATAAATTTCTCTAAACTTTTGAACCTAAATAATCGTTGCATACGTTGAGTAATGGGAATATAACGAAGAACCTTGCGAGGCACCTTTTTTGTTAGTTGATTTGTTCGATATCTATTGATATGACATTTTGGGCATTCTGTTGCAAATTCTTGTTGTTTATGATATATAATATGATCATTGGGACATGCATTTATTGCTTGATACCCCATTCTGATATCTTTCATAATGGCAAATAAATCTCAGTATGAGCGAGGTAAAATATTTGATGGTGGTAAAAAAAAATCACCAATCAATCTACAACAAAAAATAATTTGTTAATATAAAGAATATTAATGGTACATATTTCATCCTTTATTTACTAGTGATGAACTAACAAAAAATAAAATAGATGAAAAAAGATGCCATATATGACATACCTTAACATCCATGAGATTGCTATGTTTGATAAACCATTCATAACCTCCAAGTTCAACAACAACAATACAACAGAGAGAAGAGTTGTTTGGGAGCCTTCATAAAGGGGCTCGCATGCCTTCTCAAGTACAAGTAAATCATGAACATCATCAAAGTCATCTTGATCATCATGATCAGCTCTATCACTAAATGTGTCATGGATCAATGTATTTGTACCATAATCTTTAATTATTTTTTCTGGCACATGATCATCTTCTTCCATAGGATCATTAACTTCAACTTCGATATTCACAGCTCCATGTTCGTTTGCTTGCAAAACCACATTCTCCAGGCCATGATAATCCATATCATCTACCCTAGGGCACCCCACCTTTATAATACTGATACACACAAATAAACCATGATCATAATCAAGTGATTATATATATATATAAAATGTTAAAATGATATAAAAATTTACAAATTCAATCAATATAAACACATATAATAAACAACTTACCAATGGACGGTAATCATGCCCCCCTTCAACATGACCATGCTTTCTACAAATTTTTTCAACTATTGTGATTAAAATTTGTATTGTCTTTAAGGCCTTGCAATTATTGCAAGGACAATAACATTTCCCATCACCCTTTCTTTTCAATCTAGCCCACAATCTATCAAGTGTCTCTTCATTTTGTTCTGGACTAATATTATCTGACATGATTTTTCTTTACCAAGCTCGACTATTTAGATCTTCAAAAAATATCAAACTCACACTCCAATAATTTTTGTTCATAGACAGGTAACAAAATCTAATAATTTTGATATTTTACACCAAAATAATTTGGTATGCAACCACCCCTACAAAAGAGAAGATAGTCTGAAGTTAATGACCCCAAAAAATACTTTAAAATGCTAATTCCAAAACTTATTAAATTCTGATTTTATTATGATTTCCAACCATTAAGACTCCTAAAATTAGAATATTGAACTTGATTGCAAACTTCCTACAATGATGGAGGTAGTGAGCCAGTAAGAGCAAGTGACCCATTCCTAAGGAGCAACAAGTTAGAATAATCATTGCTAATGTCAATATGGATTTATCCTTTTAGTTAAAGATGCAATGTGTCACTTCTTATGACGAGCTTATCCCTAGGGCCCTCAACATTGAGAGAGCTCTAATTGCACAAGGAAGCACACACTAGTGGAATTTGACAAATAAATGACTAAGTTACTAAAAATTTTAGTCACAACAACTAAAAATGACTAAATTCTACTCATTTTTTGCAACTCATCTATAAATGAGTAAATAAATTACTAGTTTGGTCGTTGATTAAAAATTATTTAGTCACAAAAATAAAAATGACTAAATAGTTAGTCATTTATTTAGTCACAATCCATTTGAATAAGTCATTTAAGGAATCAAGAATATAGCCCACCAAAATACTCTAAAACTTTAATAAACATAGCCTAAAACTTTTGTCAAAATCTTATTTTCAGGCATAGCCGACTAGAATGGAGTTTTCATTTTAATAAACATACTCTAAAATTTTTATCTAAACATTATTTTCAAGCATAGACCGCCAAAATGGAGAAGTATTTCTGTAAAGAATGACAGAGAATGGTGAGGATATGTGTGCAAAAGAAGGCATAGGATTCATTGTTGCTTATCTCATTCCTGCTCTGCTCAACAAATCTTACATTGTTCACGCTACTATTTGTAATCTAGGTATTTACTTGACATATATTTGCATAATCTCAAATTCTTTTAGAGGATTTTGAAGTATCAATGTATCCTTTACAGGGTTTAGAATGATTTCTTTTAATTAAAAAAATAAATAAATGATGTATTTCCCTATAATTAGATAATTTGGAGTTCTCCTAAATCTACCCCAACACACTATCCTCTTTGGCATTGTATTCATTACTCCAATTACTAGGGCTTTGCATGTGAAATCTTTAATATCTTCATGACCATGGCTTTTAAATAGATCTCATTATTTGCTTTAATCCTTTTCATGGTAACCCTTGAGTTCCATAATCCACCTTCAATCTCTTCTAAGAACAATGTCTTAAGCTAGACTACATAGTATGCATATAAAGCAAGTCCTTCATACCTGCCATTGTTCGAAACCACCACTCACTGCCTTGCTTAAAATGTTGCCTCCATAAGCACAATAGCATGTTTCAAAATAATGGTTGTTGTGATTGACCATTAAGGTCACCACTTTCATCAAGATACAATGAGATTTTTGTCTTAAAACTCAAGGTATTATGTAAGATAACATTGTGAATTGTTTGTTGTGTATGATTTAATTTTCTTGCACATTTACTACTTTGCTAACTTCCTTTAAGACTGGGTATTGCACCCTTAGCTGCAATCTCAAACAGCTCACTCACTATCACTTGAAGATTCCTTTCATGAGCATCCTTCTATAAAATAAAACTATGCCCTATAAACTTCCTACTTACTACAGGGGACTCATTATTTCATGGTATTGTAGATCTTAAGAACTTTTAATCTTATTGACACTACTTCACAGTCCACAAGGTATTATTCACTATTCTCCCATCTTTGATGAGTCTCAAAACACTTCTCAAACATGCAATCCACTACCTCCATTATACATTAATGGCTAAGAAGAAACATTGAACCTATGATTACCATTGTTATTTCATTTGGACAATCATTCCATGATTGCATTTGCCTTGTCTAACACTACCAAAAGCATTTGAAAAACCCTTAAGGTTAGCAAGGGGATAAGGCAACTCACTGTTAAAATCTCCACTTTAGTATGCAAGGTTTGAGCTTTATTATCTTGTCATTGCTGAACCTCTTTTTGACTGTCACTTCTTAAGTGACTATCATTCTTCTTACCGTAGATTGCATTTACAAATGTCACTAAGCTACATAGTGTGCTTGTTATTGGCTACAATATTTAGATTACAAGATTTTGTTATTAGCTACAATGTCTCAATATTTTTGGTATTACAGCCTCACTAATCTACTAGAGTCATTGTTTATGTTTCTATGGAGGCCTAGGGTTTGTACCCTAATCATGCTCTTACCAATACTTTTGTTGGTATTAAAAAACAACCTTAAATCTTGGGATAGAAAAT
This sequence comes from Sequoia sempervirens, assembly GCA_007258455.2. Lineage (NCBI taxonomy): Eukaryota > Viridiplantae > Streptophyta > Pinopsida > Cupressales > Cupressaceae > Sequoia > Sequoia sempervirens. The sequence goes on along the minus strand of VDFB02353493.1, from coordinate 348,096,956 downwards.
TAGTTGTCTTGATAAAGTTGTGGTATGATCTTGGATTGTATCCTAGAGTATGTGGGAAGCTTGTGCTTGATCATTAAGGTATGTAAACCTAATCAGGGAAATATATCCTATATAGCATGGGTCTTGCTTTAATACTTTCCATAATGGTTATTAGCAAATCACATTATTATAGTTTGTGGTAACCCAATATTGCATTCAAGTATGTAACAAACTTGGTTTGTAGTTTAAGCTATACACTTTTAAGTAACATTCATAAGGTTTAGAAAATCTTGATCACTCTCTAGAATAGCCCATTAAACATGGGTTGTGCTTGAATGCACTACATAATTGATATAACACAACCACTTTGCATATCAACTAGAGTTATGGGCTCTTTATTGCAGCAAGAGGTAATCACTCTTGATCATGCTATAATTACATCCTAACCTATTAAACTTGAGACAACCTAAATGCACCCAATGATGATTGACACCTATATTATACAACCTGAATTAACTACATTATATGAGTGCCTCCATTTCTATCACAACATAGCCACATTAAACTTGGGTCACACATGAATGCATCCTGTATTTGTTATAGCACAACTATGCCACATGACCAATAGAGTTATGGATCACATAATTACATTGACAAGAATCTGTTCCTTGGTTGTGATCTTATGCTGATTCCACACAACAAAATCTAGACATGAAATTCTCAAAAACCTAAACCTCTAAAAATGAAATATGATGAGATCTTACTTTAAAATATGATTTTCAAACCTAGAACTACAAATTTGACTTCACAACTAAATTATGCAAAAAGACAATGACTACCCTCAACCTGGTGATATCTTCTTGAATGTTTACTAATTTTTCCCAAAAAAATCATCCTTAGTTCTCCACAAACTATCTCAAGTAGAGCAAAATATTGTCGCAATAAATCAACGAACTCACTTTTCTTTATGTCAGCCACAATTTGGATTTTTTTCTCATTTTTCATGTTTATCAAAATTTTGACAAAACTAATAGTCGACATTTTGATGAAACCTAGGTTCATCAAAATTTCGACGAATGTCGGGGATAAAATTTTAAAAAATTGAAAATTACACATCAAATTATACATATTTCATCAGACATTTTCATCATATTTTGCAATAAAATGAGTTAGTTCCACCTCTTCCAGATCCTTGTCCAGATCTACCTCGTCCTCTACCTCTTTTGTCACCACTGTTTTGATCACGAGGGAGGTAGAAATTATGGCTCGTCTATCCTCGGTTGGTACCCACATCTCCATTTTTCTTCTCATCCTTATTTTGGCTTCTAGAAGATCTTCCACCACCCTTTCCGCTTTGGCCTCCTCATCCTTTTTGCTTGCTATCAAATCTTTTGTTCAACTTTTGTTCAACTTTCAAAGTGAACTAATACACATCCTCAATGGTTGTCATTCTAACCAAGCTTAAACCCTCTTGAATCCTTGGTCATAACCCATTAAGATAATGGGCTACATTCTCCTTGTTGGCCTCTACATGGCCTATTCTGATGATCATCTTGATCCAGAGGATTTTTTGTCAAAATTTGAAATTCTCCATTTTCTCTAGTTTTGGTATCATTAGAAAGTGCTCAGGATCTTGACTCCAACGCAACTCGAACAAATTCAATCAGAGTCCCAAAGCTCAAGATATATATGGTCAAACCTCTGGTAAACTCTTAGAACTAGGCAAAAAAAAGGCCAAAAAAATCAAAGTCATCAAAACCAATCAAAGTTAGCACCATTACGAAGTGCTCATCATCACGATTCCAATGGAGTTTGTTTCACCGAAAACAGAGTCTGTATGGTGAAGTTATGGAAAGTCAAATATTGGGTCAACCCAATGACATCAGCACCCAGTTAGTACAACAACCAATCAACTCTTGAAATATGGCAATACCTCATCCCTCGATGTGGAAAAAATTATTTTGGAAAAAATAATTAAAAAATCAAATTAAAAAAAATATATAAATAATTAATAAAACTTATATTTAATAAAAATATCTAAGATGGGCCCCACCCATCCATGGGGCGGCCCACATTAAGTGGGGTGCCACCCATGGTATAGGGGGAAACCCACTTTTGAAGGGGAATGCATCCCCCTCTTTTAGGGGAAAGGTTAAAAGGAGGGGAGTGTGTTGGGACCACCACATCCCCTATAAAATGCCTAAAAAATCCTCTTTAAGGGGGATTTGATATTTATTTTTTTTAAAACAAACTTGCCTAATTCAAAATGTATCCCTATACATAGGGATAAAATAACATCAAAAATACCCTATGGAGAAATTAAATCTCCTAAATAAAAGGAGAATCTCATTTGTAAAGCCCCGGATAAATATAAAGGGCTACATGAAAAAAATATTGGATATATTATCCTTCTGAGAGATTTGAAAAGGGGGATATTTTTGAAAATTTGCACTATGTAAGGGAGATTGGGTAGTTAATTGGTTTTACACCAATTTTGGTAATTTTGGGCTATAAAAGGAGGAGAGAAAGGTGAGAGAAGTCAAGTGATTTTGGAAGAATTTTGCAAGTGTGAAAGATTGTTTTCCTTGGAGAAATTTTTGTATTTCTATGATTTTGGAGAAGCTTGTTTCCATGCACTTTGGAACTACATTTGTAAATTTCTTTGTAAACCAAGTGGAGGTTCTGCCCAAGAATGTAACCTAATTTCTGGAGGAATAGTTATATCGGTCCACTCAATTGGAGAGGGGCCCAGAGATGTAGTCGTTCTAAATGACGAACTTCGTTATCAATCTTCATTTGCACTCTCTTTATCTCTCATTCTATTCTTTCTTTAATTACTCTATAATTTCATTATTTAAATTTTCTTTGTGTGTTTAATTATAATTAAGCACTTTTGGTTTGCAAATTTTAATGTAAGCATTTGAAGCAAATGTCATAGATCCTTAAAATAGATCACATCTTGTGAAAATCTTCTATTTATTCTTTCACAGATCTACTTCCTTGCTTCAACCCTTGTAATTTCTTTAGTAGATCTAACTCATAGTCCACTGGTATAAACTGCTTCTTCAGTTTCTCCACCATGTGATCCCAACTATTGATCTTTCATTTTCCTCTTCGATTGCTTTCCAACTGGACCTATTTCCATCAAATATTTGCATGACCCTTCAACTTCATTTTTGTAAACTTAACCCGATATGGGTCCTCTACTTCTTCATACTCAAAATATTCCTCTATCTCGTCAATCTAGTCGATCAACTTTTCTGGGTCAAGACTTCTAGAATAACTAGGGACTTCTATTTTGGGTCTTTATCCAATCTTTGAAATGGCCCTAATCATCCACATTTGATCTTGATCAATTGCTTCTTCTTCCTCTTCTACATCTGAATCTTCCACCTCTTCTTCAGCCTCACTTTCTTCTCTCCTACACATGTTTAACCCTCTTCTTATTTGTTCCTGCAATGCATCAATTTGTCTTTGGAGGGCTCTAAAACCCTCAGCCACCAATGGATCTCTTCCACCAACATTTATGCCACCTCTTCCACCTATGGAACCACCGCACCTACCATGTATCACTCTTGGAGGCATCTTGAATATCTCGAACCCACAACCATGGTCCTGGTGTGAACTGCCTCATGATCGGTGATCTGTCCACACACTCAAGAAAAGCTGCTCTAATACCAGCTGACGAGGGAGCAAACCTGAGACATAAAAAATGATGCAAAAAACCAAAGGAATTTTATTATTATTTAGAATGGAACTTCTTACATGCAAAGGATCACAAATCCTCAAGCTCTACAATACGTGCAAGTTACAAAAATTATAGAAATTACAGAAGTTCACCTTTCACAGCATGCAAACTCTTTTCCCCAAAAATCTACCAAAAAATTAGAAACTAGCCCATAAATAGCACATTTTCAGTTTGGAACCAAAAACAACATTTGGTTTATGACTTTTAGAAGTTTGGTGCCAAAATTTAGAAATTGAAATTCAAAAATTGAGTCCTAATTCAAAAATTGGCCAACTTCCAGAAGCCATAACTTTTGATCCGAGACTTCGTTATTCAAACCATTTGAACCATTAGAAAGGTCTCATAGTGTAGAATGCATAAAAAACTTTCCCTACTAGTTCTAATAATTTTTGGTCTTGTACGAAACCGTTTAGTGCCTCAAACTAGACTTGAAAGATTTTCAGGGCAAAAAGCAGAAATTGAAACTTGAATAACTTTCAAAATGTGAATGATCTTGACTTGATTCTTTCTCCAAAGAGCTTATTATTCCATCCTGAAGCTTCCCATAAATTTATGTCTTCCCATGCCTTCAAATTAACACCTACTAAAAATAGCTATTGAGTAGAAAACACAGAAAAGTAGTTTTGAAAGTTGGGAACTCTTATTCGATGAAAAGGGTATCTAGAAATGCAAAAACATCTACAAAAAGAAAAAAAAGGAACATAAATGGAGAGAATATCTTTGGGTGATGCAAGATTTCCCTCACACCACTGGATGCTCCTGCATCAAACCCCCACACTACCATTCAAAACTCTAATGAAACACCATTTCAAAAAGTTCCCAAATCCTAGGGGTAAAATTTTAGGGTTTCAATTTTCCCATGTTTCGATAAGTATGATCTCATTAATAAACCCAAAATAAAATAATATTATCCACATATAACCATAGCCAAGATGTTTTATTTCAAACCAAATGAAAATCAAGACAAATCCATTCACAAACCAGGGGAATAATCCCAATAACATCTCCTAAACTCAACATCAATGAATGAACTCATAATTCACAAGGAGATAAACATACAAACATCCCTCAAATGAACCATCCATAACTAGAAAACTATCACTCAAGATCGATATGAAAATTTTGAAAAATTATAGAACATAATGGATCTAAAAATAACAATGGGTAATACCTCTCAAATGACAAACCACAGAGTAGACCAATAGTGTGGAATGTGAATAATCCTCCAAGATATCCAAGTCATAATGAATCATCTAAGAACAATCTCTTCATAGGTCCATGTTGAACTCACATCCAATCAAGTTGTACTCTCCTTGGACTTCCAAATTAAACCTCCAAAGAGTAACTATCTCAACAAATTCTATAAAACCAAATGATCTCCTATGTCTCCAAGTATCCATGAGTACCTATAACCAATCAATCCATTCAAAAATCAAAATGCAACATAACACCATCATGGAGCTCCCAAGGAAATGGTCAATATACTCAATACTAAGAGAACCAACCAAGATCAAAGTCAAATTCCCAATCACAAATCAAGAACTCAATCATGACATCATGATCTCACATCTTCTCTAAATAACCTCATATGCTCAAATGAACATATCATGTACATGTATTATTCCTAAACTTTAATATGCAAAAACAAGAGTATACCATGGTATAATATCAAAACCATCATATAAAAAAAGCATCACATTTCAAAAGATTAATCAAGGTAGCTCAACCAAAGACTAAAGAGTCCTCTATAATAACCAAGATGTCAACATCTCCAAACCACATGAAGATAACCATATACTATCAATGAAACCTAATATGTTAAAGAACCATCACTATAGATGAAAAAAGATCAAAGACCTCATCCATGACACCAACAAACATTGTAGAAGATCATCCATCACAAAGTGATGAATCTAAATCATCAACAAAATCTCCCACTGAACCATGATACTAATCTCTCCATTACATAATGAAAACCATCCTCCAAATAAATATCCTCTATGGCCCAAACACAATCAAGAAAATCAGCACCATGAGATACCAAATGGAAGAGTCAAACCACAATAACTAAAACTAGGAAGATACAACACTGATAAAACATCATTATCATTACCTTTCACTGAAAAATATAATTAGGCTATCCATACCATCCTAATAAAAATATCCTTAATAGAGATCAAACAAATTCCCTCACACAATCAAAGAACTCAATTTCCACACTAGGAGCTCACAAAAGTAAAAGTAAAACCATGATCCTCAAAATAATAATGTAAACTACCACAAACAATAAAGAATTAATCTAATACCACCAAAAATGGACCTACATAAAAAAGCATGTCACGTCAAAGTCCCAAAGGCATATAAGGAACACCCATGACACCATGATCACCACCAAATGTACTAGCAAAAAACTCCCACTATAACACACTTTTCTACATCGTATAGTCAACAAGCATAGGTCCCACATCATGATTTTATCTAGTAATAACATCTCTTCACCTCAACATGGAAAAGAAACCAAGAAAACAATTGAATAATCCAAGCAACATATCTAAATCTAGAACAAAACTGAAGCATATATGGGAATATAAAATCCATATCTAAGTCATATATGAAACTTGAAGTATAGACGACCTACAACATTGCAAAACTTGTAGATCCAAAAAATGCAATAGATGATTTCAAAAATATACTCATAACCATGTAAAATTAGAGTAATAAAAGATGTACATGCTAGTATAAAATGACTCAAACATGGGTATGTGTAGGACCATCATGAAAAAAGCAGGCCCTTAAGTGGCAAAAAATTTAAAAAAATCAAAGTTACGCAACTTGATGTAAAAATTTAAATAAGTTATCTATATTATTTCAAAAATATGTAAGAATAGAATCTATAGAAAATTGAATGTAGTTTCTAAACTACTAGGTTTATTTTCTAAAAAACATAAATCTATGTGGTGAAAATTTGAAATTTTAATGTAGCAGTACTTAAATTTTAGGGAAAAAAGAAGTAAGTGTCTATCTGACCACCCTAACCACAATAAAATGATAATATTTTTTTATAAGATTTTAGATATACGTAGATGACTCATGTCCCAATGTGATGCATATTTTTTTGCATTTTTTTTCCAAGTAAATAATTAATTATGATTTTTTTATTACAAAGTTTAAAAAATATAAAAATTCGTATGTATGACCATCTTAACTTGGTCAAAACTTCATAATTTTTTTTTTTTGAATCCTATAGTATGCAAAGCATAGAATGTGACGCATGTTTCGGATTCAAAAAATGTGATACCATTTGAAAGCTATAGATGTTTTTCAATCAACCTATCAATCAAGACTTTAGTCGTAATTCAAATAGAAAATGAATAATAATTATTTATTAAATTCAAATTAAAGCATAATTTATATTGGTGGAAAGTTGAGAATCTCCTTTAAAAACCCTTTTCATTTCATCAATTTTGGGTAAATAAAGAGTCATCAGCTACATGGGCCATCATATCAGTTACATATCACCACTTTTTAGCCCATCATGATCTTGCACATACCCACATCAAATCACAAAGATTGGAATAGCCATAAGAACACAAAAGTAAGAGAGTTAGCTAGAACCAATAAAGAGATCTAATAGAAATAACAACAATAAAGGCATGCAAATATATCTCCAAACCTAATAAATTATGTAGTGCTCTGTACAAGCTTTCCATCAACTATAATAAGTCTAAAATATGACTACATATACAAAAGTTATGACCTCTCAAATTTATGACCAAATTCTACGAATAACTTATCTTTCAAAATATAAAATTTCCAAAAAAAACATTGATACCATAATAATGTACTTAAAACCACCTTTCCAATGAGTATAAGTGTGATGTAGAAAAAAGGACTCTTTGCTTAACATGGGATTAATTCATGATAAAATGGACTTAATGAGGCCTTGATTTAGGTGTTGAGAGGCATTTTATGCATCCACACTAGGTCTTGGACCCTTAATATGCATTTAACGATGTCTTGTAAAGGTGTTGTAAAGTCTTATAAAGGACTTTCACGACCTTCTAGACCTAATGAACCTATTTCTCCCTAATTCAACATTATAAAATGTGGTTAATAACATTATTACATAAATTTAGAAGGTTTATGAATTAAACTTAATGTTAACCTAGTGTTGTAATGTGTCTTGCACATTCGCATTGGTTCTTGTGCCTTCTTAGGCTATGCAGACCTTATTTTAATGTTGTAAAGTGTATTTAATCACACTTTCACATTGAATTCTATGTACCAATCTCTAATGTACCTTTACATCATCACTAATAGGCCCCTATTAACCTATATTCTGCATCCCGAGCCATGAATTGATCAAATAACCAACAAAGGTGCAATTTAAATCTTATTTCCTTATCTCCTAGAATCCTAGATATCAAAATGGCTCATGTGGGACCCATTCGCCATGCATGGAAAATAGGTCCCATCTAGGTGGGACCCATTCACCATGGGTGGTGAATGAGTCCCATTTGGCCCAATTTTGACCTTTAAGCAAGAGAAATGTGAAATTTAAGTTTATTATTACTTCATGTCGACCTATGATGAGGTATTAATAGGTAAAATAGGTGAAATGCCTATAAATATGTCTTTAAACCCTAATTCACATCTCTTATCATTTATTCATCCTCCAATATTCCATCTCAAGTCAAGCAACTTAGGTTTTTATCATTTCAAGTCACCAAGATATCAATTTTTAGACCTTCAAGGGAAGATCCTTCATGTTTTGTTGTATAATTTCAATATAAAACACCATTTCAAGGTAACAAACTCCATTATTTCATGTTTCATTCCTCTCTTTCATCATTTTGGTTTAATTACCTAAAAGGGGTTTGACCAAGGAAAACACCCATAACCTAACATTCAACATTTATCTCTCTTATGTGTTTGCAGATTTAGGACTCTTGGAAGCTTGAAAATAATTGAAGATCAAATTGGAAGGTTTCTCAAGTCTTCACTTAATTCAACAAGTAAAAATATATAAAAAAACTTATTTTTAGGTTAAAAAATTAGAGTTTCGAAAGTGGACACCTATAGATAATTAAAGTGCAGATCAAAAGCTCTGGATTCCACTTTCGGATATTCATAAATTTAAAAGTGGAATTATTCACCATGAGTGGTGAATAAGTCCTACTTTAGGGCCAATTTTTGGTTTTCTACATTTTTAGATACCTTTTTGTCTGAAACAGGCTCTTGTTCAGTTTTGCAAACTAAGTGGTGAATAATTCATACTTTAGGGCCAATTTTTGGTTTTCTACATTTTTAGATACCTTTTTGTCTGAAACGGGTTCTTGTTCAGTTTTACAAAACTGGGACTGATTCGCCCAGAATGGCAATGAGTCCCACTAGGCTTGAACATTAGCAATAGCAACATTTCAAATGTCACTTTTTGTTTTCATCTACATTCTAGGTGCACACTTTCAGTTTGATTCATTTGTGTTTAGTTTTGCATTCATTTCCAAATGTTCTTACATTACACAATGTGTTTTCAAACATCACTTGCTTCTTAGGTTTTGCATTCATAATCAATCAATCACCTAGCTTAGTTACATCTAGATAATTACATTTAGCCTTAATAACATCATACATTTCCTAATTTGAGTGAACCTAGTGTAGATTCCTTTGCGTAGGGTTTATCTCTCCTTTTAAGTGAAACATTCAAAGAGTGCAAGAGTAGCCTATAAGCCCTACCCAAAATTATACGGTTCAATAAGAAGTCTAAAAATGGACACCCTAGGGGAAGGTTATGCCACCTAAAAAGATGTTTCCTATTCTCCAATGTTTTGGTGGCTAGTGGGTGGCAATTTAGTGGCCCTTGGTAGGCCTACTAGTTGCAACAACACTGCATGTGGCAAGCAAATTTCCCATGGATGGTTGACCTAATATCACATTATCATTGCATTAATTTTTTTTATTAAAATTACTAGTGAAAATTTTATATCCCTATGGGATTTTTTTGAGGTCCCCAATAAGACTTAGGGGGCCAAGAGGCTAGGGGGTTAACCCCACTGACCTAACATCTTTTCAGTCAAGGCCACTTGAATACTAGGAGGATTAATAATTGATATGACTCATCAAGTCTATCAATATGGTAGGTCATGTGACTAAAATCCAATGGGGGAGTCTATAGATGCCTTCACCCCCAAAACCAGTGTTTTAATTTTATTTTTTCTTTCCTTTTATGAATTTTTTTATTATAGAAAAAATTTCTTTCAAAACCACATAAATATATATTTTCTTATGAAATAAATTTTATGGTTGTACAACTATATGATAGGGTAAAGGAGTGAAACAATATTTGCATATTTTAGTAACAAAAATAGGTCAAGTTTTATGTCAATCCTCATCTCTCAAGCCTCCTAGATTCAATAATGATGTTTTCTTGTCCCAGGGGGTCATATGAAATATTTCTCCTACAAAACGCTCATAGTGAACACCAAGAAAAAGCTCTTTTTCCAAAAAATATTGATAAATTCATATCTATAAAAAATTACCACAAATTTATAACATGAAAACTCCAAATATATAAAAATAACCTACACAATACCCTCACACCTTGCAATTTCTTTAGTTTTTCACACAAAACCACCATGTGTTATTACATAAAACCATATAAATTATACCATGAGATTACAAAACAATCAATCCCCACATTTAGTTTTTTGTGCTATATTTTCCAAATATTAAATATTTTCCCAATGTGTAACTCATTAAATATTTAAATCATAATGTTACATACAACATATAAAGTCACCTCAAGAATGTTAATCCATGTGATGCGAACATCCCTAAATTCCCTAGGTGCACCAAAATAATAAAACATTACATTATAAATTATGCAAGGTGGACAACCCAACTACTCCTAATATTTAATAGATAGAAAAAAAATGCATCTTCATCTTCCTAATCTTGTTCATATAGGAGCCCAATAGACTAATGGAATGAAAAAAATAAAGATTATTTCTTAAAAAAGGTAGTAAGGTTTTCAATAATACAAGTTTCTATGGCAATAGAAAAAGTATCCCTTTTCTTTTCCTTGCTTGTTTGGGCCCTCCTTGTTACATTGAGCATAATATTGCCTTGAATTAGTGTTGTGATGTGTTTGACACATTCACATTCAGTCTTGGGCACTTGTGAGCTAAATGAACTTAATTGTACTTTATTTAAGGTGTTGTAAAGTGTTGTAACACACTTTCACACTATTCTATGGTTTTCATAAATAATTGGGATTCTTTATACTTTAATTGGCCTTATTTTACATCCATAAGCCTTAATTAATGCATCTTTTTGAGGATAATCTCAACACAAATCAACATCCAATCACAATTCAATTTTTTTTAGGTTGTGTGGCCTAGATTTAGTGATATGGGACACATATGCCACCTTGGGCATATGAGTCCAGCCTAGGTTTTTGGGTCCCAATCTAGATTTTGCACCTCTTTATAGTGTAGAAAATTATACATTATTGAAAGCGATGCAATTTCACACTTAATTTGGATCTATTTTGGTACCCTTGCATTAATTATCCTCTTCAATCATCATTTATAGGCCCCTAAGACCCATTATTTTGGATCTTGAGGCTCATTTCATTTAGGAATTCCATAAAATTACTCAAATCCCCAAAAGTTCTAAAAAACCCACCTGAAAAAGCTAAGGTGGGACTCATTCACCACCTTTGGTGAACGAGTCCCCTTAGGTGGGACCCATTCACCAAAGGTGGAGAATGAGTCCCATTCGGGGACTTTTTCAATTTTGAGTAGGAAATTCAAGTTTTTAATTCAAATTTTGGTGGATGTCAGGCCTTGAGATCTAAATAACAGTCAGTTAGGTGTTAATGCCTATAAAAGAAAATTTTTAAGTCATTTTTATCAACTCTAAGAACTTTGAACAAGCAATTTTTCAAGAGATAAGTATCAGGAATCTTCAAGAAAGCTTTCATAAGAGCATTCTAATTCCAAAAGAAAGCAAAGTTGAAGCATTGGAGCAACATTAAAGTATTTTTGCAGGTCTTCAAGCTCACTTTCAATCAAGATCTAAAATTATTAAGGGTTGATTATGGATGTCTATGGTGAATCATGATGGATTCTAGGTTGGGAGATGCAGATGGCCATCAAGCCAAGCCTAAAGACTTGTTTCCTATGTGATTACATCTTCCATTATCACTCTACATTTAGCCTAAGCAAGGTACAAGCATCTTTAGAGCTCATTTGGGGTGATTAGACATCATCACAAGTGAGTCATTGATCTTTACATTTGCATTATTACATCATATTCTTGCACATTAGAATAGGATTGCATCATGTTTTAGATTTCTTAGTCTTTGACACACTTAAGGCTAGGATTTTCATGCACATTTCATTATTCCTATCAAGGTTTACTTACCAAATTAAGGGTTTGACTAAGGCAAACCCCCCATTAGCAAATCAAGTTGAATTTTATTTTGCAAGTGTTTTTGATAGATTTAGATCTAGAACTCAAGTTGGAAGGAAAGGGTAGGTGTTGAAGTGTAGATTAGAGCTTTTAATTTCTAAAAAGTGGAATAGGATGGATTCGCCAAGAGTGGTGAATTATTCTGACTGTAGTTGTTTGCCAACTCTATTTGTAGATTTCAATACCCTTTTTCCTCAAACAAGCTCCCATGTAGAAATCCTAATCTAGGATTGATTAGCCCAGATTGGCGAATGAGTCCTAGTTGGTCAAAAAGTAAAAATTTCCATAATTTTATAGTTTTTTCCAGTCACTTCCAGATTCCCAAGTGCACATTGTTTATCCCATTTCTTTTATGTTTGGTTTTATTAGTATTTAAAGGTCATTTTGTAGGTCATTGCATTGAATTAGGGTTTTTATTTTACAACTTGAATTGTATTTTCTTTTCCAAGTTTAAACTTGGTGGTGAACCACTCATTTGATATCATTCAACCTTTAGGAGAGTCCCTTTGCAAGATTTCAATCTCCTTTGTATTGAAATATCAAAGGTTTATTCTTGAGTGAAAAGTGTGAAGATTTCTTCTCTCCCTTTTAGGTCCAAAACCCTATAGGTGAAAGAGAATCCCAAGCACACCAAAATTTTCACATTTTCACTTTCTAAGTTTTTCGAAAATGGTCCCATAATTAATGTCTAATGGGACTCATATTGAAATTTTGGTGTATAAGTCCCATGTGGCCCAAAATTAAAATTAATTAAAATTGTTTGTGGGATTTCATTCTCCTAGATCTGATGTCATCTTGTAACATTGTAATTTTGGGAAACTTGGCATAGACAAGTATAAATAAAAATTTATTTCACTCATGGTTCTCCTAACAAATTAAGCATTCAAGTATTCATCGTTATAGAAATTTTGAGTTCACAAGAGCATTCAAGGGAAGATTATCAAGTATTTTAGATAATTTTAAAGCATCAAGCATCATGTCAAAGTCATCATACATCAGGTTTGTTTTTGAGCTAAAAATTGTGATGTAGGGTTTCATGATTCAAGCTAGCAAGAGTCAAGATCTACATCCATTGGTGCCACTTCATACATGTTTGTAGCACTTTATTTCTAGGTTTTGGTGAGTTTTAACATTGTATGTTGTTCATTCATCATTCTCTTTTCCTACTTCATTTCATTTCAAGGTTTGATTACCAAAAAATGGGTTTGACTAAGGAAAGCCCATTTCCACTAACAAAAGAACATTTTTCCCTCTCTTTAGTGTGTGTTTTCTAGGTCTAGGTTAAAGACACATTGAAAAAAAAGTTTGGAGAAATTTGTCAAAGTTGTCACCTCACATTGGAGATCATTGGAAGACTTCTATAGGTTACAAATCAAGGTTTCAGATCAGGAAATTAATTGGAAAGGATAGAGTAGACATTGAAGAGAAGAATCAAATGTCGAATCTCTAGAAAACCCTAACTAGACTAATACAACACTTCTGATGTATGATTCATAGTATAGGTTAATTTCCAATTTTTTGTAGATAAAAAATCTACACTACCAAAAACTTGTTCCAAACCAAAAACCCTAATCTAGGACTAAATCACCTAGTCTAGTGTATGAGTCCTAGTCAACATTAAAAATAATGTTTTTAGCATTTTAGAGCTTGATCTAGTCTTCTTCAAGTTTTCAAGTGCACCCTTTTCATCTCTCAACTTTCTATTCAATTTTATATGCTTTTCTAGGTCATTTAGTGAAATATTGAATTACATTAGGTCTTGTAATTCATTAGTCTTTTCAAGCCCTAGCTTGGTTGTGAACCCGTCTTTACTTTATAATCAGACCCTAGGACAACCCTATTGCAAGATCTCTTTCTAATTTGCATACTTATATTGAGATCTCTAGGGTTTCCCTTCAATGAAATGATTGTGAAGTGTGTGTTTATTGGGTGATCCCACAATATTGGTTTACAATTTTTGGCCAAACTATACATTGAGCTAATTTTTTTTAACTAAATCTTTAATTTCAGGAACCTTTAGTTGCTAAACCATGAGAATTTGAAGATGATGCAAACTAGTGATTTGTGACACTTTTCCTATAGATTCTAAATATATTTAAAAAAAAAAAATGGAATTAGATTGCATTTCTTTATCCATCTCCTTTGAAAACTAGTTTTTAATAGTAAACACCATTTTTAAAGAGTGATGCTCACCATATACAACATAACTTTTTTCTATAAATGATAAAATTCTATTTTTTTCAAATTTAGATTTGTAAATATGATATCTACAACTTCCATTTGGTTTCATAGTGTTTTATTGGATTTTTTTTCTTAATTAAGTTTTGAAGTCAAATGAATTACAATTTAGACATAGGCAGGCCATATACAATGTAACTTTTTTTTGTATGTATCAAAATTAAATTTATTTATTTTTTGGATCAAGGACATCAATATCTAGCACATACATATTTTTTATATTTTTTTGGTAACCTACTATTTTTCCACATGTGCAAAACATAGAGCTTGATTTTTTGTCCTACTTTTAGAAAAAATAAAAAGTAAATATAATAATCAATTAAATATATCTAAAATTATAGTTTTTGGGAAGCTTAATAAGGACTAATTACTTACAAAAAATAAATTTTAAATGAATTCATTTGATCCCCCAAAGGGTAAATCAAAAGTGGTTTTTTATCAACATTTTGATAGGTGTAAAGGAGACTCCATCATAGGTATGGTTTGAAACTAGCAGGGTTCTATCCAAGTGGGTTTGATCTATGGTGGTTTGATCAAATCCTCTTCATTTGGAATCCTTTAAATGGAACTTTTCAAGGCTTAAATCATTATATTTTATAAAAATATGTGATTTCAACAAAAAAAAAGATGTCTCAAAAATTGTAAGCCACTATTGTGGGATCACCGTACTCTATGTCATAAACCATAACCAACAAACCCATTTTCAGTTGTTTCATTTTGGTGAACCTATATTTAGAACATCATTATTATAATTTGGAGTGCATTATCATCCTAGATATTGCTTGCATTAACAATGCATTAGATTTTGCATTAGTTAATTAGCATTCTAAGGTTTCTAATTCTTGCATTAGTGAAAGGAATATAGGTTGCATTTTTGAATTTCAAAACATTAAAAAGCATAAAATATCTATATTTGTATTTAGTCTATAGATCATACATGCTAAGGGTATGTGCAGGATCATCATGGAAAAAACAAGCCCTTAAGTGGTGAAAAATTCAGAAAAATCAGAGTTAAGAAACTTGACATAAAAAATTGAATAAGTTATCTATATTATTTTTAAAAATATGTAAGAATAGAATCTATAGAAAATTGAATGTAGTTTCTAAACTACTAAGTTTACTTAAAAAAAAAAAACTATTTGGTGAAAATTTGAAATTTCAATGTAGTAGCACTTAAATTTTAGGAAAAAATAAGAAGTAGGTGTCTGTTTGATCACCCTGACTAGAATAAAATGATAATATTTTTCATATAAGTAAAGGACTCATGTCCCAATGTGATGCATATTTTTTTGTAATTTTTTTCTAAGTAAATAATTAATTATGAATTTTTTATTACAAATTTTAAAACATATAGAAACTCGTATGTCTGACCACCTTAACTTGGCAAAAACATCAAGAAATTTAATTATTATTTTTTTAATCCTATAGTATGCAAAGCATAGAATGTGATGCATATTTTGGATTCAAAAAATGTGATACCATTTGAAATCTATAGAATTTTTTCAATCAACCTATCAATTAGGACTACAGTCGTAATTCAAATAAAAAATGAATAATAATTATTTATTAAATTCAAAGTAAAGCATAATTTATATTGGTGGAAATTTGAGAATATTCCTAAAAACACTTTTCCTTTCATCAATTTTGGGTAATAAACTAGTCGTCGGCCACATACCCACCATATCACCACATTTTGGCCCATCATGATCCTGCACATACCCCTAAAAAGCATAAAAATCATTTGAAATTTTCTAAAAAAATTGAAAAATACCCTCACTGGGCCTCATACGCCCTTCTGGGAGATTTAGTTGTAGTGCATATTTTGCACTATATTTTCCAAAATTTAAAACTATATTTTTGAGCTTCTATTTGTTGATAACTTTTTGTTTTAGTTTACATTTTTTTTGTTATATTCATTTCATTTCACTTTGATTAAAATTGCATTTGGATTCATCTTACATTTAGTATCCCTTACATGATCATTTCTACTTGGTGTCCTATTTCTAATACTATAGTGAGATAAATTTTGAGGCTCATGTCATCCCATGATAACACAATCGTTGTGGATCTTGGTTTTCCTAGCTCTTTCACTCCTAGTATTGACACTAGTTTACTAGGTATGGACCATACCCTTAAGAACTCTTTACCTTCAAGTAGTGTGACACATGTTGAAACAATCATGCAAGCTAGTGTTCCATAAGAAAACATCATTCAAATTTATGAAGACATAGAAAAGTTACAAAATCAAATAAGTGTTGACAACATTTCAACTATTGCCATCCCTACCATAGATAACATTCATCTCATGCTTGAAAGTGACGATGGACATGACCTTGTGTCTAACATAGTTCAAATCTTTGGAAAACACCTTACCTCAACCACTACTTGTCCTTTACCCTCGAACAATGTCACAAGCCAAGGAGGAATTCAAATTCCTCCTTCCACAAAAATTGCCTCTATTCCTACCTATACCAACCCTCAAGTCACAACAACAATGCAACTGACTAGTAATGTGATTCCATCCTTGGGTATTTCCACTAGAATTCATAGTACCTTGGTGGCATTGCACATCATATATCCAGCCACTTTACCACCTATAAGTATCCCATTTACTTCTCCCTCAAATACATACACACCTTCACCTATAATCAACTTTTGCAAATTGTTTCATCCCTCCAAAAGCAAGTTTCCACCATCAACCAAAATCAAAATGGTCCACCCACATATTATGTCAAAAGGAGTCCCTTATCCTTGGAGATATTGTGAACACTGATGCCACAAGGTGTAGAGGTGCCTAGATTCAAGATATATAGAGAGAAAGGAGATCCTTCTAACCATGTTTCCACTTATACTGCTTTATGCAGTGACTTTGTCCTCGATGAAAACTTCTTGGCTAAAATTTTCCCTTGATCCTTGAAGGATACTTCCTTAGAATGGTTTTCTTCATTACTGAACAACTCAATTTGTTCATCCAATAAATTGGTTGATGAATTTATAAAAAAATTCCAAGTGCATATGAATCCTAAAATGACCTTGGTCGATTTGATGAGATGTAAGCAAAAAGAAGAAGAAAATATTATAGATTTTATCTTGCACTATCAATTGCTTTATTCCCAAATCGATGTCAAATTGGACATGGGAATAATTCATGATAAGTACCTCTTGCTTGGTATGGGAATAATTCATGATAAATTGGACTTAATGAGGCATTGATTCAAGTTTTGTGTGGAATTTTATGCATCCAAACTACGTCTTGGACCCTTTCAAATGCATTTAATGATGTATTCTAGAGGTGTAAAATGTTGTAAGATACTTTCACGCTTTTCTAGACTTCATAAACCCATTTCTCCCTAATTCAGTATTATAAAATGTTTTTATAACATTATTACATCAATCTAGATGGTTTTTGAATTAAACTTATTGATAAACTAGTGTTGTAATGTGTCTCACATTCACATTGGTTCTTGTGCTTTTCTAGGCTATGTGGACCTCATTTTAGTGTTGTAAAATCACACATTCACATTGAATTTTGTGTCCCAATCCCTAATTGACCTTCACATCATCACAAATAAACCCCTATTAACCCATATTGTGCATCCTGAGGCTCAAATTGATTAAATACAAGACAAAGTTGCAATTTAAAACTTATTTGATTATCTCATGTCATCTTAGTTGTAAAAATGGACCCTGTGGGACCTATTCACCATGCATGGTGAATCAGTCCCATCCTAGTGAGACCCATTTGCCATGGGTGGAAAATGAGTCCCATTTGGCCCAATTTTGACCTTTGAGTAGCAAAAAAGTGAAATTTAAGTTTATTATTTATTCATGTCAACCTGTGATGAGGTATTAATAGGAAAAAATAGGTGAAATGCATGTAAATATAAGTCTTTTGATCCTAATTCACATCTCTTATCATTCATTCATCCATCATTATTCCATCTCAACTCAAGCAACTTAGGGTTTTATCATTTCAAGTCATTAAAACATTAATTTTAGACATTCAAGGGCATATTCTTCATGTTTTGTTGTATAATTTTAAGTTAAAATATCATGGAAAGATAATAAACTCCATTAATGTATGTTTCATTCTTCATCATTTTGGTTTAATTACCTAAATGGGGTTTGACCAAGGCAAACCCATGTGCCCTAACATTCACCATTTCTCTCTCTTGTCTTGTGTGTTTGTAGATTTAGACATTTTAGAGGCTCCAAAATCATTGAAGATTAGCTTGCGAAGGTTTTTAGATCTTTTCTTCATTCAACAAGTCAAAATATCAACAAAAACTCTTTTTCAGGTTTAGAAATCATAGTTTCAGAAGTAGACACCTATAGAGAATTGAAGTGTAGAATGAGAGCTCCAGATTCCACCTTTGAATATTCAAAAATTTAAAATTAGTCTCATTGACCATGGGTGGTGAATGAGTCCCACTTCTAGGTCAATTTTTTTATCTTTTTTCATTTTTAGATACCCTTTTCTCAGAAATAGGTTCTGACATAGTTTTGTAGAACTGGGACTAATTCACCCAGAATGGCGAATGAGTCCCACCAGGCCTAAAAAATTAGCATTAGTAGCATTTCAAATGTAATTTCTAGTCACCATCCATATTACAAGTGCACACTTCTAGTTTTGTCAAGTTTTGTTATAGTTTACATTCATATCTAGGTGTTTATGCAATACATAATGTGTTTTCAAACATCAATTGTTTCTTGGGCTTTGCATTCATAATCAATCAATTACTTAGCTTAGTTGCATCTAGATCATCTCATTTATCCTTAATAAAATAATACACATCTTAATTTGAGTGAACCACCTAGACTTTTGAGTGGGGTTTATCTCTCCTTCTAGGTGAAACATCCTATGAGTGCAAGAGTAGCCTATAAATCCTACCTAAAAATCTATAGTTCATTTTGGTGAACCCACTTTTTGAACACTTTCTTGTATAATTTTGGATTCCATCATCGATCTAGCTTTGCATTGACTTTGCATTAGGGTTTGCATTAGTTAATTTGCATGCTAGGTTTCAAATTTTTCATTTAGGTTGCATTTTTGGCATCTAAATCCATTAGAATTCTCTTGGAAACATTAGTTACAATGTTTCCCAAGATGAGACCTTGCACTTTTCCTCTCTAGGAAACAAGATGAGACCATTTACACTTATCCTCTCTTGGAGACATTTGGCATGATGTTTCCTAGGATGAGACATTGCATGAATGAAGAAAAATGCCCTTGAACAATCCTTACACTATTCTGCATTAATAATGTCTGAGTATCAAGCATACAAAGTTTTTATTACCTGATAGAACTAAAAATTTATTTTCCTTTGTGGTGCCTTATTAAAGTTATCAAGAGGTATAACTTTGGTATGGTTGAGTGGGAAGCCCATTCCGAGGCACGACTCTCCCCATAGCCACCTGTGTTTGAGTGCATACCAACTAGCGTATGTTTCTCACCTTTTGGATTTCTCACGCCATAGACAATCAAAAGTTTCATGGCCCTAGAGTGAGTATGTTGTGGATTTATCACCCGGTGGAAAACCAAGCATTCTGTCACCCTAGACTGACTATGCATTTTCTTTTTGAAACAAACATGCCTAGATTTAATCCACAACTAGTTGGAAACTAATCGAAGCTTGATCTCCCTTTTCCATTTTCATCTTTCTCGTTCTAGCCATTGCATGATTATGTATCTTGATGGTTTTACTTAGGATCTTGGATCCTAGGGGGCTTGCACAACCTCCTTTGATATTTTTCATTATTTTTCATCTACATCTATACACTTTGATCTCTCTTGAATTTCTACTTTAGTGTGAGTTTGAAGCAAGTTCATCCTCTCACTAAAGTGGGGGCTAAATGTGTCATCAAAAAAATTACCTCTTGCTTGACATGGGAATAATTCATGATTATTGGACTTAATGTGGCCTTTATTCAAGTGTTGTGAAGAATTTGATGCATCCACACTAGGTCTTGGACCCTTTCAAATGAATTTAATGATGTCTTGTAAAGGTGTTCTAAAGTGTTGTAAGATACTTTCATGCTTTTCTAAACTTAATAAATCCATTTCTCCCTAATTTAATATTATAAAATGTGTTTAATAGCTTTATTAAATCAATCTAGAAGGTTTCTAAATTAAACTTAATGATAAAGTAGTGTTGTAATGTGTCTCACAGATTCAAATTAGTTCTTGTGCTTTTCTAGGCTATGTGGACCTCATTTTAGTGTTGTAAAGTGTATTTTATCACACTTGGGTGTGTGTAGGATCATGATGGGCCAAAAAGTGGCAATATGTACCTCTCAAATAGTATCACATTTTTTGAATCCAAAACATGTGTCACATTCTATGCTTTTCATACAATAGTATTAAAAAAAAAATGAATTTCATGAAGTTTTGACCAAGTTAAGGTGGTCAGACATATGAGTTTTTATATTTTTTAAAATTTGTAATAAAAAATTCATAATTAATTATTTACTTGGAAAAAAATTACAAAAAAATATGCATCACATTTGGGCACGAGTCCTCTACTTACATCTAAAATCTTATAAAAAAATATTTTCATTTTATTGTGGTTAGGGTGGTTAGACAGACACCTACTTCTTATTTTTTCCCTGAAATTTAAGTACTACTGCATTGAAATTTCAAATTTTCACCAAATATATATATATATTTTAAATAAACCTAGTAGTTTAGATACTACATTCAATTTTCTATGGATTCTATTCTTACATATTTTTTAAATAATATAAATAACTTATTCAAATTTTTACGTCAAGTTGCCTAACTCTTATTTTTCTAAATTTTTTGCAACTTAAGGGCCTATTTTTTCCGTTATGATCTTGCACATACCCACTTTCACATTGAATTTTGTGTCCCAAGCCCTAACTGACCTTCATATCATCACTAATAGGCCCCTATTAACCTATATTGTGCATCCTGAGCCTTAAATTGATCAACTACCTGATAAAGTTGCAATTTAAACCTTATTTCATTATCTCTTGGCATTTTAGCTGTCAAAATGGCCCCTATGGGACCCATTTGCCATGCATGGGGAATCAGTCCCATCCTAGTGGGACCCATTCACCATGGGTGGCAAATGAGTCCCATTTGACACAATTTTGACCTTTGAGTGGGAAAAAAGTGAAATTTAAGTATATTATTTCATGTCAGCCTGTGATGAGGTATTAATGGGAAAAAGTAGGTGAAATGCCTATAAATATAAGTATTTTAACCCTAATGGGTCCTGCCACAATAATGGGTTACACATTCTGGGTTATCCTGATTTTTTCCTGGAATCATATATCATATGAAAATATAATGATTTAATCCTTTAAAAGTTCCATTTAAATTATTTTAATTAAAGAGGGTTTGATCAAACCCCCTTAAATAAAACCCCATTGGTTTTAAACCATACCTATAATAGAGTCTCCTCTACACTTATCAAAATGTTGATAAAAAACCACTTTTGATTTACCTTTTGGGTGATCAAATGAATTCATTTAAAATTTATCTTTTGTAAGTATGCAGTCCTTATTATAATCTTCCCAAAAAGTATAATTTTAAATATATTTATTTTTATTATTATATTTATTTTTTATTTCTTGTGAATGAAGGTTTTTCAATGAACATCAAGTTCTTTGTTTCATACATACAAAAAAAAAGGAAAACAAAGAAAAAAAGTTCTGAAAAATATATGTGCACTAGGTATTGATGTCCTTATTCCAAAAAAAAAAAAAAGTTAACTCAAATGCATACAAAAAAGTTATGCGGTTTGAAGTACACCTTTGTCCAAATTATAATTACTCTGACTTGGAAAAATAATTAAAAATGTTGTTTAGTAGAAAATATAAGTTATTAAAAATTACATAAAGGATTCACAATTTATTTTAGGTTTTTTAAAATATATAATTATATTCTACACACAAAATATCACAAATCACTAGTTTGATTCATCTTTAAATTCCTAATGGTTTAGCTACTATAGGTGTAATATAGTGATGTTCTAGTGAAAAATGTTGATTTCAATGTCAAGATTGGCCAAAAAGTCTAACCCATTATTGTGGGATCATCCTAATTCACATCTCTTATCATTCATTCATCCATCATTCTTCCATCTCAAGTCAAGAAACTTAGGGTTTTATCATTTCAAGTCATTTAAACATCAATTTTCAGACATTCAAGGGCAGATTCTTCATGTTTTTCTCCAGACTTTCAAGATCAAAGATCATGGCAAGGTAATCAAGTCCATTATTGCATGTTTCATTTCATTCTTCATCATTTTTTTTTTAATTACCTAAATTGGGTTTGACCAAGGAAAACCACATTCTCTAACATTCACCATTTCTCTCTCTTGTCTTGTGTGTTTGCAGATTTAGACATTTTAGAGGCTCAAAAATAATTGAAGATCAAGTTGTAAATTTGTTTAGGTCTTCTCTTCATGGGTATGTGGAGGATAATGATGGGCCAAAAGGTGGCGATATGATGGCTATGTGTAGGATATGTAGCTGACAACCTTTTTTTACCCAAAATTGATGAAACAAAAAGGGTTTTTAAAGAAGATTCTCATATTTCCACCAATATAAATTATGCTTTACTTTGAATTTCATAAATAATTATTATTCATTTTTTATTTGAATTACGACTAAAGTCTTGATTGATAGGTTGATTGAAAAATATCTATAACTTTGAAATGGTAACACATTTTTTGAATCCAAAACATGTGTCACATTCTATGCTTCGCATACTATAGGGTTAAAAAAAAAAATGAATTTCATGAAGTTTTGACCAAGTTAAGGTGGTCAGGCATTCAAGTTTTTTATATTTAAAAAAAAATGTAATAAATTTTTTTTAATTAATTATTTACTTAGAGAAAAATTACAAAAAATATGCATCACATCTGAACATGAGTCTCTACTTATATCTAAAATCTTATAAAAAATATTATCATTTTTATTGTCATTAGGGTGGTCAACAAACACCAACTTCTTATTTTTTCCCTAAAATTTAAGTACTACTACATTGAAATTTCAATTTTTCACCGAATAGATTTTTTATTTTTTAAAATAAACCTAGTGGTTTAGAAACTACATTCAATTTGCTACAAATTCTATTCTTACATATTTTTGAAATAATATAGATAACTTATTCAAATTTTTACGTCAAGTTGCCTAACTCTGATTTTTCTGAATTTTTCATCACTTAAGGGCCTATTTTTTCCATGATGATCCTACACATACCCTCATTCAAAAATTCAAAATATCAACGAAAACTCATTTTCAGGTTCAAAAATCAGAGTTTCGAAAGTGGAAACCTATAGAGAATCAAAGTGTAGATTGAGAGCTTCAGATTCCACCTTTGGATATTTAGAAATTAAAAATTAGACTCACTCACCATGGGTGGTCAATGAGTCCCACTTCTAGGTCAATTTTGAGTTTTCTGCATTTTTAAATACCCTTTTGTCAAAAAGAAGTTTTGACATAGTTTTACAAAAATGGGATGTATTCACCCAAAATTGTGAATGAGTCCCACTAGGCCTAAAAATAAGCATCAAGAATATTTAAAATTGCATTTCCCGTCTCCATCCATATTCCAAGTTAACTCTTTCAGTTTTTTCAAGTTCTGTTAGAGTTTGCATTCATTTCTAGGTGTTTATGCAATACACAATCTATTTTCAAACATCACTTGTTTCTTAGGTTTTACATTCATAATCAATCAATTACTTAGCTTAGTTGCATCTAGATCATCTCATTTAGCCTTAATAACATTATACACATATTAATTTGAGTGAACCACCTAGACTTTTGAGTGGGGTTTTTCTCTCTCCTTATAGGTGAAACATCTTAAGAGTGCAATCTAATAGCCTATAAATCCTACCCAAAATTCTATAGTTCATTTTTGTGAATTCACTTTTTGAACACTTTATTTTTTTCTTTTGGAGTCCTTAATCATCGATCTAGCCTTGCATTGACTTTGCATTAGGGTTTAGATCAGTTAATTTGCATGCTAGGTTTCAAATTTTACTTTTAGGTTGCATTTTTGGCATCTAAATTCATTAGAATTCTCTTGGAAACATTAGGTACAATGTTTCCCAGGATGAGACCTTTCACTTGTCCTCTCTTGCAAACAAGATGAGACCATTTACACTTATCCTCTCTTGGAGACATTTGGCATGATGTTCCCTAAGATGAGACATTGCACAAACTAAGCACAATCCCTTTGAACAATCCTTACACTATTCTCCATTAATGATTTCTATGAGTGTCAATCATACAAAGTTTTTCTTACCTCATAGAGCTTGAAAATAATTTTCCTTTGTGCCACCTTATTAAATTATCAAGAGGTATAACTTTGGTATGGTTGAGAGGGAAGCCCATTCTGAGGCACAACTTTCCCCATAGCCACCTATGTGTTTGAGTGCATACCAACTAGTGTATGTTTCTCACCTTTGGGATTTATCACCCCACAAACAATCATAGGTTACATGGCTGCATAGTGAGTATGTTGTATATTTCTCACTAGAGAGATAGCCAAGAGCCCTGTCACCTCGGTGTGACTACATTTTATTTTTTGAAACAAACAATCCTAAATCTAATCCACAACTAGTTGGACAAACGATTGAAGCCTGATCCCCCCTTTTTCATTTTCATCTTTCTCATTCTTTTCATTGCATGATTATGTATCTTAATGTCTTGACTTAGGATCTTGGATCCTGCGGGGCTTATGCAACTTCCTCTAATCTTTGTCATTCTTTGTCATCTGCATCTATACACTTGGATCTCTCTTGAATGTCTACTTTAGTGTGAGTTTGAAGCAAGTTCAGCCTCTTACTAAAGTGGGGGCTAAATGTGCGATAGAAAAAAGTACCTCTTGTTTGGCATGGGAATAATTCATCATAAATTAGACTTAACAAGGCCTTGATTCAAGTTTTGTGAGGCATTTTATGCATCCACACTAGGTCTTGGACCCTTTCAAATGCATTTAACTATGTCTTGTAAAGGTGTTGTAAGATACTTTCATGCTTTTCTAGACTTAATAAACCCATTTCTCCCTAATTCAATATTATTAAATGTGTTTAATGACATTATTCCATCAATCTAGAAGGTCTTTGAATTAAACTTAATGATAAACTAGTGTTGTAATGTGTCTCACACATTCACACTGGTTCTTGTACTTTTCTAGGCTATGTGAACCTCATTTTAGTGTTGTAAACTGTATTTAATCACATTTTCACATTGAATTATGTGTCCCATGCCCTAATTTGCCATCACATCATCACTAATAGGCCCCTATTAACACATATTGTGCATCTTGAGGCTTAAATTGATCAAATACTCAACAAAGTTGCAATTTAAACCTTATTTCCTTATCTCCTGGCATCTTAGCTGTCAAAATGGCCCCTGTGGAACCCATTCACCATGCATGGAAAATCGATCCCATCCTCATGGAACCCATTTTCCATTGGTAGTGAATGAGTCCCATTTGGCCCAATTTTGACCTTTGACTGGGAAAAGTGAAATTTAAGTTTATTATTTCCTCATGTCGACCTGTGATGAGGTATTAATGGGAAAAAATAGTCAAAATGCCTATAAATATAAGTATTTTAACCCTAATTATCATCTCTTATCATTCATTCATCCATCATTCTTCCATTTCAAGCCAAGTAACTTAGGGTTTTATCATTTCAAGTCATTAAAACATCAATTTTTAAACATTCAAGGGTAGATTCTTCATGTTTTGCTGCATATTTTTAAGATAAAATATCATGGAAAGTTAATCAAATCCATTATTACATATTTCATTTTATTCCTCATCATTTTGGTTTAATTACCTAAAAGGGGTTCGACAAAAGAAAACCCCCATACCCTAATATTCACCATTTCTCTCTCTTGTCTCGCGTGTTTGCAGATTTAGACATTTTAGAGGCTTGGAAATCATTGAAGATCAAGTTGTAAAGTTTTTAAGGTATTATCTTCATTCAACAAGTCAAAAAATCAACTAAAACTCATATTTAGGTTCGGAAATCATAGTTTTGGAAGTAGACACCTATAGAGAATCAAAGTGCAGAATGAGAGCTCTAGATTCCATCTTTGAATATTCAAAAGTTTAAAAGTGGAATAATTTTCCATGGGTGGAAAATGAGTCCTAATTCTAGGTCAATTTTTAGTTTTCTACATTTTTAGATAGCCTTTTGTCAGAAATAGGTTTCAGCATAGTTTTGTGGAACTGGGACTGATTCACCTAGAATGGTGAATGAGTCCCACCAAGCCCAAATATCAACATCAGTAGCATTTCAAATATCATTTCTAGTCTCCATCCATATTCCAGGTGTATACTTTCAGTTTTGTCAAGTTCTATTATAGTTTGCATTTATTTCTAGGTGTTTATGCAATACACAATGTGTTTTGGGTATGTGCAGGATCATGATGGGCCAAAAAGTGGCAATATGATGGGTATGTGGATGACGACTATTGTTTTACCAAAAATTGATGAAACAAAAAGGGTTTTTAAAGGAGATTCTCAGATTTCCACTGATATAAATTATGCTTTACTTTGAATTTAATAAGTAATTATTATTCATTTTCTTTTCAAATTACGACTAAAGTCCTAATTGATAGGCTGATTGAAAAACATCTATATATTTCAAATGATATCACTATTTTTTGAATCCAAAACATGTGTCACATGCCATGCTCCACATACAATAGGATTCAAAAAATAAAAATTGAATTTCATGAATTTTTAACCAAGTTAAGGTGATCAGACATATGAGTTTTTATATTTTTTAAAAAGTTGTAATAAAAAAAGTATAATTAATTATTTACTTGGAAAAAAATTACAAAAAATATGCATCACATTAGGGCATGATTCCTCTACTTATATCTAAAATCTTATAAAAATATATTATCATTTTATTGTGGTTAGGGTGGTTAGATAGACACCTACTTCTAATTTTTTCCTTGAAATTTAAGTACCACTGCATTGAAATTTCAAATTTTTACCAAATAGATTTTTTTTTTTCAAAACCTAGTAGTTTACAAACTACATTAAACTTTCTATAGATTCTATTCTTACATATCTTAGAAATAATATAGATAACTTATTGAAATGTTTCCGTCAAGTTTCCTAACTCTGATTTTTTTGATATTTTTGCCACTTAAGGGCCTATTTTTTTATGATAATCTTGCACATACCCTTTTCAAATATAACTTGTTTCTTAGGTTTTACATTCATAATAAAATAAATTACTCAGTTTAGTTGCATCTAAATCATCCAATTTAGCCTTCATAGCATCATACACATCTTAATTTGAGTGAACCACCTAGACTTTTGAGTGGGGTTTATCTCTCTCTTTCTAGGTGAAACATCGTAAGAGTGCAAGAGTAGCCTATAAATATTATCCAAAAATATACAATTTAGGGATATTAATAGATCTCGTCTATGGAGAGAATGTGATTAGTTAAGAATTATTACTTGTTGCTTAGTCAAAAACTGGATCTTCTATGGTTTTGGACATAGAAAATCACTTTTCTCCAACTAACATTCAAGCATCACATAGAGATCTCACACCAAGAGTGGAATAGAGGCAAGAGATCTAAAAATAGGGTACCTATGGTATTATTTTTGATTACCATAGGGGTTCACCACCAAGTGTAAACTTGGAAAACATAAAATGTTGGAAAACACAACGTGATATGCAAAAATTGGACTAAATGACTTGAAAATGCAAGAAGAATAAAACAGAAAGTTGTAAAACTACAAGTGTGCACCTAGAAAATTTATGGAGATGGAATAGAGCTGTAAAATTATGAAAATACTAATTTTTAACCTAGTGAGACTCATTCACCATTTTGGGCGAATTAATCCCGATTTTGAAAAATTCTACTGGAGCAAGTTTCAGCCAAATGGGTATCCAAATATGCAAATATCTTCAAACCTATAGTGGGAATCATTCACCACTTTTGGAAAATGAATCTATTTTGTATTTTTTGGAAATTCAAAGTTTGGATCTACTCTTCTCAGTCTACTCAATCTGTACCTCCAAGTGTTTGGATCTAAAACCTTGATTTTCGGGGCTGTAAGTGACATTTTATGAATATCTTGACTTTGCAAGTATGGAGATGACTCCAATAGGTTTGAAACTTATTCTGCAATCATCTCCAAGCCTTCAAATCATCTAGATCTACAATCACACAAAGAAAGAGAGAAAATGCTCATTGTTGGGGAATAGGGGTTTGCCTTGGTCAAACCCCTTTGATGTAATTAAACCAAATGATGAAATAAGATAATGAAGAATGAACATGACATAATTTTGTAACTAAGGTAAAAATATAGGCTAGAGTGAAATAAAATGCACAAAACAAACCCTAGCTAAACAATGAAGCACAATGGAGGAAAATGCATAAAAGAAAGGAAATATTTCACCAAAAGTCTTCAAGCCCTCCATGATTAACCATAATTACTCTTCTCCATTTGTTGCAAAATAGTGTTAGCCCTTAGATTTTTGTGAGCAACTATGACCTATGACAAGACTTAAGCAAATATTGAAGGATTTAATCTAAAAGGCAAGTGTACTCAGATTTCTATGAGCATGAAGAAATGGGGAAGCCTAAATTTTGAAGCATGGAGTATGAGATGATGAAGTGATGAATTTAGGAGATGAAAAAAGTCCCCAAATGAGGTTGACATTGGCTTTTTATAAAAAAAGTCAATTTTAGGTGAATGGCCAGGATTGAAAGATGAGAGATTCCCTAAGATCAAGGGTTGAAATTAAATGTGACAACCAACAATTAGGGTTAGCGAAACATTAGGGTAAAATTTCAAACGAAGCGCTAAGATTTGATTTTAGAAATATCAAATCAATGGACCACTATTCATGTGACAAGAGGATATTGGCCACAACAAAAGAGACTACTAGAAAATCAAATACGAATTTAAAATTATTTGATTTTAAGAAGTGATGTTGACCTTTGGAAATTAAATCATTTGACAGTAAATAATGATTTTAAATTATTTACTTGGTGGGAAAAAGGAAAGTGGACAATTTTAAATAAATGATTTTATTTAAAATTAGAAAAAGCTAAGGTGGACAATAATTAAATAAATTATAAAAAATTATTTAATTATAAGAAGACATTATAATTAATGGTGTATTTAAATAAATAAATAAATTTAGGAATTTATTTAATTATAGAGAGACATACGACATAGCGACATATTTAAATAAAATAAATATAATTGATTTACTTAAATAGTCAAGAAGAATAAAAGCTATGAATTAATTAAATAATTGAGAATTATTTAATTAACAGTTGAAATTGGACTAGAGGACATAATTAAATATTTTAATTATGTTAAGAAGAAATAAGAAGAAAATAAATTTTGTAGGCCTAGGTCAATTTTATGTGTCTACATTTTCCCCCTCTTTGTCATAATGTAGCCTATCACATTGTGACAAAGAAAATTTAGTCAAAAACATGCCCCAATGAAGGTATGAAGTATTTATGCCCCATCGAGAAAAAAATCAAATTTTGGTCCGGCGTGAGAAAAATTTGGAAAGTGTCTTGATAAGTCAATTTGATGTCTATAAAAATAGTGGCATGATCGGTTTTAAATTTTGAGGTGTTTAAGGTAGTGAAAAGGTTGGTGAAAGTTGGTCAAACTAACCTCCATTAATAAATCCTTCAAGAAAATCCCACTTTTACCCTATAAATAGGTTGAATTTGGGTGAAAGGTCAGTTCATTTTTATATTTACCTTTTGTTGAGATGTGGAGAGTTTAGAGCTAGGAGACCTCACATGAAGATGGTGATTGTAGTGATCGAGCATCGTAGATATCAAGTCTGGACCTTTTGATAGCTAGAGGGTGCAAAGCCACTAGTAAGTACCTCATACCCACTTTGTAATTTTATCGTTTTATGTTCCTTTTTAAGAGTTAAAGTTAGGACAACCAATGCGTCATGACACATCTATGTTCATATAAGTTGCATTTGTGTTCACATCGCACACATTTGATGCATCACAATGCAAATGCCAAGGGTCCATTATGTTTATGTTTAGAATAACACATTCACATGATGGTGAGATGCAATCACAAAGTTGTGATGCAAACAACAGGTCGCGTGACACAATCACCGAATTAGGATGCAAGTGTGGGACCGTGCGACACAAATTATTTAAAGTGATGCAACTGACTTGTGAAATGACGCAAATGTTATAAGATGATGATTTGCATGTCAAAATGATGCAAGTGATGTAACATAATGAAAATGTAGGATAAAATGATGCATGTGATCTGGTGCGATGTGAATGAAGTTAAAATGACGCATTTGAATTTGACCAGGCTTGTCTTAGTTTAGGCTCAGTTTCCTAGATGCTTTTGATTAGATAGATGGTAATGATGATTTTTAATGTTGTGCTAACTCCCATTTCTACATGTGAAGAAATGATTACCACCTATTTATACATGTGAGTTAAGGCCATCTACATATGCATTCAGATATTAGCTACTAGATGGAAAGCATAGGTGGTTGATGTGATTAGATCTATTTCACGTCACCTATATGCCCATTATCTAGGCTAATAGGGGGATTTCAACAATAATTTTAGAGAGGTGGCATTCTAAGACATGTTCCTTTCATTTTCCAACTAGAGAGGCAATTGTGACTCTAGAAGATGTCTACCGGATACTTGACATCCCAATTAGAGGAGAGCGGGTGGTCTATAATCCACATAGGGACTCCAAGCCTTCATAGATTTTTACAAGTCTAATGATGGCATGGGGTTGGGCATTGGTGGCTATATGATTTGATGGGAGTTTATGGCCAAGCACTATCCTAAATGGGACACTATGTTATGGACTTTGATTATCGGTGTTTTGATTCCAAATCACCAGGGACATGGGTTCCCTATTGGATGGGGAGATGTGCTCATTTGCATGAGGCAAGATAGGACTATTTTTTCTTGGGGACCATGCCTTCTAGGCATGCTATATCATCAGTGCATGAGGTGGCCTATAGGGATGCGAGTAGTATTAGCTATGGGACTACACTATTGATGATCTAGGCCTGGGAGCATATTCATGTCTTTCAGCCACAAGTCTAGAGATAGCTTGTCGAGGGGATGCCTTATGTATATTTATATGTGGGTGCATTGTAGTAGACGAGAGTTGGAGACATATGATATTGGTGTCACCACATTAACATGTTGATAGTATTTTCTTGGAGACCCTACAAGGACTGTGCATAGTGGCAAGGATAGGATGATCATCTTTCATTCTATTGGAAATTTAGATACCTGATTGGTCAAATTGTTCAATCTCAATTTATCATTGAGATATGCCTTCCCCAACAGGTAATTGTGAGTTTGGAGAGTAGCAGGGTCACCCAGTGGGGACTATAAAGTATGCCTATTCATCCTTAGAGGCCATGTGGGGGCTAGCCATATCAGTACCCTTGGTAGAGTAGTAGATAGATAGACTAGTAGCGCAATAGTGGGTATGGAGTGGGGGTCTGGTAGATCCTAAGACTACTATAGAGTTTGATACATGGCACTGGTAGACACATAGGCCACAACCTTTGATAGATCCAGATGGGCTAGTGCTAATTGATCGGTGGTTAGTGATTCCACGAGTGTGCCGAGGAGAATGAGGAGGCAAGGATGGTAGCAAGGGGAGAGGGCGAGATAAAGGTAGAGGAGATGGGGGGAGGAGGAGATGGAGTTGGAGGGGATGATGGATGTGATGGAGGGGATGGTGAGGATGGAGGGAGGAGGAGAGGGGGGGATGATGAGAGACAACAAGAGGGTTTAACAAAAATTTTAGAGAGTGCCATAAGCGAAAATCCCAAAGGTGGGAGAGGAGGAGCAAGAGGAGGAGGTTAGAGCCAAGGGAGAGCACCCAACAAGGAAACTAGAGGGAGAGGTGCCAAGGGGGGAGGAGGTCCATATAAGAGAGGAGGAATTGGATGTCGGTGGAGGGGGGGAGGCAATTGGTGGAGAGAAAGAGATTAGAGGAGTTGATGAGGAGCTAAATATCCATGGGGATGATGACATGGATGAGGCCAAGAGGTAGCTAAAGGAGTAGATGGTGGATGGAGAGGAGGATGTAGCTAGTAGGCCACCTTTTCCACATGATGATCTATATTAGGCCAAAGGTTGGAAGACATGCATAGTAGACTAGATGAGGCCTTGGCATAGATCAGGCCCTGCAGGCAGAGTTGGAGGTCACAAGGGTAGAGTAGGATCGAGCTATGATTAGATAGTAGGAGGCATAGAGTTGGTGTTGTGAGTTCACTCAGTTATGCACTAGGCTAATTGGGGAGATTGTGAGGGAGTTGGTGGGGGTCACCACTAGCCAGGGACAATACAAGATGCTATATGAGAGGGTAGTCCTAGTAGAGTAATGTGAGCCTAGTTTGTCTCAGTCTTAGAGCGGGATAGGGAGTGGTTTATGGAGTACAAGCCATAGCAGCCACAACCAAAGCAATATGGGTGGCTATATATCATCTAAACAGTCTTAAGGGCATAGGTCTCCTCATAGTCATAGTCACTCCTCATGCTACAAATCTAGTCATAGTCATGGATCATTAGCTTCAGACATAGTTCCCAACACAAATAGCCACCTATTATGGATCCTTCAACCTCACAGACTTAGCCTATCGTGTCTTCATAGATACCATCAATGTCAGTTATAGAGCATCAGTCACCTTGGTCTTCACCTTGAGGGGATGAGGAGAGCACTCCTTAGAGCCCTGTTAGCTCTCAAAAACGTAGGCAAAGTGCATCAAGAGGTTGCCAATCTATTGTTACGTTTCAAGGTAAAGGACAAGGTTTAAATGGTTTAAACCTTCTTCTCTTCAAGTGCTACTAGACCTAGGCGAGTATACCTATATGAATGAGGCAGACTTGACTTATGTTTATTTCCTAAAGTATTTTACCCACAATGGAAAATGGGAGTGGATAAATAAAATATGATTTGGTATGTATAACAATATCAAAGCTAAAACATAATATATTCAATTAACAGATGTGAATAATGAGTGAAACTAAAATAATGAAAATGTGGAGACTAGTGCCTTATTGGGTATGAGGAGTCAAAAGAGATAAAAAATGAGTAACTTCTTTCTGACAAGTACTCTAATTGTTCAACATATAATTTGAGTTTATAACTTGTATAAACATGCAAGAATATGATTACCAAGTTCTTCTTAATGATCCAAATTCAATTCCCTATTTACTATGATCAACTAAAAGGATTTAATTTTTTCTTGAAAGAACCAATTAATCAACCATACAGATATAGAAAATTTGTATCGATAAACTAAATATAAACTTGTTATATCAATTTAAATAACCAGAAAGCATCAACGTTGGACACAACTTCAGTAATACTTTCAATGAACACAACAAACAACTAATACCATAAATATGCCACCACATCAAATGATTCTCATTGATACCTCCATAGTTTTAAACATGCATCATAGTCTCATATTTATAAAACATTGTAATATACTGTATCTTTCTTCTATCCAATATCTTATATTTTTTGTTTTGCTAACAAAATATATATTTATACATCAAATACTTGAAAGGACATGTCCATTTAGAAATGGCATATGTTAAAACAACAATAGATTAATAGATAATCAAGCTTTGTTAAGCCATAAATGAATCTTATACAAGTGATCCAAGTAATCCCAGCTTTCATGCATATCTACATCTCCTACTATGTTATGGATTGTGATCTCACCCCTTACCATCTTCTCATTCTCTTCGCATGCCTCATCCAATGTTGTGTCTTCTACGGTAGCTATCTTCATAATTTCTTGCAGCATGGACTCACTTTCACTTTTCCATCTCGTCATTTCTTTTAATTCTCCTTTATCATCAAATAATGTAGTCAATCCTTTCCTGGTGGCATTTATCAATCCTTGCATATCCCCTCACAATTCTTCAGAGAAGTCTCAATGCTTATTCACAAAATGATTTGCAACTTCAATTGCTACATTATTAGAAACATCCCTCCAGTTTATTTCTTAAAACTTCTCCAGAATCCTTTCATCTATTCTTTCATGTTCTTTGAATGTAGAAAAGTTATGTGAATGTTTTCCCTGGAGCTTATTTAACAAATTTGTTAGGCTGGCCTATCTTTTCTTAATCATTTCTACAAGTGCATCATATTTCCCTTGAGAATAAGCACTTGATCCTTCCTAATGATCTTTTGACTGTGAACTTTCACCATGAGTGAGCAGCTTGATTGATTTCATTGTAAAACCTAACAAATCTTTTAGCTGGTCATTTTCTCTCCACATCCTCTCATTATTTGTTTTGTACATTTCACTCTCCTTAATTAATATCTAAATTTTGGCTTTGTTTAATTTTGCAACATTGAGTCCAATTTTTGTAGTTGCCACAGGATCAACCTCTCCAATATTTAAATTCATAACATGCCCAAATTCTTTCTCAGTATCAATGACTACTGATTTTATATGAGGTGGATATAAAGCCCAAATCATCAATGACCCTTCATTTGGATTGTACTTTGACCCTGTATATACTTTTGTTACCTTTTCTAGGTTGAGCTTGTGTGTAGGATTACTATCTTTCAAGAAACTATCAAAAATTAGTGCAAAATTTTGATCCAACCCAAGAAAAATCATAACACCGGCATTTTCCAACATTTTCCTCCCTTTTTCAAGGGTCATACCTTCCATATCCTTATCCACACACATCTTTAAGTAATTCAATAATTTCTCTTCATTACCTGATGTGATATTGTCAACCCTTTCTCTGATTTCTTTTCCCTTTTGTTTCTACAGGAATGCCTTAACCTCTGGAGAGTTTACAAATTCATCATCTGATACAAACAATATATACTCTACTACCTTGCATCTACATCTACATTCTTTTCAACACTCAATTCTCTAGTAGGACAAGTGTAATGCTGAGTTCTCAATCTTGACATCTTACTTGGTTGGTTTTGTGGCATATTATCCTCAGATGCCTCCTCCCTAGAGGACAATAACTCTGTATCCTGCAAACCTTGATTATATCTTTCAACCACTATCTCTACTTCTTCAGCTTCCAAATTCTAGATGATATGATCAAATTTATGGAGCACATGTTGATACCCTCCAAAGTTTATCCTCATTTTAGTAGAATTGATGTACCCCTTTGGGTTAAAATTCTTTCTAGGTGGTCTTCTTTTCATATTGTAGTGCAGTAGCTTATCAAGGATCAAATTATATCCTTCCTTGGCTATTATAGTAAAATCATCAAAGCATAATGTACTATGCATGAAAGCTTTCTTTGAAAAGGAGATAAAATTCATAACACTGGAATAATCCATCTGTCTGACAATTTCCAAATATGCAATTATGTCTAGGACAATTTTAGGAAAAATGAATGGGGCACCTTCAAATCCATAAACCCTAATCATGGTAGCACCCTCCAAACAATACCAATCCCCTCAGTTATGACTAATTGGCCCATTGAAATCCT
Organism: Sequoia sempervirens; assembly: GCA_007258455.2. NCBI lineage: Eukaryota > Viridiplantae > Streptophyta > Pinopsida > Cupressales > Cupressaceae > Sequoia > Sequoia sempervirens. The sequence goes on along the minus strand of VDFB02353493.1, from coordinate 348,061,024 downwards.
TTGGTTGAAGAAACATCTTTATCTCTTTAGATAAAGAATAATCACATGCACGATTATACAATTTGTACAATGTCTTCGTAAAATACTCCTCAAAGTGAACAAAACTAGAATTAGCAAACCTACTGTCCCAAACAAGCATCCATAATTGGATAGGTAATGTCATGCCTTCCTTTTCAAATTGGGAAATTCTCATCTCTTGAGGCCACAATCCTAAGTTCCTGTCCAAAATGTAACACTACATGCATCAACAATGAATAATGCCTAATATGTAAGATAGAAGCTCCACCCTTTATTGCCATCAATCAAGAATCAAGCCCCTTAAAAATGTATGAGGCATAATCAAATGGTCTAGAGTTGTGGTACTGAATATCTTCTAAAATTATCATAGGCACAAGTGACATATACTCAGGGACTTCCATTCCCAATACTTGGCCTACCAAGAAGTAAGTATACTTCATATAGGGTTCAAATAGGTCAACATGAAAAGGAGGTCCATCACTATCCTCTAGAGGAACTAGTTTGCCACCCTGTCTAATCCTATGAATTGGCAACCTCCAACCCCTATAAATTGTGTCCATTCTCTTGAACTCCATTTCCAATTCTTCAAATATAATTTTTTCATTTAAAACCCCTTCCAGATTTAAAACCTCCCCTATTGCATTTTTTGAAAAGTGTATTAATAGTTTCCTAGATGGGTCACATATAGCCTTGAGTTTTGAATTATAATGGACAACCAACAATTTTACCAATTCTGCATTGACAAATACATTACAGCGCACTAGTTATCCCAAATTAAGCTTCCATGGGTTGCATACTGGTTCAAAATGATTTCTTTGATAATAGTGAAAGCTAAAGAACTCATACGCTCTTATTGAAGTCCAAACATCTCCTATGAGTTTACATTTATCATCCAATTTATTTGTTTCTTCCCTAAGTTGTGCAGATCACGTGGCTTTAGGTCCAGAGATAGGTAATTGGTCAATGAGGTCTTGATTTAATCTTTGTTCAATGCCCTCATGTTCTATTTCAGTTTTCTATTTCTTTCCTTTAGATTGACTGCTTTCACTATGTTTTCTACTTTTTGATTTTCCTGAGCTGGAGGATTCCATTCCTTAGAAGTTACAGAAGTCAAAATTAGAGGAACTAAGGCACAAGAATTTACTGTATTTTTCTTGAAACCTCCAAACTGAAAGAATTCGCTGGTTCTTCATTCACCCCTTTTGATTCTTCTGCTATCAATTCCACACTAATTTTTCCAATTGAATTTTCCTTATTGTGCTATGTCGCACCATTAATGTGCTAGCTAAAACATGAGTATAGTAAGTCCTTTTTCGAAACTCTCACTGTCACATCATATAGTATTGTCAGTGAGACATTTTCAAATCTTGGGCGATAGCTTTTACCAAACTTCATTAAAACATTTGTCAAAACATCCTATAGTCTCATTGACATTCAGAGTCTCACCGATAGTTATCATCTTGATCTTATGTATATCAATGTGACATTTTGAGTCAAGCAAATGTTCCACAAATTACTTCGTATCTCACTGAGATATATGCCTTGGTCTATTTTTTTGTCACTGAGACATAATTACTTTCTCTCTGATGAAACAACATTCGGCATGACTTTCATATCTTTCTCTGATGAAATAAGTCTCACCAATAATCAATACATATTGTCGAATCCTTTACTAGCATAATCCTGTCAATGTGACATATGGGTCAATAGGACTCACTGACTTCATCCCAATAATCATTGATAGAATCCCCTTCTGCTTTGTTAGCAAGAATGGATGAATGCTATAAGACTTCATTTGGATAGCTTTTAGTTTGGTTGATATGTTTCCTTGTACACTAGTCGGTAAGACATATATAAGTCCAATATGACTAATTCTGATGATGACTTTCTTGCTGATAGGATCTTTCTGTTGCCAAGAAAATGAATTGTGTCTACCTGACATGTATTACCAAATGAAATTTTTTCGGTAAGAGAATCCTAGTCTCTTGCTGATAGACTACAAAAGACACATTTGTACAAAATGCTTTATGGATCAGGGAGACCCTCACCATCTCTTGCCGATATGAATTATACATTGAAATATTCAAAGTTAGATGGATTCTATGGGACCACATGAAAAAGTATCAGAAAAAATATAATGAAGAAAGGACTCTTGTACTTATGGTAAGGACTTATCTAGAAAATTATGGATATAAACAATTCTAAAATTTTCATAGTGGCTCTGTTTGGGGATGAATGGTTGTGAGATCATTGCAAGGATCCAAATTTTTGGGTGAGCAGACCAAACTCAAGGTGGTGGACCAGTGAGCAAGATGGAATGAATGGAAATGGAAATGACCCTATAATAATATACATGGAAAGATTTATTTTAAAAGAAGGAATATCAGGATTGTCCATGTACTGGAAATTATTGTTCCTTTTATTTCCTAGATTACTATGCATGGAAGACATTTTTTGAGAAGATTGTCAAGAGTTATCCATGCATTGGCAACCCTTAATCCTCTATATTGCTCAAGAGAAAAAATGCTTCAAGAATTGCCCATCTATAGGAAAATCCTACTCTTCACTAGTCATGTTTTGTAGATACTATGAATCTTCACCTTTCTTACCAAGAACAACAAAGGGTCCAAGCCACAAAGCTTCAAATTTCTCGTGCTTACCCTTCTTCTGACACCGTGCATTCCACATCAACACCAGATCATTCTCCTCGAATTTTCTATCTTTCGCTTTTCTATCAAATAAATGCTTCATCTGTGCCTACAACTTCATGTTCTAGTTTTGAGCTACTCTCCTTATCTCATCAAGTTTAGATAGCTGCTCCAATCTCTCCTCCATAGGTTCTAGAATATCTATATCTTCTTGAAGGATAAATTTGTAAACTAGTAACATATTTTATAGAGGCATCCTAGCTTATGTTCCATATACTAATTCAAATGAGGATTTTCCAATTTCTTTTTTTATAGTGATCCTAACAACCCACAAAACCATTTTCAATTTTGAATCCCAAGCCTTCTTATTCTGACCTAGCATTCTTCTTATGATTTTAAGAAGACTTTTGTTGTTGGACTCTGCCTGACCATTAGTTTGCAGATGGTAGTGAGATGTATAAGAAATAGTAATGCCATATGTATTGAAAAAATATCTGAATTAATTAGATCTGAAACACATCCCATTATCTATGATCAATCTTAGTGGTGTACCGAATCTGGTAATGATGTTATTCATTAAAAAAATTGTTACAACTTTACTTGTAGCTTGCTTGGTTGGGACTGCTTCTACCCATTTGGTGAAATAATTTGTGGCTACTAGTATCCACTTATATCCTCCACTCGATTTCTCTTGTATCTCCCCAATAAAATCAATTCCCCATTGATGGAAACGGGCTTTAGTTTGCATAGGTCTAAGTGGTAAAGCTCCCTAATACTTCATTTTCCTAGAGAATTTCTGGAATGCTTCACATCTTCTTACGTATGAAAAAGAGTCATTAAAAATTTTTGGCCAGTAATAACCTGCCCTGAGAATCTTATGTGCAATTTTCTTCACAAAATAATGGCCTCCACAGACCCCTTCATGCATTTCTCTTAATACATGCTTATCTTGTGACTCATCTAAACATAACAACAGTATCCCATCCCTATTCTTCCAAAAAAAAATTCTTTCCATGAACACATACTTAAATGCTTGAAACTTTAAAGTTCTTTTCTGACTATCACTTAATCCTTCTAGACACTTCATGTATCTAAGGTAATGCATGATGTCTGCATACCAAGGAGTATGCTCAATACTTGCAATTGTATTCTCTTATTTTTCTATATTACAAATTTGATTTTCTTTGATATTTGCTTCTGCCATTAGCCTAGCCAAACCCTGACCTCTCACTAATTTAGTGATTTGTATTTTCATATCAAACTCTTGGATTTTATTAATCCACCTACATCTCTTTCCTGTTACCTTTGACTGGGTCAAGATATCTTTAACAGCTGCATGAGGGACATAAGAAATCACCTTAGCTCCAACAAGATACAACCTAAAAGCTTTTGTGGCTTTTACTAATGCAAATGCTTGTTTTTCCATTATATCATACTTCAATTCTAACCCCTACAATGACTTACTGAAAAAAGACACAAGTTGTTCGTGGCCTTCCTCATTTTTATGTAACATGACAACAATTATAGTATGCAATGAAGTAAATGAAAATAGTTGAAAGGGTTTTGAAAAATCTATAGATTTAAGGATAGGGGCTTCCTTGATGACCCTTTTGATGGATATGAAAGCTTCCAATGCCTCTGCAGTCCATTCTATCTTTTGTCCCTTTCTTAACATCTTTGATATGTGCTTAATAATTTCAACAAAATTAGAAACAAACCTCCTAACAAACTTGATCTTTCCAAAAAATGACTAGATGGCCTTGATGGTCTTAGGAATTGGAACTTTATCAATGGCTTCAACCCTTTCAGGATCTATTCTAATCCCCTCCTTTGACAAAATATTTCCTAAGTGTTTACCTTCTGTGATTGCAAAATGACATTTCTTAGGGTTCATACTAATACCATATTCTAAAGCTTTAATAAATCTGTTTTCCTGATGTTCTACATGATCTTCAACCCTTTTTTGAATAGGTAGTAAGGTTAGCTTGATACACCACCATGATAGCATTAATCAATTCTGCAAATGTTACGTCCATAGCTCTTTGGAAAGTTGCTCCTACGTTCATGAGACCAAACAACATTCTTATATAGACATATGTCCCCCATGGGGTTGTAAAAGTTGTCTTTTACTACTCAGATTCTTTGACTTTGACCTGTTTGTAACCAGAGAACCCATCCATCATATATAACAGCTTGCACCTAGTCACCTTATGTAATATAGCTTCCATATTAGGTAAAGGGTAATAATCCTTAAGGGATGCCACATTCAAATTTCTAAAATCCATACATAGTCTGATATCTTTGTTTTTCTTCCTCACAAGAACTAGGTTTGAGACCCATGTTGAGTGCCTAATTGGTTTGATGATACCACAGTCTCTGAGCTTTTCCAATTCTTCCTACATTTTTTGGCTCCAATGTTGGGTTAATGGGTCTTTTTTCTATCTAAAAGGATTTGCATCTAGATTCAATGGGATTTCATGTTGAAATAGATCCTCCCTATATGCTTTAAGTTCTTCATAGGACCATGAAAACACATGTTTATACTTTCTTAGTAATGCTATCAACATTCTTCAAATTGTTGGGCTTATTTTCTTCCCTATGTGTACCTTTCTTGGTGCCATCTTAGTCCCTAAGTTGATCTCTTCAATATCCTCCCTCTTGATTGGTGTTTGCTTCATGAGGGACCAATCACTTCCATCATATACCCTCTCCAATGCCACTAGCCCTTTAGGAAGTTTATTTGTTTTTAGTTGTAATACCTCCTTCCCAAATACTGTCTGCTTCCCATCTATTTCTTCAACAAAGGCATCGAAATCAATTTCTTGAGCTTCATGTTGATCTATATAGTGAAGGAATTTCAAGAGGTCAATATCATCATTAAAAAATTGCCAACTGTATATATTATCAGGCATAGCAGGCCTTGTTTTGAACTCAATTTGTGACACTCTAGCCAGTGTAATGTCATCCCTTTTTAGTGCTACATTTGATAAAAAGTCTGCCATTATTTTCTTCGACCTATCAATCCACTCAATTGAGAAAGCATCAAACAACTCAATTGTGTCCCATGTACAACATTCCTATATTGCTTTAGTCTCCTATTTTTTTCTACATATTTTGATTTAACTTGTGAAACAACTAACTCATAATCCCCTAGAATAGCTAGCAACTTGATTTTATGTTTTACAACTATATTCAAACCTGTTAATAAAGCTTCATACTCTACCACATTGTTCATACATTCAAATGATAGCAAGAAAGAATACTTAAATGTAACTCCTTCAAGTGAAACAAATACTATTCCTGCTCCATTACCTTCTTGGCTACATGCTCCATGAAATTAAATTTTCCACACACCATTGCAGTTTTGCGCAACATGCTTTTCAATTGGATCAACATTGACTAATTCTGGTTGGGCTAGTTCTATCTTAAAATTCCCAAGATCCACATCACAAAAACAATTGACTTGATCTTGAGGTACATAATCAATAACTTGGTTCATCCTTGGCTCCCTATATAACTGAACTTCCTAACCAATCACTGGAATTGTTGCATAAGACAAATAAAATTGGGCATTTCCCCCAACTGTTGCCATCCACTACCTTGATAGAAGCATCCCAAACTAAGGAGGGGTATCAATTACTGTTATATCTATATTATAGGCCACCTAAGGATAAGCAACCAATTTGACCTCAACATCTTTCATAATACCCACCACAGGAACATGCCTGCTATCCATTGCATAGCACTTCCCTCCATTAGTATCTACCCACATGCCAAGCTACTTCATAACTCCAACTGGCATAATACTTATAGCAGTGCCTGAGTCTATCATGCAGTTCCTTAACAATTTGTTATTTATAAGTAACGTAGTGAAAAAAGGATCAATGTGTGGGGGATTTATTAATACATCATTTATGCAGACTTCTAGGATACTTACTTTCTCTTGCTTATTAATTGTTTTAGTGGCCATCTTACTTTTAGAATTTATATTTTTTTCATTTCCACTTGTTATCAACTGAACAACACTGTCCCTATATTCCTTAATTTTCATTATCTCAAGCAGTGGAACAGACATTTTTACCCGAGACAAAGCCTGAGTGAAGTCAAAAGAAGAACCTTCTTCCTTAATCATTTTCTTCTGCTCTGATGTTTCTCCTTTGTTCTCTTCTTTTTCTCTTTTACTCAATTGATCAATCTTTTGCATTTCTTTGTGTAACTCTTTAACTTCCTTCTTTTGTACAAGCTTCTGTTTGTTTTTATCATGTTGTTTATTTTCTATTTTCTTCACAATTCCTTGTGTCACCTTTTGATCCTTCATAAATATTCCCCTGGGGACACCTTTTTCATTCACTGTCCTATTTCCTAACCAATACTTTCTCTTTGCTTCTTCAACTGCAGCAATGGTTAACCTCTCTGTCTCCTCTTCAATGAGTTTCCTCATATTGTATCAAGTAGGCACCTCAATAGAGTGTGGTTCTGTATAATCTTCTTTAGAATCAGACAAAACCTGCTGTGTAGCCATGTGAATGCTGTACCTTTTATTTGAAACATCGTACTCATAACCCTCATCTTCTGAAGATGAGTATTTCTCCTCAACATCTGGAAAATTATTTGAATTCAAATACACTATGTGATCTTCTCGACTGTTATCTGCCAAAATTCCTTCTTCTTGCATTCTTTGGGCCACAACACAATAATCTGGGGAATGTGGCTTATCACAACTTTCACAAAAATAATTGTTATTGACCATATAGGCTCCCTTCTTCCATAATGGATCATGAGTTTCTTTGTTTCTAGGCCTATCTATTACATGTTTTCTATCCTTCCAATTTGTACCATAGGGCATGTCATATAACCTAGGCCTCTCATTTCTGTATGTGTTCTCCTATTTGTATTGATAATTATTGGCTTGTTGAGGAACCATAGGGTTGTCTCTCTTACTAATTATCCCAGCAGTTTTCTTATTGTTTTCAATTGTTAATGCTATCTTTTGGGCTTTAGAAAAATATCTTGGGAACCTATTTCTTAGTTCATACCTTGTTTTTGGATCAAACACATTCAAATAAACACTCAATGCTACAAAGTCTGACAACTTTGATCCAGGAGGTATCTTATTCTGCAATTTGTTGAATCTTCGGTTAAAATCATAAATTGAGTCATTCTGATTTTTCTGAATCTGCATTAATTCATGAAGAGAAACATCTAGTGCACTTAGATTCCCATATTGTTCGAGGAATCGATCAAGAAATTCTTGGACATATTCAATAGAGGTTGTTGATAGGCTATTGAACCAATCCCTAGCTTCTTCAGTGAGCGACATCATGAATATCCTCATAAGGCATATCCAAATCTTGGATGAAAGCATTGAAACTCCTTAAATGATCTTCAACAATAATTGCACTACTCCCTGTAAACTTAGGAACAAGACTCCTCCAATTGCCATCCATAGGGTAAGGGTATAATTGAAAACCTATCAAGTTGAATTGTCTAATCATTGTTTTTTCATTGATGAGGGGGAGGGTTAGGTGAGTGTTGATACTAGTACAATGGGTTGTGTTATTGTACATGATGATGTGGCATGTAATGTTGACCATTAGGTGGTTGTGTATTTGTATATTGTGAGGGAATATGTAGTGGATGGTTTGACTATCTGTATTGATTTCCCATCTAATTTTGAGGAGCCTTTGATTGATTAGAAGGCCCTGCATTATTATTTCCCTGGTTATGAGGAGGTATATACTTTGAAAAACCAGTTGTCTGAGCAGTAATTTGGTCTTTCTTCAATTTGAAGTCTCTGATTGCTTGTATTAGTTGGGCTTTCTCCTGTTTAGCTTTTACTCTTTCTAAATCTTGTTTATGAAACTCAAATTGTGCTACTACTTCTTCGCAAGTTGAGAACTCATAATATTCTTGAGGAATTATATGATCTATGATCTCATTTTGGTTAACCTCCATTTTATGTTCATTTTCCTATTGATATCTAAGTCATTCTACTTCAATTTTAGCATCAAACTCTAGTTGTTTTTGAGGATTATAAAAAGGGTTTCTTTGTTCTTCTGGGGTACAAGGTTCTGCACTTGAATTATCTCTCCATGTATCATAACGGTCATATGTTTCACAATGTGGTCTTGATGCTTTGTTTTTGTTTGTTATGCACATGTCATCATTTATCTTCTTACCCTTGTCAACCTTATCATCTTTGTGTGTCCACTTACTGTTTCTAGTAGGACCTCTAGTAGGACCTCCCTTATATTGGGATCTTCTACAATTCATATTGAATAGATGTAATGTTGATGCAATATTCTTATCAGAGTCGCCACTCACTTTTTTAAAAGTGAGAAAGTGTTTGTTATTTCTTATTCCTAGCGGAGTCTATATAGGATATCTAACTCTATGACTAAGGCCTTGATTTTGAGTTGATTCCCTAGTAGAGTTTCCAATTTGTTAGCTCTCAAAAATGTAGGCAAAGTGCCTCAAGAGGTTGCCAATCTCTTAGTACATTTTAGAGTAACAGAAAAGGTTTAAATGGTTTAAACCTTCTTCTCTTTAGGTGCTACTAGACCTAGGCAGGTATACCCATATGAATGAGGCAGAATTGACTTATGTTTATTTCCGAAAGTATTTTACCCACAATGGGAAATGGGAGTGGATATTTATAGAATGTGATTTGGTATAGATTGTATAAAATTATCAAAGATAAAACCTAATATGTTTAGTTAACAGATGTGAATAATGAGTGAAACTAAAATAATGAAAATGTGGAGACCAGTGCCTTATTGGGTATGCAGAGTCAAAAGAGATCTATAATGAGTAACTTCTTTCTGGCAAGTACTCTAATTGTTCGACATATAATTTGAGTTTATAACTTGTATAAACATGCAAGAATATGATTACCAAGTTCTTCTTAATGATCCAAATGAAATTCCTTACTTACTATAATAAAATAAAATGATTTAATCTTTTCTTGAAAGAACCAATTAATCAACCATACAGATACAACAAATGTGCATTGATAAACTGAATATAAAATTGTTATATCAATTTAACTAACTAGAAAACATCAACCTTGGAGACAACATCAATAATACTTTCAGTGAACACAACAAACAATTGATACTAGAAATATGCCACCACATCAAATGATTCTCATTGATATCTCCATAGTTTTAAACATGCATCATAGTCTCATATTTATAAAACATTGTAATATACTATATCTTTCCTCTATCCTATATCTCATATTTTCTTTTTCACTACCAAAACAAATATTTATACATCAAATACTTGAAAGAATGCATCCTTTTAGAAATGTCATATGTTAAAACAACAATAGATTAAAAGATAATCAAGCTCTGTTAAGCCATAAATGAATCTTAGACAAGTGATCCAAGTAATCCTGGATTTCATGTGTATCTGCATCTCCTACAACATTCCAGATTGTGATCTCCATTCATACCATCTTCTCATTCTATTCGCATGCCTCATCTAATGTTGTGTCTTCTGTAGTAGCTATATTTAGAATTTCTTGTAGTATGGACTCACTTTCACTTTTCCATCTTGTCATTTCTTTTAATTCTCCTTTATCATCAAAGAATGTAGTCAATCCTTTCCTGGTGGAATTTATCAATCCCTGTGCATCCCCTTGCAAGTCTTCAGAGAAGTCTCAGTGCTTATTCACAAAATGATTTGCAACTTCAATTACTACATTATTAGAAACATCCCTCTGGTTCATTTCTTGAAACTTCTCCAAAATCCTTCCATCTATTCTTTCATGTTCTTTCAATGCAACAACGTTATATGAATGTTTTCCCTGTAGAAGTTGAGAAAGCCAACTTTACAGACCCCGAAGATCACCTGCATGCAAATAACCTGTCACAGAAAGAAGAGATGGAGACAAACAAGCAAGGGTGCTCTGAAAGCTGAAAAATATATTCATCCAAGAGAGATAAAAATACAATGATGAATCCTTATAAAAGGATATTATGCAAACCTAAAAGAAACCCTAATAGGTAGACATTTAATAATTAATATAATTATTAAATGTCACAAAATGCAAACTAAAGTGAAATCTTAAGAGAGGAATAAAGGTAATTTAATCAACATGATTAAATTAAAACCTTACTCTAACACCCCTTAAGATGAGCAAAAGTGCAGCTACAAAACATATGCAAGAAAGCAAAGGTAACTACAATGCAAGAAAGTAAACTTGGGTCCCGGCAACAAGGCCTGATTAGGTACCCAATTACAACCAAATCTTTGTAAAGTGGAGAAATAGAGAAAACCTCATGGGAAAAACTCTACTCCAAAAAGAGATGAAAGCATGCAATGCACTAAGAAAAGAAGGATAGGAGGTGGATAACATGATACCCCCATAGACACTTCTATCATATAAGTACATATACAATGGTCTCCATAGGAGAAAAAGAAAGAGACTAGAAGGCCCCCCCACAATGAAGAAACTCCTGTCGCACATATGGATGCCTGAGGTAGAATCCAGAAAGAGATCCTGAAGCGGCATATAATATTCCTCCCCTTGGGAAGAAATGGATCCAAAGGACGAAGATGAAGAAACCCTGTGAAGAGAGAAGAATCAATCTGTCTCAAGATGTGTGCCATAATAGGATGCTGAAGAATCTCTCTGTCTGAACTGAAACAAAAGATATCAAATCCAAACTGAACTGAAGATTCCTGAACTACAACCTCTGAATGCACAGATGATGGTGGGCTAACAGCTGGAATATGGCTGTCAACAAAGAGGAGCTGAAAATCCTCAAAGTAATCCTCCAAATCTGCAATGTGAGACTCAACAAACAAAGACGAAATGCCTGCAAGATAAGAATCCCATGTAGCCATGTCTGAAAGATGTATGATGTCCTGCTTAGCTGAATCAATAGGAGCCAAAGAAGAGGCAATATCAAACTGATCAGGAACTATAGGAGATGATTTTGATACATGTATAATCTCAGTCTGAAGAGTAGGAACTGTGAGACAATCCTCTGATTCATCGGAATATAGAAGGGTGTCTAAATACTGAAGTTCCTTTAAAGTATCATGATCAAAAGGTGTGTTCTCTCTCCAACCAATGGGTACAAGACAATCTGAAGCAGGATCCTCTGGGAATGGAGAAAGACTAGGGTCTCCATAGATCTCCCAAAGACGTGTCCAAAGTGAGTGAGGACAATCAATGCCCGATATAGCCCACACAGTGTCAAAATCAACACTAGACAAAATAACTCCTACTATGTGATTTCTAATGATATCCCAAGCTAGTTTTCCCTCTGAAGTTGCTGGTTCAGGTATGAGATCATACAAATAAGGCAACAAATTTAGCCACCTACAATGTGTAAGTATACCCTTTGCCCATGACTCATAATTACCCCGTTCCAGAAATACAACTAAAGGGTGAGTAGAAAAACCCATGATAACTCTTCAAATTACAAAAAAATGAGAAAAATAACCTCAATACTGATAAACCAGATCAAATAAAGCCATCCCACACAAACAAATCATTTCCAAGTGCTGAAACGTCCAAGTAACTGACAGATGTGTGAAAACACAAAATACTGAATAAAATATACCTGGTGCAGATTCTGGAAAAATAAATGATAGATCTGGAAAGAGCACAGAAACCCCTTTCCAACGCCTCTTTGTTTGCGAAAAACGGAGTCCGTATGCAAAAGATATGGCTCCAGGAGTGCAAAAATCTTGTTCTGACTTTGACTGAGAAAAACAGCATCAAAACGGAAAAAACTGAAAATTAGACCTACACCATCAGATTGGCGCCGGAATCAGCTTTCCAACAGTATCTCGTTTGAAAAAAATGGAGATCGTACACCCATTTTACATCCGATTTACTGAAAGTCTCCTGAAAAAGCACAATTAGGCCTCTAGGAGCCCTTAGGGGCCAAAAAAAATAAGCCCCTGGTCGCATGCAGGACCAGGGGGCTGGGCGCTGGGGCTGGGCGATAGAGCCCCTGGTCGCCAATACAACCAGGGCTGAGTGCTTGGCGGCCGACAGGGGCTAACACTAACCCACGGACCCCTATGTGACCATAGCGCTTGGCTCCAAAGCCCGCTCCAAAGCCCGCGGGGGCTATAAACAGGGGAGCGGCGGTGGCAGTTTGTTCACCACCGGTGGCGGTGGGAAAAAAGTGGTTGCCACCGGCAGCCCGAGAGTGGCTGGTGGCCGCCGGGTGGTGGGCTTATGGCGGCCGCTTATAAACTGGAGGCGCCCAACAAAATCAAAAAAACCATCGTTTCTTTTAATTTTTTTAATTTTTTTTAAATTTCCATCTCGATCTGCGTGCCCTGGGGCCGTACGGCCCAGGGGCAAAATTTTTTTGCTTTTTCGGACGATGGTGGCCAAATCTGACAAACTTTATATGGAAATATGGGTTTTTGGCCACTCTGAATCCAACCGTGAGGTCCTTTTGGGCCCAAAATGCACCCAAAAAAAGGAGTTACCCAGATCCACTGAAAAAAATGTCAGATCTGAAAAACTGCACCAAGACCCTCTCAAATTTGCTAAAGAACTTCTGAAAGCCCTATCAAACCCTCGAAGCTCCAAATTCTTCAGAAATCGAACAGGAAGCAGCAGGTCTGGAGCTCTGATACCATGTAGAAGTTGAGAAAGCCAACTTCACAGACCCCGAAGATCACCTGCATGCAAATAACCTGTCACAGAAAGAAGAGATGGAGACAAACAAGCAAGGGTGCTCTGAAAGCTGAAAAATATATTCATCCAAGAGAGATAAAAATACAATGATGAATCCTTATAAAAGGATATTATGCAAACCTAAAAGAAACCCTAATAGGTAGACATTTAATAATTAATATAATTATTAAATGTCACAAAATGCAAACTAAAGTGAAATCTTAAGAGAGGAATAAAGGTAATTTAATCAACATGATTAAATTAAAACCTTTACTCTAACATTCCCCAAAGCTTATTTAATCAAGTTGTTGGGCTGGCCTATCTTTTCTTAATAATTGCAACAAGTGCATCATATTTCCCTTGAGAATAAGCACTTGATCCTTCCCAATGATCTTTTGATTGTGAACTTTCACCATGAGTGAGTAGCTTGGTTGATTTCATTGTAACACCTAACAAATATTTTAGGTGGTCATTTTCTCTCAACATCCTCTCATTATTCATTTTGTACATTTCCCTCTCCTTAATTAACATCTAAATTTGGGCTTGGTTTAATTTTGCAACATTCATTCCAATTTTTGTAGTTGCCATAGGATCAACCTCTCCAATCTTTAAATTCATAACATTCCCAAATGCTTTCTCAGTATCAATGAAAACTGATTTTCTGTGAGGTGGATATAAAGCCCAAATCGTCAATGACCCTTCATCTAGATTGTACTTTGATCCTGCATATACTTCTGTTACCTTTTCTAGGCTGAGCTTGTGTGTAGCATAACTATCTTTAAAGAAACTATCAAAAAATAGTGCAAAATTGAGATCCAACCTAGGAAAAATCATAACACTAGCATTTTCCAACATTTTCCTTCCCTTTTTAGGGGTCATACCTGCCATCTCATTGTCCACACACATCTTTAAGTCATTCAGTAATTTCTCTTCATTACCTGATGTGATATTTTCAACCCTTTCTCTTATTTCTTTTCCCTTTTGTTTGTATAGGAATGCCTTAAACTCTGGAGAGTTTACAAATTCATCATCTGATACAAAGGATCTGTACTCTACATGCCTTGCATCTGCATCTACATTCTCTTCAACACTCTATTCTCTTGCAGGGAAAGCATAATGTTGAGTTCTCAATCTTGACATCTTTCTTGGTTGGTTTTGTGGCATATTATCCTCAGATGCCTCCTCCTTGGAGGACAATAACTTTGTATCATGCAACCCTTGATTATATCTTTTGACTACTATCTCTGCTTCTTTAGCTTCCAAATTCTGGATGATATCATCAAATTTATGGAGCACATATTGATACCCTCCAAATTTTATCCTCATTTTAGCAGAATTGATGTACCATGTTGGGTCAAAATTCTTTCTAGGTCGTCCTATTTTTATATTGTACGGCAGTAGCTTATCAAGGATCAAATTATATCCTTCGTTGGATAATACAGTAAAATCACCGAAGCATAATGTACTAGGCATAAAAGCCTACTTTCCAAAAGAGCTAAAATTCATAACACTGGAATAGTCCATTTGTTTGATGATTTCCAAATATGCAATTATGTCTAGAACTTTTTTAGGCAAAATGAATGGGGTATCTTAAAATCCATAAACCCTAACCATGGTAGCACCCTCCAAACAATAACAATTCCCCTAGTTATGACTAATTGGCCCATTGAGATCCTTTGGCTGAAGAAACCTCTTTATCTCTTTAGATAAAGAATAATCACATGGATGATTATACAATTTGTAGAATGTCTTCGCAAAATACTCCTCTAAGTGAACAAAACTAGAATTAGTAAACCTACTATCCTAGATAGTCATCCATAATTAGACAGATAATGTCATGCCTTGTCAAATTGGGAAATTCTCATCTCCTTAGGCCACAGTCCTAAGTCTTGTCCAAAATATAACACTACATGCATCAACAATGAATAATGCCTAAGATGTAAGATAGAAGCTCCGCCCTTTATTTCCATCAATCTAGAATCAAGCCCCTTAAAAATGTATGAGGCATAATCAAATGGTCTAGAGTTGTGGTACTGGATATCTTCTAAAATTATCATAGGCACAATTGACATATACTCAAGGACTGCCATTCCCAATACTTGGCCTACCGATAAATAAGTATACTTCATATAGGGTTCAAATAGGTCAACCTGAAAAGGAGGTCCATCACTATCCTGTAGAGGAACTAGTTTTCCACCCTGTCTAATCCTATGAATTGGCAACCTCCAACCCTTATAAATTGTGTCCATTCTCCTGGACTCCATTTCCAATTCTTCACATATGATTTTTCATTGCAAACCCCTTCCAAATTGAATACCTACCCTATTGCATCTTATGATAAGTGTATTAATGGTTTCCTGGATGGGTCACATATAGCCTTGAGTTTTGAATTATAATGGACAGTCAACAATTTTACCAATTCTGCATTGACAAATACATTAGGGCAGACTAGTTTTCCCAAATTAAGCTTCCATGGGTTCCATACTGGTTCAAAATGATTTCTTCGATAATAGTGGAAGCTAAAAAACTCATACCCTCTTATTGAAGTCCAAAAATATTGTATGAGTTTACATTTATCATCCAATTTATCTATTTCTTCCCTAAGTTGTGTAGATTGTCTGGCTTTATGTCCAGAGCCAAGTAATTGGCGAATAAGGTCTTGATTTAATCTTCATTCAGTGCCCTCATGTTCTATTTCAGTTTTTTGTTTCTTTCCTTTAGGCTGATTGCTTTCACCATGTTTTCTACTTTTTGATCTTCCTGAGTTGGGCGATTCCATTCCTCAGAAGTTACAAAAGTCAAAATTAGAGGAACTAAGGCACAATCGAACTTACTATTTTTTGCTTGAAAGCTTTGGACTGAAAGAATGCCTTGGTTCTTCGTTCACACCTTCTGATTCTTCCACTATCAATTCCACACTTACATTTCCAATTGAATTTTCCTTATTGTGCTCTATCGCACCATTAATGTGTTAGTTGAAACACAAGTGCAGTAAGTCCTTTTTCGAAACTCTCACTGTCACATCATATAGTATTGTCAGTGAGACATTTTCAAATCTTGGGCGATAGCTTTTACCAGTGTTCATTAAAAAATTCATCAAAAATCTTGTAGTCTCATCAACATTTGGGGTATCACCAATAGTTATGCTCTCGATCTTATGTATATCGTTGTGACATTTTGAGTTGGGCAGATGTTCCACAAATTACTTCATATCTCACTGAGATATATCCCTTGGTCCTTTTTTTGGTCACTGAGACATAATTTCTTTCTCGCTGATGAAACAACATTCAGTGTGACTTTCATATCTTTCTCCAATGAAATAAGTCTCGCCAATAATCAATACATACTATCGAATCCTTTACTAGCATAATCTTGTTGGTGTGACATATGGGTTGGTAGGACTCCCTGACTTCATCCCGATAGTCATCAATAGAATCCCCTTCTACTTTTTCGGCAAGACTGGATGAATGCTATAAGACTTCATTCTAATAGCTTTTAGTCTGGTTGATATGTTTCTTTGTGCACCGGTCAATAAGACATATATAAGTTTGATATGACTTATTTCGATGATGACTTTCTTGTCGATAAGATCTTTCTATCACCAAGACAATGAAATGTGTCTGCCCAACATGTATTACCAAATGAAATTTTATCGATAAGACAATCATGTCTCTTGTCGATAGACTAAAAAAGACACATTAGTACAAAATTCTTTATGGATCAGGGAGACCCTCACCATCTCTTGCTGATATGAATTATACATTGAAATATTCAAAGTTAGATGGATTCTATGGGACCACATGATAAAGTATGGGAAAAAATATTATGAAGAAAGGACTCTTGTACTTATGGTAAGGACTTATCTGGAAACTTATGGATATAAATAGTTGTAAAATTTCCAAAATTTTACAGTTCTAACAGGCCCTTTTTATTTTGTTATTATGTTGGGACATTTGATATATTGACCATTGAGCCTGCGAGCTCTATTTTTGGGATTCCTAAAGACTTTCCTATGACATGATTTTTGAAATACATAAATGATGTAGTTTTGGTGCAGACTATATGCTATGTGTTTTGTTGTGATGCATTATGATGTTATTATGCTTATGTGATATGATTTATGTGATGATTCCTATGATGATGCATTTTATATGTTATGTGATGTATGCATTTATGATGGTAATTTACAATTATATGCCATGATGATACTATGTTATGAGTGATGGTTATTCTATGATGATGATGATGATATTCTATATGTATGCATAATGTTGTTTATTTGATGTCATGCTTATGATTATGGATGTGTTGATGTATAATTTTGTATGTATGCATAATGTGACATGTGATGCTTTATGCTATGATGTATATGAATTAATGATATGGATGATGTTATGGAAATGTTTAATGCTCTAAGATGTTATGTTTATGATAAATGAGTTGATGCAACTAATATATGTATGCACATATGTAAATGGATTAATTATCTAATGCACAAATGCAATTTCCATATGTGATCATGTACACAATTATATTTTTATATGTCATAGGATACCGAACTAATAGATGTTTCTCTAATCATCATTTGGTCGATTATTGTAATGGCCAACAAATACCATGATATGACATAGATCAATGGTGTGCAAGGTTGTACCATCACATAGAACAAGTAGTCACAAACAAGGATGATCATGACTCATAGTAGGAAGTCATTTTCCCCAGTAATCTTGTCACAAACAAACACAAACAAGAAAGACAAGAAAGAAAATCCATGAAATGTCATTGCTCCTCTAAATCCTAATGCCAGAACATCCTTGAGGAACTGGAAACATGACAGTCTAAAAAAGACAAGACAAGACAATCATAATGATATTACACTACTCTAAATATTGTTGTTAGGACATCCTCAAGGAACTAGTAGCATGTTGAAAGTCAAAGGACAAATGCCAAAAGATAGTGTTTGTCGAAATGTTTTCCAAGTGTATCTGAATGTCAAGTGTTTTGATGTACAGATGCTAGCTGTTTTGATGTCGAGATGTCAGGTTTTGATGATTTCTAGATGAAAGATGCTAGGTAATGCCAAATTCAGGAAGGACACATCCTGAATGATATTGATGTTGAGAGGATTGATCCTCAAATTTCGTAAGAATCCCTCAAAATTCCAGATGACAGTGTCGACACCTAGGAAGGACACATCCTAAGGCATAAATAAGTGACAAGAGTTATTCTTCTGAAGGAAACATCCAAAGAATAACAAAGAATTTTGACAAGTTTAATTTGTATGAAATTTTGACCAAAGTTGACTAGATGACTCAATTGACCACATGCTAGTGTTTACATGCGCCCAATGTGGTTGAAATGTTGGTTAAATGCTTGTCAAAGTTTAAGAGTCTGATTTAGGATTGACAAGAACTCATTTAACTTGAAGATATCTTATGTGTGTGATAGTGTAGTGAACCCTAATGGACTGACCTAGTGTGGCCTTGGGGGCTCATTGATTGATGGCCTTTCCTATGTCATACACTTAGATAACTCGTCGTTCAATATGACCAATGACTTTGTCTTGATTGATCAAAGATTGAGTCATGATTTTATTTTGACAAGCCTAAAAGGATTGAACTAATGTCTTGGGGGCTCAAAGATAAGCCTTGCTTATGTAGCAAATTTGTAGAGACAATGTAGTTCAACAATGACAAAGATTGACCAACCCGACTGACTTTGATGCACTATGACTCTTTTTTTGGGATT
Source organism: Sequoia sempervirens (assembly GCA_007258455.2). NCBI lineage: Eukaryota > Viridiplantae > Streptophyta > Pinopsida > Cupressales > Cupressaceae > Sequoia > Sequoia sempervirens. The sequence continues at coordinate 348,041,956 of VDFB02353493.1, read as the reverse complement.
TTTGCCATGTTTTGATTTTTTTGTTGATTTCGTCATGAAATTTTTTTATTTTTATGATTTTTCCAAAACTTTTTTATGATTTTTAGGTCTTTTTCAGGACTTTTTAATAATTTTTGTCTTTTTTTAGGACTTGTTATGATTTTTTGTCTTTTTCTAAGACTTTTAATGATTTTTTTATCCTTTTTCAGGACTTTTTTTTTTGGTCTTTTTTTAGGAATTTTTCAATTGATAGGACCATGTGTGATACCCACTGCAGCCAGATGATAAAGAAATTCCCCCACTCAGGTCAATACTAGTGGAGTTGAAGGACATGAAAAAGGGTGTTCCTGGGTTCAAAGATGGACATGATGCAAGACTTGGTGTCAACCACTGTTAGCCATGGAAAGAAATGGCATGTTGTTATGGTGAAATTTCATGGTGTTGTCAAAGAAATGGGTGTTTATTATGGAAAAAGGCAGATGGAGTGAAATTAGATGGTGAAGCAAAGACTAACTACACATGGTACATGTTTTCTAGGTTTTCACCATGGTACTTATCCAAAGCACTTGTTTACCAGGTTTTCACTATTGGACAAATTATTTCTCTTTACTATTTATTTTTTATATTTTTTTGGTGTCACCAAGACACTTGTTTGCTAGGTTTTCATCAGGGTGATGATTTTTTATATTTTTGATGGTCTTTAGCCTAACTCTCTAATGGTATGTATAGAATCTTTGGAGATGTAGACTTTTGATGGGTTCTTTTAACTACTCCCCATTTGGAGTGGCCAACTGGTATGCACCAGAAACAAATGAGGTAGTGATGATATAAGGACCTAGCCAATTGGGTTAAAACTTGTTGGGTTTCTCTTTGTCAGTCAAATTCTTTAGGTTTAGCATTAAGACCAAGTCACCAATGTCAAACTTTTGGACCATCACTCTTGTTATAATTGTGGCAAAGGTGATTTAGATATGTCTGCAAGTGATTTTTGACATACCTTGTGACTTATTTGAATGGAGGTGGAAGGGGATTTCTCATGGAGAGACTTGACATGTTCTTGATGGTCAACAACATAGGAGCATGATAGAGGGTGACTTGGAGTTACAAGGGGAGACTCTTGAATTAGCTCGAGGGGTTGTGGAGGACATGGTTGGCTTGAAGTACTTGGCATGATGTTTGAGGAATCTTTTGTATGTTCAAGTATATGTATTAAATGACATGGTGACAATTGACTCCTTATTTGTAGCCCTTGGGTGACATCCTTTATAGGTGTAGGGGTGGAAGGTGTTAGCTTAGGGTTTTGATTTTGATTGAATGGAGGAGTGAATGGATTGAGTGGGTTGGTGGATTTGGGAAACTCCACATCTTTAATTTTGTAATGTTTGTACTTAGGATGTGGAGTTGATGTATTGGCAAGTGGATTAGAGGATGGTAAGGCTAATGAAGGGGTTAATGGGTTGGAAAGTGTAGGGACCATTTTATTAGGACTAGGACAGGGTGGCTTTCGGATAGGATTTTGATTGGATAGTGGTATGATATGCTTATAGGGTGCATGACCTAGATTAGTGTTCCCATTTTCAATGGTTGCATTAGAACATGAGGATGTTTGGCCTTGTTTCAAGGTAGAACTTAACTTCACATGTGCTTGTTGTGATGTGGCTTGATAGTTTGATCTGGCATTGACATGTGAAGAAGTGGATGGATTATATTGGTATGATGTGGAAGGGGATGACACATAAGGTTGAGGTGGTAGTGGTTGGTAACGAATGGAAAGGGGATGATGTTTTGATTACTAGATTTGACAAGTGGAAATGAATTCATTGGGTTGAGCTAGGAGGTGTTGGATTTGAGGGGATTTAATTTGTTGAAAATTTTGGAAGAGGGTATGAAGTCTTTGTATGGTTTGGTGGTCCAGGGGTTGTGGTATTTGGTGAAGTGTTTGAAGGAGGTTTTGAAGTTGGAATGCTCAAACTTTGTTTTCGAATGTGGGCATGGTGTCACACATGTGTTTAGGTTCTTGCATGTCGACTCGTTACCCAAGGTATGCAACATGGTTCATGTCATCATTAGAATTGGTAAGAGGAGCCCCTCAAAGTACGATTGTAGGTTTTGGTTTTGTTTCATTATTTGAACTATGAAGATGACCTCCTTGAATTATGGTTTTAGGCTTAGGATTATGATTGTGATTGTTTATGATTAGGACCATTTTGACAAGTGTTGATTGACTAGGACTAGGTTGGTGATGATTTTGAGATAATAAGATTGGATGATTAGGAATGATTAGGGTTGATGGTTAGAATGAAAGATGAATAATGAAGATATGATTAGACTATGATTAGGAATGGGTAGGATGAGAGCAATGCGAAATGATGATTAGGATAATGATTTGGATATAATGATTAGGAATGATGTGGAATGACAAGATTGGGTGACTTGATTGATTAGAACGATTACTAGGATGATGAATATATGATGTAGAATGATAAGGATATGATTTGGATTGGATTGGGATGACTTGAATATGATTAGGAATGACACGATTGTATGAATTGGATTGATAAGGATGATGGATAGGATAAATGAATGATGAGTAGGATGTGATTAGGACAAGGTGGAATGATGAGGGATGATGACTAGGATATTATTAGGATGAAGTGGATATAATGTGGCTAAGAAGGGTGATTAGGATGAAAGTGATTGGATATGAATGTGTTGGAAGAACATGTAGAGTGACTTGTCTTTATATGTTTGGTGTTTAGCTTGATTTGGAAATGTTTAAAAAAATGTTCAAACATGTACACACATGAATCACTCATGCAAGAGGGTATGTGCAGGATCATCATGGAAAAAAAAGGCCCTTAAGTGGCAAAAAAATCAAAGAAAATTGAGTTAGGAAACTTGATGTAAAAATTTGAATAAGTTATCTATGTAATTTAAAAAATATGTAAGAATAGAATCTATAGAAAATTGAATGTAGTTTCTAAACTACCAGGGTTTTTTTTTTTTTAAATATATATTTGGTGAAAATTTAAAATTTCAATGTAGTAGTACTTAAATTTCAAGGAAGAAATAAGAAGTAGGTGTCTGTCTGACCACCCTAACCACAATAAAATGATAATATTTTCTTATAAGAATCATGTCCTGATGTGATGCATATTTTTTTATAATTTGTTTCCAAGTAAATAATTAATTATGAATTTTTTATTACAACTTTTAAAAAATATAAAAACTCGCATGTTTGACCACCTTAACTTGGTCAATACTTCATGAAATTAAAATTTTATTTTTATAATCCTATAGTATGTGAAGCATAGAATATGACACATGTTTCAGATTCAAAAAATGTGATACTATTTGAAAGCTATAGATATTTTTTAATCAACCTATCAATCAGGACTTTAGTCATAATTCAATTAGAAAAGTAATAATAATTATTTATTAAATTCAAAGTAAAGCATAATTTATATTGGTGGAAAGTTGAGAATCTCCTTTAAAAGCCATTTTTTGTTTCATCAATTTTGGGTAAAAAGAAGTCGTCAACCACATACCCATCATATTGCTACTTTTTGGCCCATCATGATCCTGCACATACCCAAGACACATAAGAAAGTTTGAATTTTAAAATTTGAAGAATGTAATGATGATAATGAAACAAGCACATGTGGAAGACACATCAACAAGCCCTATGCCTAGTCAAGTGGGGTATGGCCAATTAGGTCTCAAGCTAGTTTGCATGAGGTTGACTAGGTATAATTTGAAAACAAAATACTACCACACGGTTGGGAGAAAGGGGTAACCCACCCTTCACCTTCACTTCCAAAAGGTATAATGTTCTTTGGGGCTTAGCCAAGAATGACAAGATTTCAACTCCCAAAGGAGTGTGTCTTTTGATTCACACTCGATTGAGGTTGTCTGTTGGAGGGGTGTGTGTTCCAATCAAGCCTCCTAAGAAGGGTATGAAAAAATAAAACCAAGTGAGGTTTTTTGGAGGACACACACTAGATTCACACTCGCAGTTGTTAATTTCCCTTTAGAAAATCAAAATGTGTGTAAGAAACAATGACAGAATGTGTTCTTTTTAACCCAAATCCAAAATGTTTGATGGAAGACAATGGTTCTTTTAAGCCCAATTTCAATGATGTGACAACAAAGAAGATTGATTTTAGACCCTGAAATCCAAATGTGTGATCAAACAAGCTGTTCTTTTTAAGCCCCAAATTGAAGTGTGTTGACAAGAAATGATTAGAGATGAAAGATGGAGTGTGTGCACCTAGAATTTCTTTAGCTCCATTTTTTTCCCACTTGATCCAATTTGTCCTTTGAAGTGTTTATCTTTTCTACACATTCATAAAACCAACAAAAAATCCAAAACCCTAACAAGGTAATTGATCGCTAATATTAGAGGGTTAGCTAGTCAAGACAAATATGATTTGTGGAAATGTTTTTTGCATCAAATATAAAAACATAGAGAACAAATCCTTACTAAAATTTCTAGAGATTTCCAAAAATGTAAAGAAATCTAATAAATTTGTTGTTTTGCACCCAACATTAGTTTTTTTTATGAAAAATCATTAAAAAATTATTAAAAAATTTAAAATAGGTCCAAAAATTCTGATTTTTGGACTAAGGGCACCAGACAACATCCAAATTTTGCTGAATTTTTTTTTTGTGAAAAGATCTGTAACTATTTGTGAGATATAAGAAAATCTTTGTAAAACCCTAATTTTCAAAGATCTATTTTTTGTCTAATTATTTTTCATCCAAATTAAAAAAATAAAGAATATACCCCTACTACAATCTAGAGAGCTTTCCAAAAATATAAAAATATTCTAAATATTCACTAATTTGCTCTCAAAATTGATTTTTCACTAAAAAAATAAAAATATAATGAAAAATTAGAAACAACTCCAAAAAATCTGATTTTTGGCTTGGAAGCTCTTAATATTGTCCCCAACCTATAGAATTCCTTTTGTGAAAATATCTATAGTTGTTTAAGAGATATTGTCAAATCTTTGAAAACTACAGTTTTCTCCCCAAAATGATGCAAAACCTACAAAAAAATGGATCCAACTCCAAAATTCCTCAAAATTTGTCAAAATATTGAGCTAAAAATTAGTTGTTAGTTTGACGAATGTAACTAAGGTACAAATCTAGGTTAGCATGAAATAAAATTCTTAAAACAAACCCTAGGTAAACAATGAAGCACAATGGAGGAAAATGCATAAAAGAAAGGAAATATTTACCAAAAGTCTTGAAGCCCTCCATGATTGACCTCTATTTCCATTTTCCATTTTTAGTAAAATAGTGTTTTCCCTCAAATTTTTGTGAGAAACTATGACCTATGACAAGACTTAAGCAAATATTGAAGGATTTGATCTAAAATGCAAGTGTACTCAGATTTCTACAAGCATGAAGAAGTGTGGAAGCCTAAATTTTGAAGCATCAAGTATGAGATGATGAAGTGATGAAGTTAGGAGATGAGAAAAAAGTCCCCAAATGAAGTTGACGTTGCCTTTTTATTAAAAAAGTCAATTTTGGGTGAATGGCCAGGACTGAAAGATGAGAGATGCCCTAAGATCAAGGGTTCAAATTAAATGTGACAACCAAAAATTAGGGTTAGGGAAACATTAGGGTAAATTTTGAAATGAAGGGTTGAGATTTGACTTTAGGAAAATCAAATCAATGGACCAGAATTCATGTTACAAGAGGATATTGTACACAGAAAAAGAGGCTGCTAGAAAATCAAATAAGAATTTAAAATTATTTGATTTTAAGAAGTGATGTTGACCTTTTGAATTAAAAATTAATTTAATTCAAAAGTGGTGGGGTCATGTGACAGTAAATAATGATTTTAAATTATTTACTTGGTGTGAAAAAGGAAAGTGGACAATTTTAAATAAATGATTTTATTTAAAATTAGAAAAATCCAAGGTGGACAATAATTAAATAAATTATAAAAAAATATTTAATTATAAGAAGACATTAGAAATTAATGATGTATTTAAATAAATAAATAAAGGTTATTTATTTAAATAATTAGGAGGAAAGAGTGGACAAACAATAATTAAATAAATTTAGGAATTTATTTAATTATAGAGAGACATAAGACATTAGCGATGTATTTAAATAAAATAAATTATATAATTTATTTATTTAAATAGTCAAGAAGAATAAAAGTTCTGAATTAATTAAATAATTGAGAATTATTTAATTAATAGTTGAAATTAGACTAGAGGACATAATTAAATATTTTAATTATGTTAAGAATAAATAAGGAGAAAATAAAGTTTGTCGGCCTAGGTCAACTTTATGTGTCTACAATTGCAATTATAACCTTTCCATGATGATGGATCTTGAATTGATGCAACAATTGATAAAGAATCTTGCTCTTGAATGCCTTAGAATTGATCATGAATGCTACACAAATGTTGAGCTTTCTTCTTTGACAGTTGCAGTTCAAGAATTTCCTTGTGAAGTGGATTAGGAATTTCCCCATGTTGGTGACAAAGTTGTCACACCTCAAGGTTCTAGAGTAGTAGGTGAGGGTTCTAACTCCATAACATGTGATTGCTTCTCTCCGGCTTCACCACATGATCTAAAGAATTCAATTGTTGAGGATGGGGGAAATGATTGGCAAGTAGTAAAGAAAAAGAAAAGGAACAATAGATAGAATGGGTATGGCTACAATTCAGCTTCAATGGAACCAAAGAATGGGGGAGCATTAGTAAATCACAGAGCTCATAAATTGGAAAATATTATCCACAAATTAGAGGAAGCTAGAAGCAAATTGTGCCCTCATGCTAAAAATGGTGTCAACTCTGAATAGGTAACAATTGCCAAGTTTAGTTTCATAATTTGGTTTGTTGTGGTAGGAAATTTCAATATGTGTGTTGGAACTTGGGTAGATGGGATGGCAAACAAGTTTGTTTTATGTTTATTTAATCTATTAGTTTAGGTAGAATTGGTCCCTGGTTTTGGGGTCAAGATCAAATAGAGAGAAGCTTGGTTGGTATAGTACAAGTTTGGTTAAATAATACAAATGTATTCCAAATGTGTGGGGATGAGATCCCCTTTTGTGATCTCACCTGGTGCTGGCCAGGCCACTTTCCAGCATCTCTTACCTATCAGAAAAAAGAAGAAATAAGGAGAAAATAAAGTTTGCAGGCCTAGGTCAATTTTATGTGTCTACAAATGCAATTAGAACCTTTCCATGATGATGGATCTTGAATTGCTGCAACAATTGATAAAGAATATTTCTCTTGAATGCCTTAGAAATGATCATGAATGGTACCTTCATGTCATTGTGAAGACTTAAAATTCCTAACTATTGCTTTCTTGACTTGATGACTTGAACCTATAATGAAATAGTGATTTGAGAGCTTGTTTATATATGCAAGGTACTCAAATGGTTGTTGTTTTGATCGCAAAGGCTGGAATTCATCAAAATTCAAGTTAGAATTGCAATTTTCTTGCTCAAATTTGAGAAAGTCTGAAAAAGGAACTCATTTTGACATTCATCAAAATTCAAGTTAGAATTGCAATTTTCTTGCTCAAATTTGAGAGAGTCCCGAAAAGGGACTCATTCACCACACTTGGAAAATGGGTCCCACCTAAGGGGACTCATTCGCCCAAGGTGGTGAATGAGTCCTATCTTGAGTTTTTTGAGGTGGGTTTTCAAGATTTCATGTTTTAAAAGTGTTTTTATCTAGATATTAGTGAAAATATTCCTCGAGATGCAAAAGTAAGGGGTCGTAGGGACCTATTAATGATGCAAAGGTCATAAATGCAACGGGGCTCAAAATCTAGTGTGAAAGTGTAAATAAACACACTTTAGAACACTAAATTAAGCCAACATTGGGTCTATTTAGCTTAGAAGGGCTCAAAATCCCATTTGAATGTGTAGAACACATTAAAACACTAGATTAGGTCCACTTGATTTACAAGCCTCCTGAATTTAATGTGAAGATATAAATAAATACATTTTACAACATTAAATTAGGACAGAGTTAGGTTAATTTAGCTTAAAACAAGCCCAAGACCTAATGTGGATGTGTAAAACACCTCACAACACTAGATCAAGGAAACATTAAGTCCAATTTATCATTAATCATTCCTAAATCAAGCAAGGGACGTGTTTCTACACTACATTTATCCCCCACTTTAGTGAGAGGGTTAACTTGCTTAAAAATCACATTAAATTAGACATTCAAAAGGGGTCCAATCATGCCAATGCAGACAACAAAGGATGAAATAGATCACAGGAGGTGGCCAAGCCCCTAGGTTCCAAGATCCTCAGTCAAACCAAAATGAGTACAAAAGGATGCACATAAGGTAAATGATATGCAACAAAACAAGATACATGATCAGGGTATGTGTAGGATCATCATGGAAAAAATAGGCCCTTAAGTGGTGAAAAATTTAGAAAAATCAGAGTTAGGCAACTTGATGTAAAAAAATGAATAAGTTATCTATATTATTTCAAAAATATTTAAGAATAGAATCTAAAGAAAATTTAATGTAGTTTCTAAACTACTTGGTTTATTTTAAAAAAAAAATCTATTTGGTGAAAATTTGAAATTTCAATACAAATAGCACTAAAATTTTAGGGAAAAAATAAGTAGGTGTTTGTTTGACCACCCTAACCACAATAAAATGATAATATTTTTTTATAATATTTTAGATATAAGTAGAGGACTTATGTCCCATGTGATGCATATTTTTTTGTAATTTTTTCAAGTAAATAATTAATTATGAATTTTTTACTACAAATTTTACAAAATATAAAAAATCACATGTTAACTACCTTAACTTAGTAAAAACTTCATGAAATTCATTTTTTTTTTAAATCCTATAGCATGAGAAGCATAGAATGTGGCACGTGTTTCAGATTCAAAAAATGTGATACAATTTGAAAGATATAGATGTTTTTCAATCAACCTATCAATCAAGACTTTAGTCATAATTGAAATAAAGAATGAATAATAATTATTTATTAAATTAAAAGTAAAGAATAATTTATATTGGTGGAAAGCTAAGAATATCCTTTAAAAACCCTTTTTGTTTCATCAATTTTGGGTAAAAAAAGGTCTTTAGCCACATACCCTACACATACCCATCATATCACCACTTTTTGGCCCATGATGATCCTGCATATACCCATCATGCAATGTCAAGAACAAAAAGAAAGAAAAATGAGGTGGATCAAGCTACAACCATTTTTCCAACACGATGCGGATCAGATCTAGGTTTTTTTTCCAAAAAATGCATACTCACTTTGAGGCGATAGAACTCTTTGTTGTCTATTGGGCGAGAAGTCCTAAAAGGTGAGAAACATACACTCATGGTTGGTATGCAGTCACACACACACAAGTGGACATGGGGAAATTTATGCATCGAAATGGGCTTCCCACTCAAACCATACCAAATTTATACCTTGTGATATCTTTAATAAGGAACCACATAAAAATTATTTTTGAGCTTCATGAGACAAGAAAAACCTTGTATGCTTAGAGCTCATGAACAAACAGGATGACTCCATAGGAATCCAAGTTGTGTTATGTAGGGTGCCCATATAACAATTGTTGTAAATTAAAAATAGTGTGAGATATGTTCAAAGGGATTTTTCTTAGTTCATGTAAGGTCTCTTCTTAGGGAACATCATGCCTAATATCTCCAAGAGATTACAAGTCAAAGAAATATCATGCTCTTGAAGGGAATCAGACCCAATGAAACCACCAAGAAAAGGATGCATCACAAGAAGAAAGAAAACCACACAATGAAACATGAGTGTTTATGTATGCCTCCACTTTAACTCAGTTGTAAACACCATTATTGAAATTTCTTTAAAGTAGAAGAAGACATGAGAGCTTATTCAGAAAGCCCTATGCCAAGTCATATATTTCTGATAAGCTACATCATGAATAAGGTAGTATGTCACACGTGAGCCAACTTAATGCATTTTTTCCACATCCCAAGCTTCCTCTTATATGTTCATGAAAGGTGATAAACTAGCCAAAAGAGACAATGAAAAGTGATATATGAGGACAAGTCTATCCAACCCCTTGCCCCCACTTCTAAGTGCAAGACAAGGGTGAGTTGAATAGGATGAAGATAAGTATTAGTTAGAGGAATTAGGTGGTTCAACACAAGGAAGAAAACCACACTGTTGGAGATGTTGAATGTTGTTGTTTAAAGCTTTAGATGAAAATGAAGATAAGGGAGATAACCCTAGATCTTTCTTGAAAGAGTATGGTATGTCCGTTTGCTTTGTGTGTTCATTGTATCCATGCATAGGAGGGAGACTGTATCTGATACCATAACAATCTTCCAAGTCAGATGAAGGGGGTTTATGCTTTTGAGAAGGATTGGCTTCTTCACAAGAACAAAAATCCTTTTTAAAGTTATGTGTCATTCTTTCATGAGGTATGGGAGTTATATAGCCCCCATCACCACCATGGAGTAATGTTGTAGAACTAAGTTGAGTGAATGAAACAAAAGGTTGTTTTGGTTTATATTGTGATATTTTACACTCGCCCCTAAAGGGGGGTGTGAAACTACAATCATTACTAGAACTTGTATCTGAAAATAAATTGTTTGTATATGACTCTTGGAACCATGAGGGTGAGATTTTGGAAACTTAATTGAAAGGAGGTGTAAAATATAATGACCCCCAATTATCACTAAAGAGTTTTGTTGTAGGTGAATGATTAGCATCAACTTGTGAAGGTTCAATCTTTTATCTTGGCATGAAAGTATTAGGGGAATTAGAATTTTTGTGATCATGTGATTCATAGATTCATTCATCTACTTCAACTATGTATATCTTATTTTTGTATTCGAACTTCATTGTATGATGGAGAGTATAGGGGACACCTTTCATAGCATGAGTCCATGGCCGCCCAAGGAGAAGATTGTATGGAAGGGGTCCTGGCATGATATGGATAGAGGTATGAAATACAACAGGTCCAAACTCAATAGGTAATGTGATCATCCCTAATGGTTTTCTATTAACGTCAAAGCCATGTATATGAACATCATTAATTTGAATGAGCTTTTTGTCCATACCAATTTTTTTTATGAGGTCCATGATACAAACATTAATCTCTACTCCATTATCTATGAGAGTGTGCCTAACTAAATTTTCATTCATGATAACCTTTATGATCAAGGGGTCATTCTTGTTTTGAATATCAAGTGAGGGTAATTCATGTTTAGGGAATTTGATTTCTGATTGGCTGAATTGAATGGAATGTGAAGAGGATATTATATTATTCAATTTTGTGTAAGATTGGATCTCCTCCTATCTTATTTGCAACATTTCTTGAAATAGAAACTTGTATGTAGGTGATTGTTTAATGAGTTGCCATAAAAATATGTTAGCATGAGTCTTTTTAAGGCCATCAACACTAGGCACACTATTTTGAGGAAGAGGTAATGAAGTGGGAGTGATTTTTGGTTGCCTAAATGTTTGAGCAACTATGTTATATTTCAGTTGCTACAAAATATTGTTATATTGCATCCTAGATTTCAAGAAATCTCTTAGTTTTTTTTGTGATTCAGTAGTGGGGGTAACTTATGAAACTCACTAATTAAAGGAGATCCAATTGGTGTCATCATAAGCTCAACAATATTGTGATTATTTTCATGATCTCTTAGTGAATATTAGTCTAATGTCACTTCACCTAAGGAATGTTTAGTGTTTGGAAGACATGACAATGTTCACATTTTCTTGCACCATGATATTCGCCCTAGGAAGAGAGTTGTTAGGAGAAATACAATCCAAATGTTCTTGATATTAAAGGATTGGTTCTTCTAAAATGACTTCATCACAAGTAAGCGAATGATCAATATTTGAATTTTCTTGTTCAATAATCATTTTCTTAGGTGAAGGGGGGCAACTGAGATTCTCATGAAATTGATCTATTGCATTTTCTATCATCAAATTGTCTCCTTCATAACTATGAGAGATACTAGGAGAAGAACAAGTATGATGATGGTGATCATTTATGGGTTAATTCCTTTGTGCCCTAATGTCTTTGAAAATGGGATAGGTAGGGGAAGGATCATAAAGAGGTTTGTCATAGATTTTGAAGTTTTGCTTATCTAACACCAACAAATCCTCATCATTATCACACAAGGAGAAGATGTTGGGAGATGAAAATAGGTATGTTTCAATGGTATCATGTTGTGTTGTGTGATCATCATGATTAATTATTGTTATGTACTCATGTTTACTAGTGTCTTTCCCAATAAGAGAGGTAAGACGAGAGAAACAACTCAGATTCTTGAAACTCTCACACCAAAACATCTTCTTCGCCAATAGGAGAGATATTAGGAGAAGAACAAATCTGATCATTAGGAATGTCCAAAGTTGTATTCTCTTTCACTAAAAAACTCTCATGGGGAGGAGATATGAAATTTTTCTTAGCATTCCTAGATATGTAAGACACTAACATTGTTTGAACAAAAATGAAAAGAACTTGTAACCATAGCATGCAATATTTCAACAATGTAAACAATGTATATGCAAAGTTTCCAAACACTTTTATCCAATGTATGCAAATTTTTAAGAATCAAAATAATTTATATCCCAAAATGAAAAGAAATTTTACCAAATTTATGCAGAGCTTTATGAATAGAAACATTGTGTATGCAAAAGTGAAAAGTGCTTTTATTCATATTATGCAAAATTTAAGAAATGTGAGCATTTTTAGATCTAATGATGCTTGCAATTGAAATGATTTCAAAAATGACTACCCTAAATTGATTTTTTTGGCCTACATGCATAAAAAAATGTTCCCAAAACTTTCCAGACTTATAGTATATGTTACTAGAAGGATTAGGGAACACAAAAATGAGGTTTTTAGTGTTGTAACAGGCAGTTTAAAATCTAGACTGGGACAAATTCGCCCAAGGTAGTGAATGAGTCCTAGTTAGGGTTTTTTTCAAAATTTTCAAAATTTTTCAATTGGTTTTGATGCTTTTTTTGTTGTATGACCTAAAGACTAAATGCAAATGAAAATTTTATATGATTTTCAATGATTGGAGATGTGAAAATGCAAACTATATGTACTTTCACTAATGCAAAAATTTGTAACCCTAGAATGCAAATTAACTAATGCAAAATGCAATGCAATGTTAATGAAAGATAAAAATATGATAATGATGGACTCCAAATTAGAAAAGAATGTATTATAAATGTAGCTTCACCAAAATGTTAAGTTGAAAAATGGATCTTCTATGGTTTTGGGCATAGAAGATCACTTTTCTCCAACTAACATTAAAGGATGTGCTAGAGATCTCACCCCAAGAGTGGAATAAAGGAAAGAGATCTAACAATAGGGTATCCTATAGTATGATTTATGATTACAAGAGGGGTTCACCACCAAATGTAAACTCATAAAATATAAAATGTCTTAAAACATAGTGTGATATGCAAAATTGGACTAAATGACTTGAAAATGCAAGAAGAATAAAATAGAAAGCTATAAAACTCCAAGTGTGCACCTAGAAACTTGTTGGAGATGGAATGGAGCTTTGAAATTCTGAAAGTACTAATTTTTAAACTTGGTGGGACTCATTTTCCATTCTAAGTGAATTAGTCCTAGTTCTAAAGAGATGTACCAGAGCTAGTTTCAGCCAAATGGGTATCCAAATTTGCAAAAATCTCTAAAAAAACCTACAGTGGGAATCATTCACCACTTGTGGAAAATCAGTCAATTTTGGATTTTCTAAAATTTCAAATTTTGGATCTACTCTTCTTAGTCTACTCAATTTGTACCTTCAACAGTTTGGATTTGAAACCTTGATTTTCATGGTTGTAAGTGACTTTCTATGAAGATCTTGACCTTGCAAGTAGGGAGATGAATCAGATAGGTTTGAAACCTATTCTTCAATCATCTTGAAGCCTTCAAAGCATCTATATTTTCAATCACTCAAAGAACGAGAGAGAAAATGTTGATTGTTGTGGAATAGGGGTTTGCCTCAGTCAAACCCTTTTGAGGTAATTAAAACAAATGATGAAATAAGCTAATGAAGCATGAACATGAGATAATTCAATTAGAACCTTTCCATGGTGATAGATCTTGAATTGTTGGAACAATTGATGAAGAATCTTGCTCTTGAATGCCTTAGAAATGATCATGAATGCTACCTTGATGACATTGTGAAAACTTAAAATTCCTAACTATTGCTTGCTTGACTTGATGACTTGAACCTATGATGAAATAGTGTTTTGAGAGCTTTTTTATATATGCAAGGCACTCAAATGATCATTAATATGATCCCTAAGGCCAACATTCATCAGAATTCAAGTTATAATTGCAATTTTCTCACTCAATTTTGAATAAGTCCCCAAAAGGAACTCATTCGCAACACTTGGTGAATGGGTCCCACCTAAGGGGAATCATTTTCTCAAGGTGGAAAATGAGTCCCGCCTTGAGGTTTTTGAGGTGGTTCTTCAAGATTTCAAGGTTTTAAAGTGTTTTTGTTATGATATTAGTGAAAACATACCTCAAGATGCAAAAATAAGGGGTCATAGGTTCCTATTAATGATGATGCAAAGATAATAAATGTAATGGGGCCCAAAATACAATGTGAAAGTGTAAATAAACACTCTTTACAACACCAAATTAAGGAAACATGGGGTCTATTTAGCTTAGAAGGGCCCTAAATGCCATGTGAATGTGTAGAACACATTACAATGCTAGATTAGGTCCACTTGATTTACAAGCCTCCTGAATTTAATGTGAAGATGTAAATAAATGCATTTTACAACATTGAATTAGGATAGACTTAGGGTAATTTAGCTTAAAATGGGCCCAAGACCTAATGTGGATGTGTAAAACACCTCACAACACTAGATCAAGGTGACATTAAGTCCAATTTATCATTAATCATCCTGAATCAAGAAAGGGTCACATTTTCCTACACTACACTTGTGCATGAGCTCTATCAAGAAATATATGATAAATCAAAAACATGGATCAAGATGCATAATGATTTCACTTTCCCTACGATGGGATCAATAACCCTTCCTTTATAAATAGGAACAAAAACACTAGATGTATCATTCTCCATCATCTTGTAGTTGGACCAATTTCATGTGAAGCTAAGATATCGATGGCTTCACTCTATGAATGCAATCCATTCAATTGTACATAAATGCTTAAAGTTTCCCTATGACAATGATATTTTTACTGTGCATCATAGTGGCTTTAATCCTTTGTCCTTCCATGGAAACTTTTCCTTAGATTTATTTCGGCCTGATCCTATGGAACCTATCAAACATTGAGAAGAATTATTTTTCAAATTCTACCAAAAGTTTAAGGAAAAATGCATAGCAAAGCTATCCATTCAAAACATGCCTCAAGCCATGCCTCAAGCCATGACCAAACCTACCATCCTTGACAAAAAGATGATTGAACCAAAAGACATGCCAAACTGTTGGATGTTGTGATTGTGTTGCTAATATGTGGTTGTCATTGATGTCAACACTATTAGCATTTAATGTATTGAAGGTTTCATATGTCGAGGATATCAAGAAAATTGTAAAAAAAAGTATTGCAGGTTCCTAGTGGTTTAGTGAAGGTCATGGGTATGTGCAGGATCATGATGGGCCAAAAAGTAGCAATATGTAACTCATATGATGGCCCATGTGGCTGATGACTTTTTCTTACCCAAAATTGATGAAAAAAAGGGTTTTTAGAGGAGATTCTCAGCTTTCCACCAATATAAATTACGCTTTACTTTGAATTCAATAAATATAATTATTACTTATTTTCTATTTGAATTATGACTAAAGTCCCGATTGATAGGTTGATTGAAAAACATCTATAGCTTTCAAATGGTATCACATTTTTTGAATCTGAAACATGCGTCACATTCTATGGTTAGCATACTATAGGATTAAAAAAAGTTGAATTTTATGAAGTTTTGACCAAGTTAAGGTGGAGACACAGAGTTTTTCTATTTTTAAAATTTGTAATAAAAATTCATAATTAATTATTTACTTGGAAAAAATTACAAAAAGTATGCATCACATCGGGACATGAGTCCTCTACTTATATATAAAATTTTTAAATTTTTTTATCATTTTATTGTGGTTAGTGTGGTCGAAAAACACCTACTTATTTTTCCCTGAATTTAAGTACTACTGCATTGAAATTTCAAATTTTCACCAAATAGATTTATTTTTTTAAAAATAAACCTAGTAGTTTAGAAACTACATTCAATTTACTACAGATTCTATTCTTACATATTTTTGAAATAATATAGATAACTTATTCAAATTTTTACATCAAGTTGCCTAACTCTAATTTTTCTGAATTTTTTGCCACTTAACGACCTATTTTTTCCATGATGATCCTGCACATACCCTCATGAAGGTGTCTTATTCTATACGTTGAAGATCAACTGCTATGGATTGTAGGGTTTATTTTTGAGTGTATCTAGTTCATCTACCAGAAGTTTTAGAGGTCTGTGTGAAGATTTGTTCAAGTCATGAAGATCTATGTTCTGACAGTGTTTCCATGGTCTATGTTAGTGTTCTTGATTAAACTTGGTATAATTCTAGTAACTATAGTTTCTACAGATTTTTCTCTATTGTTTCTTGGTACTTATGGATGTTTCTATATTTTACTCTATCTTTGTTGTACATCTGTGATGATCAATGTGCTCATGGTTGAAGATTTTTATTGGTATGTTGGGTTTTCATGTTCTTGGCTGACATAGTTGTTGTAGGATGTTGTGGATCCTTGAAGATTTAAAATTGAATGTTTGGCACACTCGAGGATATTATTTTGGGTTGTGGGTATGTGCAAGATCGTGATGGGCCAAAAAATGGTGATATGATGGGTATGTGTAGGGTATGTGGTTGACGACATTTTTTCACCCAAAATTGATGAAATGAAAAGGGTTTTTAAAGGTGATTCTTAGCTTTCCACCAATGTAAATTATGCTTTACTTTGAATTTAACAAATAATTATTATTAATTTTCTATTTGAATTATGACTAAAGTCCTAATTGATAGGATGATTGGAAAACATCCATAGCTTTCAAATGGTATCACTATTTTTTAATCCAAAACATGTGTCACATTCTATGCTTCACATACTATAAGATTTTTTAAAAATATGAAGTTTTGACCAAGTTAAGGTGGTCAAACATATGAGTTTTTTATTTTAAAATTGTAAAAAAATCATAATTAATTATTTACTTGGAAAAAAATTACAAAAAATATGCATCACATTGGGACATGAGTCCTCTACTTATATCTAAAATCTTATTAAAAAATATTATCATTTTATTATGGTTAGGGTGGTCAAACAGACACCTACTTCTTCTTTTTTTACCTAAAATTTAAGTACTACTGCATTGAAATTTCAAATTTTCATCGAATAGATTTAAAAAAAGAAACTGAGTAGTTTAGAAACTACATTCAATTTGCTACAGATTCTATCCATACATAGTTTTGAAATAATATAGATAACTTATTCAAATTTTTATGTCAAGTTTCCTAACCTTTATTTTTCTCAATTTTTTGCCACTTAAGGGCCTATTTTTTGCATGATGATCCTACACATACCCTTGTATCATGATATTGGTTGACAGTGTTTGATCCTCATTGAAAATTTATTTGTAAATTTGGGCCAACATTGAAAATATGTTTTATATTTTTGGCTAATGAGGTTGTTGATGTAATTCCATGTTGTAAATATATAAGAGCAATTGTTTAAGTGAAGTTAGTGTGTGCATAAGAGAGAATGTATGCCAGAGAAAGTGTAGATGTGTGAATAATGTTCTAATCATTCAATTATAGAGCAAAGTGAGAATAAGTTTGAGTGAAAGGTGAAGAAGCTTTTATGTGCTTAATTGGAACTATAATTAGGCTTGTGTAGAAGCTATTTTCTCAGTTCATATTCTATGGATCTAATCCATATTGTTGTGTATTGTTGGGTAGTAAGCCCTCTTGCAATTGAGTAGTGAGGTCTAGGCAGTGTTCCTGAATACATGTGTATTCCCATTATTTTTCATTAAAATTTTAACAAGATATAATCTTGTGGACTAACATCCACTATGGTTTTTCCCCTAACAAGGTATCCACATAAAAAATCTTGGTGTTCTATGTGTTTTTGATGTGTTGATTGTTTATGGTTTATTTTTCATTGATCATATCTGAGATCGAGTTTAGTAAAGTTTGTAAAGTTTAAATAATCTATAACTAATTCACCCCCCTCTTAGTTGTCTGTCCTTGTTTTTACAACAATTGGTATTAGATCTAGGTTCCTCTAAGGAGTTTTAAAATCTTAAGGTGATCGGAGATGGCAACATACAGGAAGGATAGTCCTAGATTTGATGGAAAAAACTACTCATTGTGGAAAACTAGGATGGAGTGTCATTTGAGGTGTATTGGTGAACCCTTCTAGAAAATTGCAAAGGATCAATATGTTATTCCTTAGAATGGTCCTTCCACTGTTGAGGAGATTAAAGAGGCTAAGAATAATGTCAGGGTTATGGAAGCTTTGTTGAGTGCTCTAATAGATTCGAAGATGACAAATGTGTTAGGTCTAAAGATAGCTCAAGAGATGTGGATGAAGCTATAAATTTTGTATGAAGGAGATGTACATGTGAAATGGCTAAGCTAAAAATTTTGAAAGGAAAATATGAAAATCCAAAGATGAGTGAAGATGAAAATATTTCTTCTTTTATGCAAATAATAAATGAATTAGTGATGGGTATTAGATGTGCTGGTGGTACCCTAGATGAGGAAAAAATTGTAGCTAAGGTGCTTAGATCATTGCCTCCCTCCTACAAAGAAAAGGCTCATGCTATTGAAGAAACCAGATCATTAACGAATGTGAAAAGGGATACACTAATTGGTAAACTTGTTGCCATTGAGTTGAGAGAATTTGGTGAGTTTTTTCCCAAGACTAAAACTGCATTTAAGGCTATTGTATTTGGAAGAAACAAGCAAAGATATGATCTAGGATAGAGTTCTAGAAAGGTATTCAAGTATGAGGAAGAAATTAAATAGCTTGAAGATGAAGAAAGAGAAGTAGAAGAGTTGATAGAACTGATTATGAAGAAAGAAGGTAGAGGACAAGGTAAGTATAAAGGAAACTTGCCTATCAAATGTTTTTCTTATAGTAAAATAGGTCATTTTGCATCAAGGTGTCTTGAAAGAGTTCTTAGATCTAGGCATTACAAATCTAGATTCCAAAAGAAATGCTACTTTCTTGAAGAAGGTGTGACTAATGATGATTCTGATAAAGATAATGGAAATGAAGTTGAATCAGTTTTAGTTGCTATCAAGAAAAATAGTCTTGTGGCTACTAAATCTTCTAAAGTTGAGAAAGCTCTTGTAGCCTAGATTGAAGGAAACGATGAGTGGGTCATTGAAAGAAAGTGCTCACATCATATGACTGGTGACAAAATAAAATTTGTAAGTCTAGAGAAGTATGACGATGGAGTTGTATGATTTGGAGATAACAATGTGTGATTCATGGTAGAGGATCTATTTGTCTAGGTGGTAAGAATAACACTAATGATGTTCTTTATGTTGTAGGCTTGAAACACAACCTGTTAAGTGTTTCATAGATGGTGGAAAAGGCTTATGATCTCTAGTTCAAAGATGGAAGATGTAGGATATTTGGAAGCTTTGGAAATGTAATTGCTTTAGGTAAACAAACAAAAGGTAATTTTTTTGCCTGAATGCTGGTTGTGAAAGTTGTTTAATTTCTCAAGTAGATGAAAGTTGGTTATGGCATAGAAGGCTATGTCATGTGAATTTTGATAACAATGTAAAAGTAAGTTCCACTCAAGTAGTAAGAGATCTATCTAAGCTAGCGAAGCCTGCTAGCACAATTTTCAAAGAGTGTCAGATGGGAAAACATACTTAGAATTTATTTTCAGAGAAAACACCATCATCCAAATAGATTACTGGAGTTGGTGAATATTGATCTATGTGGTCCTTCTAGAGTCAAAAGTCTCTATGGTAAAAGATACTTTATGTTGCTTATTGATGATTATTCTAGAATGATATGGGTTGCTTTCTTAAGAGAAAAATGTGAAGCATTAGAAAAGTTATAATTTTTCAAAGCTATGGCAAAAAAATGAGAGAGGTATGAAAATAAAATGATTAAGGTTAGATAGAGGTGGTGAGTTCACCTCTAGGGAGTTTAATTATTTCTATGAAGAGAATGGAATTAGAAGATAGTTATCTGCTCCCTCAACCCCTCAACAGAATGGAGTTGTAGAGAGAAAAAAATTTTTTGGATGTTGCTAGAACAATGATGATTGAAGGAAATGTGCCTCACATCTATTGGAGTGAAGCTATAAGCATTGTTGTGTACGCATTGAATCAAGTAAATGTAAATGGTAATTCTGGTAAGACTCCTTTTGAACTATGGTTTCATTATAAGCCTACTGTTAAATACTTCAATATCTTTGGAAGCAAGTGTTACATCAAGAGAGATCATGATATAGGAAATTTTTATGCAAGATGTGAAGAAGGAATCTTTCTAGGTTACTATACTAGAAGGAAGGCCTACTGGTGCTATAATAGAAGACTGAGAAAAATGGTTGAGAGTGCAAATGCCAGAGTTGATGAGGACTCTACTAAATCATCCATATAATGTGGATATGATCTAGATGAAGATAGTACACACAAAGGGAAGAATGTTCAGAAAAAAATCAACTTCAAATTGTGCCATATGTTTCATATGTTCCATTTGTTCCAAGAAATCAAGGTAGTCAAGAAGCAGATTCAAGAGAAAGTGCAGAAGAAAGAACAGAAGAATCAGAAGTTTGAGAGAATCCTAAAACTCCAAGGTATGTGAAGCTAAATCATTCTAAAAACTAAATTATAGGAGACAAGAATAAAGGTGTGCAAACTAGAAGAAATATTGCAAAAGAGTATTGCTTGATTTCCAATATTGAACCTAAAGATGTCAATGAAGCTTGCAATGATGAACATTGGATGGAAGCTATGAAGGAAGAATTAATGAAAATTGAAAAGAATAATGCATGGATAAATGTTCCTAGAACTAAAGATAAAAATGTGATTGGTACTAAATGGGTCTTCCGGAATAAGATGAATGAACAAGGTGAAGTGGTCTAAAATAAAGCAAGACTGGTATGTAAAGGGTATTCATAAATGGAAGGTATTGATTTTGAAGAAACCTTTGCCCCTGTTGCTAGAATTGAATCTGTAATGTTATTTCTTGCTTATGCTACATAAAAGAACTATAAAGTCTATCAAATGGATGTGAAGTCAACTTTTCTAAATGGTGAGTTAGAACAAGAAGTATATATTGAATAGTCATATGGATTTCAACTGACTGACAAGGAAGACATGGTTTTCCAATTGAAGAAAGCTCTATATGGACTCAAGCAAGCCCTTAGAGCCTGGTATGCTAGATTAGACAAATATTTACTAAATCTTGGATTCAATAAAGGTATTGTTGAAAACAACTTGTATTTCAAGTTTAATCATGAAAAAGAGTTGATTATTGAGGTCTTGTTGATGAAATTATTTTTGGAGGAGATGATAATCTATGTATGAATTTTGCTGATGAAATGAAGAATGAATTTGAGATGAGTATGATTGAAGAGATGAAGTTCTTTCTAGGATTACAAGTTACTTAGTTAGACAAGGGGATCTTCATATCTCAGTCCAAATATGTGAGAGAGCTATTGAAGATGTTTGGCATGGATGACTCAAAGCTTGTTGGTACTCCCATGGTAACTAGATGTAAATTAACACAAAATGATGATTCTCCTAAGGAAAATCAAACAAGATATAGATCAATGATTGGTGGATTTCTTTACCTAACTCAGACCATACCAAACATTATGAATTTTGTATGTATGTTTGCTAGATTTTAGGTTGATCCAAAAGAGTCTCATGTGACTGCTATTAAGAGAATCTTTAGATATCTGAAAGGAACAATTGATTTTGGACTTTGGTATCCTAAGGATGATGATCTCACTTTGAATGCATATATTGATACAGATTGGGTAGGAGATGTAGATGATAGGAAGATTACTAGTGGTAGTTCCTTCTTCCTAGGTAAGAAGTTGATTTCTTGGTTAAGCAAAAAGTAGAATTTCATTTCTCTATCTACTATTAAGGCATAGTATATTGCTACTACAAACAACTATACTCAAGTGATGTGGATGAATAAGATGTTGAAAGATATTAGAGTAGTCTATGATGTACCTATTGCCATATACTATGACAACTCAGGTGCAATTAACATATTAAAGAATCTGGAGATACAGTGTAAGACCAAGCATATATCAATAAAGTTTAACTTTTTGATGGAAAAAGTGAGTGAGAAAGAATTCAAACTAGAGCATGTGCCTATCAAAGAATAGATTGTAGAAATTTTCACTAAGTCGTTGCCAAAGGATACTTTTCAGTATCTTAAAGGGATAATAGGGGTGATTACCCCTCTTAATAAGAACTAAAAAGATGCATTTACTTGTATCAATCTATGTGCTTAATTTCTATATCTTGACCTAGATTGATGTTTATGTGGATGCTACTCAAGGGGAGTACTCAGATGTGTAGATATGTGGTTCAGAGCTTGTATGTAGGAAGATAATGCTTATCTTTTCCATCAATGTCAAAGGGGGAGAAGAGTCATATGATTTTTTTTTTCTTATCTAGAATGAATAGTCTTGTGGGGAGAAGTTCATGCAGAATAAATCAAGGAAAAAGAGTCAGAATCTAAGGAGTAAGTGTTGACTGAAAGTTTGGTTGATGGTGTTTTTCACATCATGTGTTTCCATCAATTCCAAATGGGGAGAGTTTTGGATGTTGTGATTTTGTTGTTGATATTTGGTTTTCATTGATGTCAACACTATTAGAATTTGATGTATTGAAGGTTGTATATGTCAAGGATATTGAGAAAATTATAAAAGAAAGTATTGCAGGCTCCCAGTTGTTCAGTGAAGGTCATGAAGGTGTTTTTTTATGTACATTTAAGATAAACTATTATGGATTAAAGGGTTTATTTTTTAGTGTATATAGTTCATCTACCAAAAGTTTCAGAGGTTTACATGAAGATTTGGTTGATTCATGAAGATTTGTTTTTTGAAAATGTTTTTATGGTCTCTGTCAGTGTTCTTGATTAAAGTTGGTATAATTTTGGTAACTATAGTTGTTGTGGATGTTTCTATATTGCTTCTTGGTGCTCATGGATGTTTCTAGATCATGCTCTATCTTTTTTGTACATGCACGTAAATCGATGTGCTCATGGTTGAAGATTTTTCTTGGTATGTTTAGGTTTTTATGTTCTTGGTCGAGGTAGTGGTTGTAGCATGTTGTGGATCCTTGAAGATTTAAACTTGAATGTTTGGCACACTCAAGGATATTGTTTTGGGTCATATCATGATATTGATCAATGGTGTTTGATCCACATTGAAAATTTATTTGTAAATTTGGGCCGACATTGAAAGTATGTTTAATATTTCTGGCCGACAAGGTTGTTGATGTAATTCCATGTTGTGGATATATAAGAGCAATTGTTAGAGTGAATTTAGTGTCTACATAAGAGTGAATATATGCCAAAGAAAGTGCAGATGTACAAATAATGTTCTAATCATTCGATTGCAGAGAAGAGTAAGAAGAATTTTGAGCAAAGTGTGAAGAAGGTTTTCTTTGCTTAACTGGAACTATAATTAGGCTTGTGTAAAAGTTATTTTCTCAGTTCATATTCTGTGGATCTAATCCATATTGTTGTGTGTTGTTGGGTAGTGAGCCCTCTTGTAATTGAGCAGTGAGCTCTAGGCAATGTGCTTGAATGCATGTGCATTCCCATTATTTTCCATTATACTTTTAACAAGGTATAATCTTGTGGACTAACATTCACTATGGCTTTTCCCATAATAGGGTTTCCACATAAAAAATCTTGGTGTTCTATGTGTTTTTGATGGTTTGATTGTTTATTGTTTATTATTCATTAATCATATCTAAGATTGAATTAAGCAAAGTTCAAAAAGTTTAAATAATCTGTGAATATTGATTCAACCCCCCTCTCAGTTGTCTGTCCTTGTTTTTCCAACACAAATAACCAAAACCAACCTAATACAGAACCTTCACCCATCTCCTACAAAAGACCAAGAGATTAAAAAACCAATCTTGTTAAACCTCCTAGAATAAAACAAGTTTACAAATTCAAAGAGAAAGTTGTCGAATAACATTCCATGGTTCCTTTTGTTCCTCCCCGTAGGGAAGAAAATAAACCTATGGTTGATCATCCTGCTTATACAAAAATGCAACTTGAAAATTGAACTAAAATAAATAGAGGTGCTAGAGAGCATAGGCATAGGTGTCATGCCCTTTCTTGAAAGTTAAATGAAGAAATAAATAAAGAAAATCAAAATCTAAACTTGACTAAAGCAATGCATGGTGAGTCTACCCCTTTGCTGACACAAAAAGATCCTATAGCACAATTACAACAAGATGTAAGCCCTTCTTTAGATGGTGGCAACAAAAATTATACTCCCTTCTCATAGATAGTATAATTCCTTGCCTAATTTGCACCTATTTTGGTACCCTTGCATTAATTACCCTTTATTTTAAATCTTGAGGCTTATTTCAACTAAAAATTTGATAAAATCATTTAAAATACAAAAATCATGAAAACCCACCTCAAAAATCTATGGTGAGACTCATTCACCACCTTGGGAAAATGAGTCCCCCTAGGTGGGAACCATTCACCACCTTGGGTGATCAAGTCCCATTTAGGCCTTTTTAAAAGTTTTGAGCAGGAAAATCACCTTTTTAAATAAAAATTTTGGTTGATGTCGGCCTTTGAGATCTGTATAATGGTAAATTAGGCATTAATACCTATATAAGCAAGCTTCTAAGTAATTCTTTCATCAAATTAAGGATTTTTCAAGAGCAAATTCAAGAGACAAGCATCAAGAATCTTCAAGTATTCTTTCACAAGAGCATTCAAGTTTCAAAAGAAATCAAAGTTGAAGTCTTGGAGCTGCATTAAAGTGTTTTTGCAAATCTTCAAGCTCACTTTCATTCTGAATCTAGCATATTCAAGGGTTGATCATGGTTTTCTATGGTGAATCATGATGGATTCTATGTTGGGGATATGCAACTAGCAATCAAGCCAAGCCTAAGGAATTGTTTCTTAGGTGATTCCATCCTCCATTATCACTCTGCATTCATCCTAAGGAAGGTACAAGTATAATTACATCTCATTTATAATTAAAATTACGGTGTCTTGTAATGGTATTGTGAAGTGTTGCAAAACATTTCTACACTTTTCTAGACTCTATTCATTACAATTCATCTAAAAATCACCTTTTCATCACTTATCAAGTCCTATTTTGAAGTTTTATAATGTCTTGTAACAAGATTTCATGGTTTTCTAGGCTTAGTTTCACTATTTACACCTTTCTTATGCTTTATTTGACCCCTTTATGCCCTTATAAGACTTAATTAAGTGTATTTTTGAATGTAAACCCAACAAACAACATTAAATGCAAGACAATTCTTGACACCCACTTTCAAGCCTAAGGTGGGACCCATTTGCCATGGGTGGTGAATGAATCCCTCTTGGCTCAAAATTCAAAATATTTCAAATTTTATTTCAGGTTTTTATTGAAAATTACCTTATGTCGGCTTGTGATGATGTATCATTGGGTTACTAAGGCACAAGTGTGTATAAATAAGTGTTTTTACATCCATTTTAACCCCCATTCAACAAGTTCACTAGTTCACCCATTCATTCAAGCATTCAAGCACTTTGCATCATTTAATCAAGCATCAATCAAGTATCTTGGAGCAAACATTGATAGATATTAAGATTTCTTCAACAATTTTGTGGTGAGTTTATGACATTTGCATGTTTTTTATTCATCTTTCCTTGTTCATTTCATTCCATTTCTTCATTAAGGGTTTGATTACCGAAGTGGGATTTGACCAAGGCAAATCCCTATAACCTCACCCTTAACCACTTTCTCCCTTTTTCATGTGTGTTTACAGACTTTTGTATGTACATTTCTAAATAAATTAGGTGTTGAAAGGTGGTCAAGTAGTTAACAAAGTGTTTCAAATCAAATCAATCATATTTCAAGTTTGGAGACAACCTACGGTCCATTTTATAGATATTTGACTTCATCAATCCGACAAAAAGACAACATCAGATCTGGAACTATAGAATTGGTCCTTAATTTAACATAATTTTTGGAGAGGATTGATTCTCCATAAGTGGTGAATGAGTCCCAAATTAAAGCTTGAAAAGTAGATTTTGTTAGATTCTGGATCTCAACAATCAGAAACCAATTTCCAATTTTTTTTGCTAGAAGCAGGATAGATTCGTCATTAGTGGTGAATGAGTTTCATTGGTGAGTTTTAGTGATCTCTATTAGCATTCAAGACACACCAAATTCTTCATTCATTTCCTAGGTGCACTTTTATTCAACCTTTTTCAATTATGTTTTGCATTTCTTCATACTTTACTTTAGTTGCATTTGAATCATCTCATTTAGTCTTAATCACATCATACATTTCCTAATTTGAGTGAACCACATTGATTTTTCATGAGTTTTATCTCTCCCATTTTAGGTGAAATATCCTAAGAGTGTAAGAGTAGCCTAAAAGCCTCACACCCAAAAATCTATGGTTCATTTTGGTGAATCTGCATATTGAGAACTTTATCATTATGATTTCCATGGCATCTTACATCCTAGGTTTCATTTACATCAACAATCAATTAGGGTATTTATTTGTTTTTGCATCCTAGGGTTTCTCAAATTGCATTAGTGAAAGACTCATTTAGACTTCATTTTTTAATGAAAAAGTTAAAATCTACATTTTCATCCTTAGTTTGCATCCAAAAAGCATTAACATCACATTATGTGATGTAGAAAAAAGCACCCTTTGCTTGAAATGGGATTAATTCATGATAAAAAAGGACTTAATGAGGCCTTGATTTAAGTGTTGAGAGGCATTGTATGTAACGATACTAGGTATTGGACCCTTCATATGCATTTAACGATGTCTTGTAAAGGTGTTGTAAAGTCTTGTCAAGGACTTTCATGCTTTTCTAGAATTAATGAACCTAGTTCTCCCTAATTCAAAATTATAAAATGTTTTTAATAACATTATTACATCCATTTAGAAGGTTTTTTAATTAAACATAATGTTAAACTAGTGTTGTAATGTGTCTTGCACATTCAAATTGGTTCTCGTGCCTTCCTAAGCTATGTGGACCTCATTTTAATGTTGTAAAATGTATTTAATCACACTTTTACATTGAATTTTGAGTCCCAATCTCTAATTGACCTTTACATCATTATTAATAGGCCCCTATTAACCCATATTGTGCATCCCGAGGCATGAGTTGATCAAATAACTGACAAAGTTGCAATTTAAACCTTATTTCCTTATCTCCTGGCATCCTATCTATCAAAATGGCTCTTGTGGGACCCCTTCACTATGCATCATGAATCCGTCCTATCCAGGTGGGACACATACACCATGGGTGGCGAATGAGTCCCATTTAGCCCAATTTTGAGCTTTCAGTGAGAAAAAAATGAAATTAAGTTTATTATTACTTCATGTCAGCTTGAGATGAGGTATTAACAGGAAAATCAGGTGAAATTCCTATAAATATAAGTATTTTAACCCTAATTCACATCTCTTATCATTCATTCATCCTCCAATCTTCCATCTAAAGTCAAGCAACTTAAGGTTTTATCATTTCAAGTAACCAAGATATCAATTTTCAAACCTTCAAGGGTAGATCCTTGATGTTTTGCTGCAAAATTTCAAGATCAAACACCATTTCAAGGAAATCAACTCCATTATTGCATGTTTTATTCCTTTCTTTCATCATTTTGGTTTAATTACCCAAAAGGGGTTTGACCAAGGAAAACCCCCATGCCCTAACATTCAACATTTCTCTCTCTTATCTTATGTTTTTGCAAATTTAGGACTCTTGGAAGCTTGTAAATAATTGAAGATAAAATTTCAAGGTTTATCAAGTCTTATCTTCATTCAAAATATCAAATTATCAACAAAAACTCACTTTTAGATTGAAAAAATCAAAGTTTTGAAAGTAGATCCTGTAGAGAATCAAAGTGAAAATATGAAGTTCTAGATTCCACTTTCAAATATTTAGAAATTCAAAAGTGGAATCATTCACCATGAGTGGAAAATGAATCCCACTTCAGGTTCAATTTTTGGTTTTCTACATTTTAAGATACCTTTTTGTCCAAAATAGGCTCTAGTTTAGTTTTGCAGAACTAGGACTGATTCGCCCAAAATGGTGAATGAGTCCCACAAGGCATGAAAATAAACATTAGCAGCATTCCAAAATCCATTTCTAGCCTTTTTAAATATCTTAGGTGCACACTTTAAGTTTGGTCCATTTCTGTTATAGTTTTCTATTCATTTTCAAGTGTTCTTGCATTACACAACGTGTTTTCAAACAAGTTACATTTCTTAGGTTTTGCATTCCTAATCAATCAATCACCTAGCTTATTTACATCTAGATCATTCCATTTAGCCTTAATAATTCCTAATTTGAGTGAAACTAGCGTATATTCATTTTTGTAGGGTTTATCTCTCCTTTTAGGTGAAACATCCTAAGAGTTGAAGAGTAGCCTATAAGCCCTACCCAAAATCTATAGTTCATTTTGGTAAAAATTATTTTAGAATAATTTATTTTCTGATTTGGAGTCCATTATCATCCTAGGAATATCTTGCATGCATTTTTTTGCATTCTAGGGTTTCAAAAACTTGCATTCATAAAAAAGTGCATTTAGGTTGCATTGTTGACATCTAAATTCATTCAATTTTTTTGAATTTCTCCATTTTTAAATTAGATCTACATCATAGCACTTAGAAAAAATCAAAATACCTAAAAAAATTTTGAAAATTTTGAAAAAATTCCATACTGGGACCCATTCGCCACCTTGGGCAAATCAATCCTCTTTCACCCCTAAAACTACCTTTTGTAGAGTTGAAAACCCTATTTTTAGGCTTCTATTTGGTGCCATTTCCTAGCTGTATCACTTGGATGAGTTTTTGAATCATGCATTTCATTAAATCTAGCTTAAATTAGCTCATGTCATGCATTTCTTCATTTCTTACATTGTTTCATAGCATAATTAGTCAATTACCATATGAAAATTGCATTTCATTTCAGCTTTTTACATTGCATTTTTAGTTAGGATAGATTTTTCTTTCAAAATGTTAGTTTCAATCTTCCCCAAATTTGCAAAGAAAAATTTAGTCAATAAGCATGATCTTCATTCATTGAATGCATGTCCTAATAATGAGAATCTCTTCGCACAAGAGAGTGAAAATGACAATGTTAACCTTAAACTGACACCCTCTCCTATTTCTCCTATTTTTGTGGATAATGTGATAGAAGAGCATACAAACATAGATACTTATGATGATCATATTTTTTCTTTTCCTAATACCTCTCCTTTTAGTGATGAAGGTATCTTGGTGAAATAAGACACAATCATTGAGAATCATGAGGATCTTGTTTGTCCTTCTCCTCATCCCCTTTGGGAAGATATTTTAACACAAGAGAACGAAATCATAGCCATATTCTTCAATATCACCTTACCTAATTTCCATTGTGAGGATAATTTTGAAGAAGATAAAATTATAAATGATGACGATGTGTTGGTCTACAACAACCCTCTTTATGATCCTTCCCCTATCTATCCTATTTTGGAAGACATTCGAGAATAAAGGCATGACATTGTAAATACTCATGACAATCATACTTGTTATTCTCCTAGTATCCCCTTATTTGTAAGGAAGATTCTTTGATGTTAGAAAACACAACCAATGAGAGTCATGAGAATCTTAATTATCCTCTTTCACCTAAGAAAAACCTTATTAAGCAAGCCAATTCAACCATTGATCATCGTCATACTTGTGATGAAGTTTGTTTAGAAGAACCAACCTTAGAACATTTGTCAAGAAAATTTTGTTTGTAGTTCTTCTAAAAACCCTCCTCCTAGGAAGGATATCATGATGCACGATAAGAACCACAATAATGATATAAACTCTCACTTGTTAAGGGATGTTAACACTATTCAACCTCAACTCTTCCTTTACCCCCCTTCACATAAACCTCCACCTCAAAACAAACCTAAAATTTTCCTTTACCCACCTATGAATAATGTATCACAACATATGAGATATAATACCATTGCTCATACATATAACACTTGAAATAATCTACAACCACCACAACCAACCCCCACACGCTTACCTTTGCCTAATTTTATCCCTCCTAGAAATATCTTACCAGGTCTTCCTAGTGGAAAGGAGTACAATCTTGTTGAACAACTAAAGAATAATCTTGCTAAAATTTTATTATGGGACCTTATTCAAGCCTCCCCTCACTATCATAACATGATCCAAACAACCTTACAACAAGTTCTTATCCCTTCTAATATGCAACCAAATGATATAGTAGCCAAATTTCAAGCCATAAATGTTGACATTGTTTTCCACCAAAGTGAGCTTACTCCTTTGGAAGTGTAAAAACAAAATGAATCTTTTATGATTATTTCTCAATACAAAAGAAAAGGGATTAAGATAACTCTTGTAGATACTAGTTTCACTCTTAATGTGTGTGGAGTGAACCTTCTCAATAGACTAGGTGTCGATAAATCAAACATTCAATCCGATTCTTTATCCATTAGGGGATTTGACAATGAAAGAAAACAACCACTTGGTGTGATTACTTTACATCTTACAGTTAGAGTGGCCACATTGGACACACCAATCCATGTTATTCCTAATGATATTTCATATACCGTTCTTCTAGGCAAGTCATGGATTCATGCAATGAATGGTGTGCCTTCCATTCTTCATCGTAAAATGAAATACATCTAAAACAACAAAGTGTACACACTCGAAATTGATGATGATCCTTATAGTGTCTTATTTAACTTGAGCAAACCAAAGAGAACCCCTTGAACACATTTACACCAACCACACAAGTGGAACCCACACAACCAAACAACAAACAACAACTTACATACGATGATTGGGGTTCCTTGGATTTTGAACATGACTTCATGGGCAAGTACAAGATCATACACAAATATTCAAATAGGGAAAATGAAATAGCAGATGACCCTTTGAAAGTATCCACCTCAACCACTTTAAACAAAGAAGAAAACTACACAGTCAACTTTGACGAAACTTATGACCAACCACCACTCGATCCAAAAGCAATGAAGAAGCTTTATGGAAAAGGTTACGAACTCATGAAACAACTTGGATATAGTGGCAAAGGATGTGGTGCTCGAGAACAAGGTATCCACCACCCTATAGAGCCTAACACACAACAAACAACTCATGGTCTTGGTTATTGTCCTTTGATCGAGATTAACAAACCTTCAATCAACATCAAAAATCTCACAACACATACTCCTAAAATATTCTTAATTGAATGCCTCAACACTAGTGGTCTTGAACATCATCCTTTACCAAACATCAAAAAAAAAACACACCTTCACTTAATATCACATGTTATCTCGCAAAACATTTATGATTTTCCCTCCTCCTATAAGAGTGAGAAGAAAATCCCACAATCTAAATAGTCTTGCAAACATATGACACCTCGTAGTAGGAAAGATGTATCTTTGACACATATCACAAGACCACCTTCTCCCATTGATCAAGAGGATATCTTGTCAAGGCTCCTCCAAGATCACTTGATCACTCTTCCCCCTAAAACTCGAAACAAATTCTCTTACAAGACTTTATTCTGCACCTATCATAGAGTTCATGGTCACTTCACTAATGAATGTCATGCTTTGAGTTATATAATCCAAAATATTAAGGATTTTGGTATGCTTCCCTCTTTGGGGGGCACCTAGTTCCTCTAATTGATACTGATTTTCTTTCTAGCATGTATTTCATTCATCATTTCAGCTCACCCTTGTCCTGCACTTAGTGGGGGCATGGGGTTATGCATCCTTATCCCCATATGTCACTTTTGGTTGCCTCCTTTAGCTAGTCGTTAACCTTTCATGAATAAATAAGAGCAAGTTTGGGATGTGGATGA
Organism: Sequoia sempervirens; assembly: GCA_007258455.2. Classification (NCBI taxonomy): domain Eukaryota; kingdom Viridiplantae; phylum Streptophyta; class Pinopsida; order Cupressales; family Cupressaceae; genus Sequoia; species Sequoia sempervirens. Next base: position 348,009,899 of record VDFB02353493.1, on the reverse strand, counting down.
CATGCCTTAAGTTGGTTCGCATATGACATACTTACCCTTTTCATGATGTAGCTCATCGAAAACATGTGACTTGGCATAGGGATTTTTGAGTAATCTCTCATGTCTCCTTCTACTTTAATTAAATTTCTCATAGTACTCATGTTTGAAACCTCTTTAAAGTGTGGGGCATACATCACCACTCACATTTCATTGTGTCATTTTATTTTTCTTGGGATTTCCTCTCTTGGACACATTTGGCACAATGTTCCCCAGGATGAGACCTTACACTTGTCCTCTGTTGGAAACAATTTGAGACTGTTTGCACTTATCCTCTCTTGGAGACATTAAGCATGATGTTCCCTAAGATGAGACATTGCACAAATTAAGCAAAATCCCTTTGAAAAATCCTTACACTATTCTGCATTAATAATGTCTGAGTGTCAAGCATAGAAAATTTTATTTACCTCATAGAGTTCAAAAACCATTTTCCTTTGTGGCATCTTATTAAAGTTTTCAGGTTGTATAACTTTGATATGGTTGAGTGGGAAGCCTATTCCAAGGCACAACTTTCCCGATAGCCACCTATGTGTTTGTGAGTGCATACCAACTAGCATATGTACTTCACCCTTTTGGGTTTTCTCACCCAGTGGATTGCCATGAGTTCCATCACCCAATAGTGACTATGCATCTCTTTTTCCAAGAAAACAAGCCTAGATCTAATCCAAAACTAGTTGGACAAATGATCAAAGCTTGATCCACATTTTCATCTTTCTAATTCTTTCCATTGCATTATTATGTATCTTAATGGTTTGACATAGGATCTTCAATCCTAGGCGCTTGGCCACCTCCTTTGATCTTTTTAATTCTTTGTCATTTGCATGTGTACACTAGGATCTCTCTTGCATGACTTCTTTAGTGTGAGTTTGAAGCAAGTTCATCCTCTCACTAAAGTGGGGGCTAAATGTGAAATAGAAAATACGACCCTTTGCTTGACATGGGATTAATTCGTGATAAAATGGACTTAATGAGGCCTTGATTTAGGCATTGAGAGGCATTTTGTGCATCCGCACTAGGTCTTGGACCCTTAATATGCATTTAACGATGTCTTGTAGAGGTATTGTAAAGTCTTGTAAAGGACTTTCACACTTTTCTAGAATTAATGAGCCTATTTCTCCCTAATTCAACATTATAAAAAGTGTTTAATAACATTATTACATCAATTTAGAAGAATTAAACTTAATATTAAACTAGTGTTGTAATGTGTCAGATTGCACATTCATATTGGTTCTTGTGCCTTCCTAGGATATGTGGACCTCATTTTAATGTTGTAAAGTGTATTTAATCACACTTTCACATTGAATTATGTGTCCCAATCTCTAATTTACCTATACACCATCATTAATAGGCCCCTATTAACCCATATTATGCATCCTGGGGCATGAATTGATCAAATAATTGACAAAATTGCAATTTAAACCTTATTTACTTATCTCTTGGCATCTTAGCTATGAAAATGGCTCCTATGGGACCCATTTGGTCAAATTTTGACCTTTCAGTGGGAAAGAAGTGAAATTTAAGTTTATTATTACTTTATGTCAGCCTGTGATGAGGTATTAATGAGAAAATAATGTGAAATTCCTATAAATATAAGTCTTTTAACCCTAATTCACATCTCTTATCATTCATTCATCCTCCAATCTTCCATCTCAAGTCAAGCAACTTACGTTTTTGTCATTTCAAGACACCAAGATATCAACTTTCAAACCTTCAAGAGAAGATCCTTCATGTTTTGTTGTAAGCTTTCAAGATCAAACACCATGGCAAGGTAATCAAATCCATTATTTCATGTTTCATTCCTTTGTTTCATCATTTTGGTTTAATTACCTAAAAGGGGTTTGACCTTGAGGAAAAACCCTATGCTCTAACATTCAACATTTCTCTTTCTTATCTTATGTGTTTGCAAATTTATGACTCTTGGAAGCTTGGAAATCATTGAATATCAAGTTGCAAGGTTGCTCAAGTCTTCTCTTCATTCAACAAGTCAAAATATCAACCAAAACTCACTTTCAAGTTCAAAAATCAAAGTTTTGGAAGTAGACACCTATAGAGAATCAAAGTTCAAATCAAAAGCTCTAGATTCCACTTTCAGATATTTAGAAATTCAAAACTAGACTCATTTTCCATGAGTGGTGAATGAGTCCCACTTCAGGATCATTTTTTTTTCTGCATTTTTAGATACCCTTTTGTCTAAAACGGGCTCTAGTTTAGTTTTGTAAAACTGTGACTGATTCACCCAGAATGGTGAATGAGTCCCACCAGTCCTGACAATCAACATTAGTAGCATTCAAAAATCCATTTCCAACCTTTTCCAATATCTCAGGTGCACACTTTTAGTTTGGTCCATTTCTATTATAGTTTTCTATTCATTTCCAAGTGTTCATGCATTGCAGAATGTGCTTTCAAACAAGTTACATTTGTTAGGTTTTGCATTCATAATCAATCAATCACCTAGCTTAGTTACATCTAGATCATTCCATTTAGCATTAGGGTGATACCATAATAGTGGTTTACAATTTTTGGCCAAACAAGACACTGAAATTATTATTTTTAACTAAATCTTCACATTCGGGCACCTATAGTGGCTAAACTGTGAGGAATTTGAAGATGGTGCAAACTAGAGTCTCATCAAATTTTGTCTATAGATTCTAAAAATATTTTTTTTCAAAATTTTTGGAATCAAATTGCACTTCTTTTCCATCTCCCACTAAAATAGATTTTTTCAAAATAACATTTTTAAAAAGTGACGACAATTATAATGCATAATTTTTTTCCATGAAGGATAAAATTCTAATTCTTTCAAATTTAGATTTGTAACTCTGATATCTAGTGCTTCCACTTGGTTAGATAGTTTTTATTGAATATTTTTCCTTAATCAAGTTTCAAAGTCAAACGAATTACAATACACAACGCAATTGTATAACGTAACTTTTTTGTATATGTCAAATTTTTATTTTTATTTTTGTTGGATCAAGGACTTCAATATCCAGTGCACTCACATTTTTCAAATTTTTTTGATAATATTCTATTTTTCCACATGTGAAGAACAAAGAAATTCATTTTTGATGAAAACCTATGTTTAATAAAACTTAAAAACAAATACATAACAAAACCAAAACACATTAAAATTATATTCATTGGATAGCTTGTTCTGAGGAATACCATAATCATTTGAAATATATTTTAAATGAATTCATTTGATCCCCCAAAATCTAAATCAAAAGTGATTTTTTATCAGCATTTTGATAGGTGTAAAGGAGATGCATTTATAGGTATGGTTTAAAACTAGCGAGGTCCTATCCAAGGGGGTTTGATCTTAGGTGATTTGATCAAACCCTCTTCAATTGGAATCCTTAAAATGGAACTTTTTAAGGCTTAAATCATTATATTTTCTAAAAATATGCGATTTCAGCTAAAATTTGTTCCTCTCAGGAATTGTAAACCACTATTATGACATCACCCCTTAATAACATCATACATTTCCTAATTTGAGTGAACCTAGCATAGATTCCTTTGTGTAGGGCTCATCTCTCTCTTTTTAGGTGAAACATCTGAAGAGTGCAAGAGTAGCCTATAAGCCCTACCAAAAAATCTATGATTCACTTTAAATTTCTAAAAAACGTGAAAACTATCATACTTGGATTGATTCGCCACTCTAAGTGAATTAGTCCACCTACAAATTTTAGACAACTTTTTCAAACATTTTCTAGGTATTTACTGCAATTTAGTTTTTTGTAGTTCCTCTCTGTTATAATTTTTATATTCTTTGTTCTCTTCTATTTCATGCATCTTAGTTTACTTGCATTCATTTTCATCATGGAATTTTCTTTTAATAGGTTTTGGAATTCATTAAAATCCTTGGTAGACATGTCCAATTGTGCTTTTGGCTATGACCCTAATGATCTTGAGCTTCCTCATGCTCCTTTGACTCCTCATGATTGTCCTCCTTGTGATGTGGACATCATTGGAGAAGATGATGATAGCATGAAAATTTTTCTTAAAAAAATGTCTTGATAAGGGTATATGCAGGATCATGGTGGGCCAAAAAGTGGCAATATGATGCATATGTGGCTGACAACTTTTTTTTTATACCTAAAATTGATGAAATGAAAAGGGTTTTAAAGGAGATTCTCAACTTTCCACCAATATAAATTATGCTTTACTTTGAATTTAATAAGTAATTATTATTCATTTTCTATTCAAATTATGACTAAAGTCTTGATTGATAGACTGATTGAAAAACATCTATAGCTTTCAAATGGTATAAAAAATTTTGAATCCAAAACATGTGTCATATTCTATGCTTTGCATACTATAGGATTAAGAAAAATAAAAATTGAATTTCATGAAGTTTTGACCAAGTTAAGGTGGTCAGACATATGATTTTCTTATATTTTCTAAAAGCTGTAATACACAAATCATAATTAATTATTTACTTGGAAAAAATTACAAAAAATATGCATCACATTGGTACATGAGTCCTCTACTTATATCTACAATCTTATAAAAAAATATTATCATTTTATTGTGGTTAGGGTGGTCAAAAAAACACCTACTTCTTATTTTTCCCCAAATTTAAGTACTATTGCATTGAAATTTCAAATTTTCACCAAATAGATTTTTTTTTTTAAAACCTAGTAGTTTAGAAACTACATTCAATTTTCTACAGATTCTATTCTTACAAATTTTTAAAATAATACATATAACTTATTCAAATTTTTATGTCAAGTTGCCTAACTCTGATTTTTCTGATTTTTTTGCCACTTAAGGGCCTATTTTTTCCATGATGATCTTGCACATACCCATAACCTTGAAACTAGTGTATCTTTTTACCCATCCGTGAAACCACCAAATCTTCCTACTATTGCACCTTCTGATCACTTTGGATACCTACATCCTGAAACTCAAGTAGGACCTAAGATCCATCCATCAAATGGACCTAGTTCCTCTCAACAAACACATCCTCAACCATTTTATGATCAAAAAGTCACAAATACTCCCATAAACCTTGAAAAAACAAATGGAAAAGGCTTTACTATCCTCAGTAAACAAGGTTATGACACAAAAAATGAGCATAACATTCACCAACTCCTTGATAAAAAACCAACAAAAGAAAACACAATATGATTAAGATATCAAGATCCTCCTCATATTGATAAATCTCCTTTTGAATGTTGGAGACTTTGAGTTGATGGTACAATAATCTTTAATACTCCTCCTGACTTAAACATTCTCCTTCCATGTGAACAACCATTACCTGATTCTGATGAGAAGGATGATAGGATCCCCTTGGGTCCTCTTCCTCCTTCAATTCATGAAAAAGGCGAATCTAGCAAACAAAAACAACCTTAAAAATTGAAAAAAATCAAGTTTCCTACTCATCCTCCACCTAAATGTGAAATGAGACTTCAAATAATTTTAAACAAAGGCCTTATACTCTTACCACCTATGATTAGGTTTGTCATTTGTCCTAAAGACTCTAATATACCATATTGCAAATATCATCGTATTCATGGACACTGAATTGATGAATGTCAAACGTTGAAGGACATACTGAACAAGTATCACTTCACTAATATTGATTGCTTTCCCATTATCCCTTAAAAAAAATCCTTCTGTCATGCCATCATTGTAGAATTTTTCATTCTCACTATGGCATGATCCCTCCTATCACCAGTTTTGGCTCATTCTTTCCCTACACTCATTGAGGGGCAAGAAGTTGTTATCCTTGTCCTTGTAATGCATTTGTCTTTGTCTCTTAACTATGCTATTTATCTTCCACTTACATTACTTAAGATTGTGAAGTCAATAACTCGGCCAATGGTTGACTTACATTTTCATTACTAGCTCCTTTTCATTTTTCTTCTATGTGTATATTGTGTACCCCCATAATGTGTGTTTGATGTTCTCTTTCTCTCTTTGTGCACTTTCTCTATTTGTAACTCTATTCTTCTATATGTCGTCCATGTCCTTTTTCTCTTTTGTTTTGTGTTTTCCTTTTGGGGATGATGCAAAGTGCTGAGATGACCTATGTCTCTTCCATGTTGACCTAAAATGTCCTTTTCTTTTGTTCGCTTTTATTTTGTGTTTTGCTTTTGGAGATGATGCAAAGTGCTGAGACACCTTATGCCTCTTCCATGTTGACCCAATCGGTCCCCTTTCCTCTTTATTTATCTTTTTCTTGTTTTTTTCATTTTGGGGATGACGCAAGGAATTGAGACCAAAATGTCTCCTTCATGTTGAACCAAAATATTTTTCTTTTTCTTTTTCTTTTTCTTTTTCTTTTTCTTTTTTGTTGTGTTCTCCTTTTGGGGACAACGCAAAGTGTTGAAACTGAAATTTCTTTCCATGTTGACCCAAAACAGACCTTGTTTTTGCTCTCTTTGTGTCATTCTTCTAGTTCTATGTGCTTTTGGGAATAATGATAGTTCTGAGCTCTTTCATAAAAACATTGTAGCAATGAACATACTAACCTCAAATCCATAGATCCCTTGTGTTTGGTGTGTTATTTTTTGGGGGGCAACTCCCTTTCTTTTGTTTTCCTTTTTCTTTACATGAAGCAGTCTAACATAGAAACATATGACTTGGCATAGGGCTTTCTGAGTTGGATCCTATGTCTTTCTTTTCCTTTTTTCATTTTTCCTTTGCTACTTTAAATTAATTGCTCACAAAATAGTGTGTAGCAATTCCTTTAAAGTGGGGGGCATACATCGACATCATTTGATTTGCATTATTGGTTCTTAGTGTAGCCTTGTCAATTCATACAATGTGTTCATCACTTTGAAGATGACATTGGGTGTGATGTTCTTCATAATTGTGATCTATCTTAGCATATCGCATTCCTCTTAGTCACTTGATGCAACACACTGCATCCCTTAAGTTGTGAATATTTTATTCTCTAATCAGTCTTCTCTTGGAGACATTAGACATAATGTTCCCTAAGTGATAGACCATGCATGAACTTAACAATACTTCTTTGAACATCTTTTGCATCTTTTACATTTTACATTTTTACATTTTACATGTTTACCACCTTGCATAACACAAACTGCATGTCTGTGGTACCTTTATCTCTATTCATGAGTTCTAAGCATATGAAGCTTTGATTGTCTCATGAAGCATGAAATGACATTTTCCCTTGTGGTGCTTTATTAAAGTTATCAAGAAGTAAAAATTTGATATGGTTGAGTAAGAAGCCCATTCAGTGGCACGAATTTCCCCATAGCGACCTATGTGTATGTGAGTGCATACCAACTAGCATATGTACTTCACCTTTTTTTGTTTTCTCACTCAACATACCGCCATGAATTATGTTATCCTAGAGTGAGTATGCATTCTCTTTTTCTCACAAACAACTTAGACCTAATCCACAACTAGTTGGACAGGTGATAGAAGCTCAATCCAATTCCCCCTTTTTTCTTTTATTTCAACACATGAGTTCCTTTGTTCTTATGTTTGATTTTACATGGGATCTTCATCCTAGGGGCTTGATCATCCCTCTTGACAATTGTCATTCCATCTTGCTGACATAAGTGCATTAGGATCTTTCTTGATATGCATGGCTACTTTAGTGTGATTTTGAAGCGAGTTCATCTTCTCACTAAAGTGGGGGCTGACTGTACCATAGAAAATGGCTCCTAGACATTTTCAAGGTCTTTTAGGTCTTTCTTCATGATGCTTGTTCCATTTTGGTTTGATTTAATGTTGTAATGTGACTTAAACATTCATAATAGGTCTTTAAAATTCAAATTATGGTGTCTTGCGAAAGTGTTGTAAAACATTTCTACACTTTTCTAGAATCTATTCATTACAATTCATCTAAAAATCACCTTTTCATTACTTATCAAGTGCTATTTTGAAGTTTTGTAAAGTCTTGTAATAAGATTTCATGCTTTTCTAGGCTTAATTTCACTGTTTACACATTTCTTACTCTTTATTTGACCCCTTTATGCCCTTATAAGGCTTAATTAAGTGTATTTTTGAAGACAAACCTAACAAACAACATTAAATGTAAGATAATTCATGACACCCACTTTCAAGCCCAAGATGGGACCCATTCTCCATGGGTGGTGAATGAGTCCCTCTTGGCACAAAATTAAAAATATTTCAATTTTTCTTTCAATTTTTTATTCAAAATTACCTTATGTCAGCCTATGATGAGGTTTCATTGGGTTACTAAGGCAAAAGTATGTATAAATAAGTGTTTTTACATCCATTTTAACCCCCATTCACTCAAGCATTCAAGCACTTTTCATCATTTAATCAAGCATTAATTGAGTATCTTGGAGAAACCATTAATAGATCTTTAGATTTCTTCAACAAGGTTGTGATGATTTTAGGACATCTGCATTTTTATTCATCTTTTCTTGTTCATTTCATTACATTTCTTTATTAAAGTATTGATTACCAAAGTGGGATTTGACCAAGGAAAATACCTATAACCTAACCCTTAACCATTTTTCCCCTTTTGCATGTGTGTTTACATAATTTTGTATGCATATTTAGAAATCAATTAGGTGTTGAAAGGTGGTCAAGAATTCAACAAGGTGTTTCAAGTAAAATCAATCACATTTCAAGCTTGGAGACAACCTACTTTCCATTTTCTATAGATTTGACTCCATCAACCTGATAAAAAGACAAGTCCAGATCTGGTGTTATAGAATTGGTCCCTGATTTCATAGAATTTTGGTAGAGGACTAATTCACCATAAGTGGAAAATGAGTCCCACCTTAAAGATGGAAAACTAGATTTTGTTAGATTTCATATCTCAATAGTCAGAAACCAATTTCTAGAAGTTTTTGCCAAAAGCAGGACTAATTCACCATCAATGGAAAATTAGTCCCACTAGTGATTTTCAATGATCTCTGTCAACATTCAGGACACTCCATATTCTTCATTAATTGCCTAGGTGCACTCTAATTTAGCCTTTTTCAATTTTGTTTTGCACTTGTCCATACTTTAGTTTATGATTGCATATCACATTGTGTTTTCAAATATTGCATATTTCTTAGGTTTTGCATTCACAATGAGTCAATTACTTAGCTTAGTTGCATTTGAATCATCTCATTTAGTCTTAATCACATCATACATTTCCTAATTTGAGTGAACCACATTGAATTTTTGCGAGTTTTATCTCTCTCCTTTTAGGTGAAACATCCTAAGAGTGCAAGAGTAGCGTATAAACCTCATGCCCAAAAATCTATGGTTCAATTTCAAATTTCCTAGTATTAGACACATTTAATTCGAGGGTTTATCTTCACATTTACATTCAAGTTTCCTTATTTCCATCAATGTTTAATTACCAAACTAGGGGTTTGACTAAGGCAAACCCGCCATAATCAAATCAAGTCTATATTTTGTTTTGCAAGTATTTTCTCACATTTGGATCTAGAAATCTATTTGGAAGGAAAGGGTAGAGATTGGAGTATATATTTAAACTTGAAATTCCTAAAAAAATAGTATAGGACTAATTCGCCAGAAGTGGCAAATGAGTCCCACTACAAGTTTTTTTAGGATTTTTGCATATTGAAATACCCTTTTTCCTGAAACTTTTGTGTATAGAAACCCTGATTTGGGACTGATTCACTAGATTGGTGAATGAGTCCCTATAGGTCAAAAAGTCAAAATTTTCAGTGTTCTAGAATTCATTCAAGTATGCTTCAAATTTCCAGGCAAACATCTTTCATTATACAACTTTCTATTTTATTTCACTTACATTTCTATGTCATTTTATAAATTATTGCATCATATTAGGATTTAGTATTACATCTTGCATTTCATTTTCTTTCCATGTCCTAACTTGGTGGTGAACCCCTCATTAGTTTACAATCATACCCTAGGAGGACCCTATTGCAAGATCTCTTTCTCCTTTGCATTGAGATCTCTAGGGTTACCCTTGAATGCAATAGATTGAAGGTGGGTGTGCTCTAGGTCCTAAGCCTTATGAAATCATATAAAAATACCATTTTAACAAGTTCCATTTTGGTGAACCTGACCAAAGGGGACACTTTGTGAAAAAAGGGGACACTTTGTGAAAGAAGGGGACACTTTTTGAAAAAAGGGGTGCTTTGCAAAATTTTCTTCCAAGGCCCTATATTAACCTATAAATGCATAAAAATCATAAAATAAATGTGTAATGACAAAGCTAAGGAAGAAAAATAAACTCACCTAATAATAATCCTCATTTCGGGCCACCTAATCTCATGAGACATCCATTCTAGCAGGCATGTAATCTCATTGAATAGAAATTTTCAATTACTCTTCACAAAAATCAAGCTACAAGAAGGTAAATGAAAAAATAATTAGAGTTTACTTCACCTTTTACTCTTATATAAGTTAAAATTAGGGTTTGTATTATATTAGGTTTAAATGGTTCCTTTCATTCAAATTAACATAATAGGAGCTAGAGATCTTGGTTTTAAATTATATTTGTTGTGTTGGAATCATGATTGCACTCTCATCCTTATAAAATGTCTATCATCATGTAGTATGGTACATGGAAATATCCTATGATATTACCTACCTTATTTGATGTGGTTAGACTGCTACCTTGATTCTACCTCTATAAAGCAAGTGGAATCAAGGTGGCCATACATCTACCCTCAAATTTTATTTCTATGAGAAGCTAGATAAGAGGATTTTTGAGAGAACTAATGCAATCGTGTTGTAGGATGTGGTTCCTAACATTATGGTTTTTTAGATAGCTATAGTGGGGGATTCATTCTCATGTATGGTTATCCTTTTGTGAAGTAAAGTATATTGTTTAGAGTCCTTTAGCTTCCATACACATGTAGAGTCATATGGGTGCTAAAGTGGGGGCTAAATGTGACAATGGAAATTGTACTCCCTTCTTGAGGATACTGCAATTCCTTTCCTAATTTGGACATATTTTCATATCCTTACATTAATTACCATTTAAATCATCATTAATAGGCCCCTAAGACCCATTATTTCAGATATCAAGGCTTATTTTAGCTAAAAACTCGACAAAATAATTTAAAACATCAAAAATCCTAAAAGTCCACCTCAAAATCTAAGATGGGACTCATTCACCACCTTCGGTGAATGAGTCCCCCCAGGTGGGACCCATTCACCACTATGGGTGAATGAGTCCCATTTGGGGATTTTAAGTTTTGAGCAAGAAAGTCACCTTTTAATTTCAATTTTTTTGTTGTTGTTAGCCTTTGAGATCTAGAAATAGTAAATTAGGTATTAATGCCTATATAAGAAGCTTCTAAGTTACTTTTTCATCAAAGCAAGCATTTTTCAAGAGAAATTTAAAGAGACAAGCATCAAGAATCTTCAAGTACTCTTTAACAAAAGAATTCAAGTTTCAAAAGCAAGCAATGTTGAAGCCTTGAAGTACAATTAAAGTTTTTTTTGTAGGTCTTCAAGCTCACTTTCATTCTAGATCTAGTGTTTTCAAGGGTTGATCATGGTATTCTATGGTGAATCATGATGCATTCTAGGCTAGGGAGATGCAACTAGTCATCAAGCCAAGCCTAAGGACTTGTTTCCTAAGTGATTCCATCATCCATTATCACTCTACATTGAACCTAAGGAAGGTAAGAGCATAATTAGGGCTCATTTGGGTGATTAGAGGTCTCTAAAAGTGAGTCATTCATCTTCATGTTTTCATTCATGCATCATATTCTTACACATTAGAATAGTGTTGCATTATGTTTCAGATTTCCTAGTCTTAGACACACTTAAGGATAGGGTTTATGTTCACATTTACATTCAAGTTTCATTATTTCCATCAAGGTTTAATTACCAAAATAGGGGTTTGACCAAGGAAAACCCCTTATTAGCTCTCAAAAATGCAGGTAAAGATACCTCAAGAGGCTGCCAATTTGTTGATACATTTTAGGGCAATAGACAAGGTTGAAAGAATTCAACCTTCTACTCTTCAGGTGCTGCTAAACCTAGGTGGGTGTACCTTACTGAATGAAGCAGACTTTATGTATTTATGATTATCTTTCTTGCAGTGATTTGTCCACAATGGAAAATAGGAGTGAACAAATGAATTCAAACTTGATACAAATAGCAATCTTCTGATCTAAATCCTAAAATGCTTAATTAACAGGTAGAAAGAGAACAAATTAATCTTAATGATGAAACTACAGAGACTGGTGCCTTATTGGGTATGTGGAGTCAAATGAAATCAAAATGAACAACACTTCTCTCGAGAAAAATCAAATTATCTAGCATATATTATGTTTACAACTTGTATAAACATGCAATATTGTAACTACTAAGCTCTACTTTAATAACCTAGATGAAACTCTCTGATTAATGTGATCAACTAAAAGGATTTAATCTTTGCTTGAAAGAACCAATTGATTAATCACACAGATACACCAAATGTGCATTTATAAACTAAACATAAACTTGTTATGCCAATTTAAAAAACCAGAAAGCACCAATTTTTGAGAAAACTTAGTAGCATTTTTATTGAATTTAACAGACAATTGACACCAGAAAAATGCAACATCAACTGATTTTCATAAATACTTCCATTTTTGAAAACATGCATCAATAGTCTCTGATTTGAGAATTTTATTGTATTATGTCCATCTAATTTTCCTACTGTATATGGAATAAATGATAGCTAATAGCTAATGATATTTTACAACTACAAAATGCCTATTTATACACTAGCATCAAGAAAATAAATCATATAATAACTCCATGTTAGCCTTCCACACAATTCGAGCTCCTTTCATGTCGGCCTGCAATAGTATTTTAGCAATTTACATGTCATCTTCAGTATTTGAATTTCTATTTTTCATCAGTGAAATAGTCGGTGAGACATATCATATAGCTATGTCGAATTAAATTCAATCGTTAATCAATCTGCTTGGTGTTACCCACCTTCACCGTGACTTCTCTGATTCGGGAAGATGTCCTGTAGATTACATTATGTTTCAACGAGAGCCCCCAGGATCAAACTGGTCGCCCTAACATATCGCTCTTGGGAAGACCTTTCATAGAGCACATTATGTCACACCGAAAGTCATCATCCAATCTAAGTCACTGAGACAAAAGTATACTCTCATTGACAAGGTCCTTCATTGTTTTCCATCGGTGAGACCGAAGGTCACTCCCCAAGACCTCTTATCAAGAACCTTACCTCATACCGATATCACATCCCATTATGTGTTGGTTAGCGAAACACAACAAACCTCTCACCAAAAGCCATTTGAGAGAAACCCTTTATGCTTCATCAGTGAGACATATACACTTCTCTGAGACCTTTCATTGATAGCTCCAACTCTCACTGATATGAATCCTCCCACCAACAGTTGGTGTAACAATGTGGATTTGTTATGACCTTATATCAAAAGCAACATGTCTGGCCAAAGCGAGCATTTGTGCACAAGTCGGTAAGACAAGAAAGACTCGCCATGATATTACCCCGAAGACAATTTCCTTTGTCGATATGCCCATTCTGATGTCGGTTAGGGAGACAATTAAATCAATAAGACCTCATCTCAATTGTATAACTCCTACTGATGCGAATCCTCCATTTTCATCAAAACAATGCAAATGTCCTGTTGAAAGTCGTCTGCATGCAAACCTTAATCGATGTGACATTAAATAAGTCTTGCCAACAGGAAACACAAACTCATGTTAGTAGAAAATGCAAAATGGGTCAGGGAGACAATGGTATTCTCATGCTGATACAGACCATGATGTGAAAAATGCAGGACTCAATAGATTTATGGGGCTAAATGGGCAAAATGTAAGCAAAATGTCATGATGGAGGGCCCTTGTGCTTATAATGATAATTATTTTGGAAACTCAGGGGGATGAAAAACATGTAAAATAGTCATATTTTTACAGTTCCAATAGTGGCTTTGTCTGGGGATGAATGATAGTAAAATCATTGCAAGGATCTAGATCTTTGGGTGAGCAGACCAGACCAAACTCAAAATTATGAACCAGTGAGCAAAAATGGAAGTGAAATGGATGCAAAATTGAGGGGACCAAAATCCTAAACTACTATGCATGGAAAATAATTTTAGAGAGGATAAGCAAGAGTTGTCCATGCATTGGCAACCCTTAATCCTCTATGTTTTAACTTCACCTGTTCTGAGCTTTTACAATCTGAAACTCAAATCATACTTTCCCCTATAAAATCCCTGGTTTTTTCTTGAGTTCATCAGATTCTTCTTGAAGACAATCATGCAATCTTCTCTATCACTGTTATTGCAAGGTTTTAGAAAATCATCATATTCAGCTTGGCCCAAATTACCTTCATCATTTTCCAGCTCAAATTCTCCATCATTATGAGGCAAATCTATGTTATCTTCAACATAGAAAATATATGCATATTCAATGCAAAATTCCTCATTATCTTTCTCACTATTATGTACTATAACACACTCTCTTAGCTGTATTGAAAATTTCTCATCAAAGTGCTTTTCTTGAGAAACAAATAATTTTTTTATATCAATATTGTTTGAAATAAATAGATCTGCAACCTTTTGTACCTCTTTAACAATACCAATTGGATACAACACTGGATTATGACTCATATCATCAATATTAAGCATATATGAACCAACCAAATCTGGACCACTATCACCCTTGGTATGTAGATAGACGTCTTCTCCACAAGAGTTAGAAATTTTAAAATCACATACCTCATCTTGAATGGACACAAAATTTTGATCAACTTGAAAGTTTCACCATCAACTTGAGAAATGCACTGAGAGTCATAAGAATCATCATACAAATATCTTTCACTATCTAGACAAATGTGAGCTGGACACAAAACTTCAAAATCACCCTCATGTACACATCTCTAGTATTCAAGAGTCAACAAATCTGAAATTTTCTCACTGCTGAGTAAACAAGTCTCTACATCCTCATCACTATAGTTATATTCTTCACTTTTGTCATCATCAAAAAGAGGTCCAAGCTCATCAGAGAATGAAAAATCAGAAACATTACGAGTGAAGTCACTTATTCCATCATCTAGCTTGTATGAAATTATTTCCTCTTTACCATAAAGTAGATTTGAAAATACCTGGAATTCATTCTTGGGCATACCTTGGAAAAAAATCATTTCTTCTTCATCAAATGAGTCTTCATGACTTTCAACTATAATAGGAGGTATTATATACTCATTATCAAATGAACTCACATTATCCATTGCTTCTTTCTCTCGATCACCACAAAAACCTTCAACTGGATCAATACTGACTAACTCTGGTTGGGCTGATTCTATCTTAAAGTTGCCAAGATTCACATCACAAAAACAATTGATTTGATCTTAGGGTACATAGTCAACAACTTGGCTAATTCTTGGCTCCCTATACAACCCGACTTCCTGACCATTCACTAGAATAGTTGCATAAGATAAATTAAACTAGATATTTCCCCAAACTATTGTTATCCATTGTCTTGATAAAAGCATCCCAAACTGAGGAGGAGTATCAATTACTGTTATATCTATATTATATGCCACATGTGGATAAGTAGCCAGCTTGACTTCAAATTTTCTCATAATACCTACCACAGGAACAGGTCTGTTATCCATTGCATAGAACTTCCCTTCATATATATCAACCCACATGCCAAGCTACTTCATAGCTCCTACTAGCATGATGTTTATAGCTACACCAGAGTCTATCATGCAATTCCTCAACAATTTGTTATTTATAAGCAATGTAGTGAAAAAAGGATCAACATGTGGGGGAGTTGTTAATACATCACTCAAGCAGACTTATGGGATATTTACCTTCTCTTGCCTATTGATAGCTAAATTATTTTCAAAATTCATTATCAATTGAACAACATAGTCTCTGTATTCTTTAATTTTCATCATCTCAAGTAGTAGAACATACATTTTTACCTGGGATAATGCTTGATTGAAGTCAAAAGAAGAGCCCTCCACCTTAACAATTTTCTTTTGCTCCAATGCTTCTCCTTTGTTTTCTTCCTTCTCTCTTTTACTAGGTTAGTCAGGCCTTTGTATCTCTTTCTGTAATTCCTTTACTTCCTCCTTTTGGACAGGCTTCTGTTCACTTTTATCATGCTGTTTGTTTTCTGGCTTCTTCACAATTCCTTGTGTTACCTTCTGGTCCTTTATGAAGATTCCCCTGGGGACACCTTCATTCTCATTTACTGTTCTATTTCTCAACTAGTATTTACTCTTTGCTTCCTCAACTGTAGCAACAGTTAGTCTCTCTATCTCCTCTTTGGTGAGTCTCCTCATATTGTAGTGAGTAGGCATTTCATCAGAATGTGGTTCTATATAATCCTCTTTAGAATCAGAAAAGACCTGTTGTTTAGCCATATGGACATTGTATTTCTGATTTGAAACATTGTACTCATATCCTTCATCCTCTGAAGATGAGTACCCTTCCTTAACATGGTGAAAAGTGTTTGAAGTCAAATACATTTTGTGATCTTCCCCATTATTTTCCATCAGCATTCCCTCTTCTTGCATCCTTTGGGAAAAAACACAATAGTCTGGTGAATGTGGCTAATCACAAGCTTCACAAAAATAATTGTTACTCACCATATAAGTTCCCTTCTTGCTCAACAGATTAGGAGTCTCCTTGTTTCTAGGCCTAGCTGTTATAGGTTTTCCATCCTTCTAGTCTGTATTATAAGGCATATCATGCAACTTCGGCCTTTCATTTCTGTATGTATTCTCCTTTCTGTACTGATAATTATTGCTTTGTTGAGGAGGCCTCAGGTTATCTCTTTTATTGATTATACCTATAGCCTTCCTGTTGTTTTCAAGTGTCAATGTTGTCTTATGAGCTTCAACTAAATCTCTTGGGAATCTATTTCTCAATTCATACTCTATTTTATGATCAAATGCATTCAAATAAACACTCAAAGCTACAAAATATGGCAGCCTTGATCTAGGAGGTACTTTATTTTGCAACTTGATGAATCTTCGGTTGAAATCATAAATTGATTCATTCTGATTTTTCTGAATTCACATCAATTCATGAAGAGCTGCATCTGGTGCATTTAGATTCCCATATTGTTCTAAGAATCGATCTTGGAATACTTGGAGAGAATTAATTGAAGATGCTAGCAAGCTGTTGAACCAATCCCTAGCATCTTCAAGAAGTGACATCATAAATAGCCTCATATGTAAATCTTCATATGGCACACATATGTCTTGGACGAACACATTTAAATTCTTTAAATGCTCTTTAGCAGTGATTGCATTACTCCCTGTAAATTTGGGCACCATACCCCTCCAACTGCCATCTATAGAGTAAGGGTATAACTAAAAACCCGCTAAATCAAACTGTCTAATCATTGCTGCATATTGGTGAGGGGGAGGAATAGGTGGACACTGATGTTGGTGCAAGGGATTATTGTACTGTGCGTTATACTATGGGATAAAAGGCTGACTAGGACGTGGATGCATACCTGTATGCTAAGTAGGAATGTGAGGTGGATGGTTTGGTTGTATGTATTGATTCCCTGTCTGATTGTGAGGAGCATTTGATTGATTAGAGGGACCTACACCTTTATCACCCTGCTTATGAGGTAGAACATACTTTGGGCAACTAGCCATCTGATCAGTAACTTGAGTTTTCTACAATTTAGCCTCTAATTCCTCTATCCTCTTCCTCTGTAATTCAAATTGTGCTTTTACTTCCTCAGGAAGCTCATGATCAATAAACACATTTTGGTTACTTTTCATCTTTTGATCATATTCATGTTGAATTCTGATTCATTCAGCCTCAAGTGCAGCTTCAAACTTAGCCAGTTTCTAAGGATCAAGAGAAGAGAAAGGATTTCTTCGATCTTCAAGGGTACAAAGTTTTTCACTTGAATTATCTCTCCATGTATCATAGCGATCACATGTTTCAAAATGTGCTCTTGATGTTTTATCTTTATCTGTCATGCACATGTCCTCACTTATTCCTTTCCCCTAATCAACCTTGTGATCTTTGTGTGTCCACTTACTGCTGCTAGTAGGAGCTCCAGTATCACCTCCCTTGTATTGAGATCTTCTTCCATTCATGTTTGAAAAAATGCAATATTTCTTTCAGAGTCGCCACCTACTTTTCCAAAAGTAGGAAAATGATTATTTCTAATCTTTTACCCAGCAGAATCACTCTTTCTGAATCTTCTCAAATTATAACCTTTTCTTCAATGACTCTATAATGTGGTCTTCAACTGAATTTTTTGGTATAGTCCCCAACAGAGTCGCCAATTTTTTAGCTCTCAAAAATGCAAGTAAAGATACCTCAAGAGGCTGCCAATCTCTTGATATGTTTTAGGGTAACAGAAAAGGTTGAAAGAATTCAACCTTCTACTCTTTAGGTGCCGCTAAACCTAGGTAGGTGTAGCTTACTGAATGAAGTAGACTTTATGTATTTATGATTATCTTTCTTGCAGTGATTTGTCCACAATGGCAAATAGGAGTGAACAAATGAATTCAAACTTGATATAAATAGAAATCGTTTGATCTAAATCTTAAAATGCTTAATTAAAAAATATAAAGAAAACAAATGAATCTTAATGATGAAACTACAGAGACCAATGCCTTATTGGGTATGCGAAGTCAAATGAAATCAAGATGAACAACACTTCTCTAGAGAAAACTCAAATTATCTGGCATATATTATGTTTACAACTTGTATAAACATGCAATACTATAACTACTAGGCTCTACTTTAATAATCTAGATGAAACTCTCTGATTACTATGATCAACTAAAATGATTTAATCTTTTCTTGAAAGAACCAATTGATTAATCACACAGATATAACAAATGTGCATTGATAAACTAAACATAAACTTGTTATGTCAATTTAAAAAACTAGAAAGCACCAATCTTGGAGACAACTTAGTAGTATTTTTATTGAATTTAATAGACAATTGACACTAGAAAAATGTAGCAACATCAACTGATTTTCATAAATACCTCCATTTTGAAAACATGCATCAATAGTCTCTGATCTCAGAATTTTATTGTATTGTGTCCATCTAATTTTCCTACTTTATATCGAATAAATGATAGCTGATAACTAATGATATTTTACAATTACAAAATTCCTATTTATAGACCAGCATCAAGAAAATAAATCATATTGAAACTCCATGTCAAACTGCAACAGTATTTTAGCAATTTACATGTTGGCCTTAGTATTTCAATTTCTATTTTTCATCAGTGAAACAATTAGCGAGACATATCGTATAGCTATTTCAAAGGAAATTCAATCGTTAATCACTCCACTTGGTGTTACCTACCTTCGCCGTGACTTGTTTGAGTCGGGAAGATGTCTTGCAGATTACATTATGTTCCAATGAGAGCCCCTGCAATCAAAATGGTCACCGTAACATATCACTCTCAGGAAAACCTTTTATAGAGCACACAATGTCACACTGAAAGTCATCATCCAATCTAAGTCGCTAAGACAAAAACACACTCTCACCAACAAAGTCCTTCATTGTTTTCCATCGGTGAGACCGAAGGTCACTCGCCGAGACCTCTTATTGAGAACCTTAACTCATACCGATATCGCATCCCATTATGTTGTCGGTCAGCGAGACACAACAAACCTCTCACCGAAAGCCATTTGAGAGAAACCCTTTATGCTCCATCGGTGAGACATATACACTTCACTAAGACCTTTCATCGATAGCTCCAACTCTTACTGATATGAATCCTCTTGCCACCGGTTGGTGTAACAATGTGGATTCGTTATGACCTTACACCGAAAGCAACATGTCTGGCCGAAGCAAACATTTGTGCACAAGTCAGTAAAATAAGAAAGACTTGCCATGGCATTACCCTGAAGATGATTTCCTTTTCCAATATGCCCATTTCGATGTCGGTCGGGGAGACACAATGAAATCGATTAGACCTCATCCTGATTGTATAACTCCTGCCGATGTGAATCCTCCACTATCGCCAAAATAATGCAAATGTCCTACCAAAATTTTTCTGCATGCAAACCTCAATCGCTGTGACATCAAATGAGTCTTTATGATAGGCACCACAAACTCATGTTAGCAGAAAACGCAAAATGGGTCGGGGAGACAATGGTATTCTCACACCGATATGGACCATGATGTGAAAAATGGACTCGATAGATTTATGGGGCTAGATGGGAAAAATGTAAGCAAAATGTCATGATGGAGGGCCCTTATGCTTATGATGATAATTATTTTGGAAACTCAGGGGGATGAAAAACATGTTAAATCATCAGATTTTTACAGTTCCAACACCCCCCATAAGAAAATTAAGTTTATATTTTGTTTTGTAGGTATTTTCTTGTATTCAAATCGAAAAATTAGTTTGGAAGGGAAGGAGAGAGATTGGAGTATAGATATGAACTTGAAATTCCCAAAAAATAGAATGAGACTGATTCACCAAAAGTGGTAAATGAGTCCCACTACCAGTGTTTTTTAGGATTTTTGCATATTTAGATACCATTTTTATTGGAACCTATTCCTATATAAAAACCCTGATCTGGAAGTGATTCATCCAGATTGGCGAATGAGTCCTAGTAGGTCAAAAAGTCATAAATTTAGTGTTCCAGAATCCATTCAAGTGTGCTTCAAATGTGTAGGTTCACATCTTTCATCTTGCAGCTTTCAGTTTTCCTTCATTTACATTTATAGGTCATTTTATAAGTCATTGCATCATATTAGGGTTTAGTGTTACATCTTTCATCACATTTGTCTTTCCAAGTCCTGACTTGGTGGTGAACCCCTCATTAGTTTACAAACACACACTAGGATAGCCTTATTACAAGATCTCTTTCTCCTTTGCATTGAGATCTCTAGGGTTATCCTTGAAAGGAATAGCTTGAAAGTGGGTGTACTCTATGTCCTAAGCCTTATGAAAGCATATAAACCCCATTTTAAGAGGTTATATAGACATTATCATTCAACTTCCTATTGTGAATTATTTAGATGATGATGAATAGATTACTAAAACTGGTGAGAAGGTGCATAAGGAAATAAATACATTGTTTTCCTCCTGCATGAGTTTAAATGATAATTCGCCTAGGAAGAGTCTTGAAATTTGTAATGACCCTAGTTCGGGACATGTTATTGTCCCTTTAGCTAGTTTCTCACCTTTGGTATACAATGAACATGATTGCAATGTAGACAACCTTCTCTAGGTTGGATCGCATGTGCCTTACTATTCTTTTGGATGATTTATTCTTCTTGTTTTC
Organism: Sequoia sempervirens; assembly: GCA_007258455.2. NCBI lineage: Eukaryota > Viridiplantae > Streptophyta > Pinopsida > Cupressales > Cupressaceae > Sequoia > Sequoia sempervirens. The sequence continues at coordinate 347,988,687 of VDFB02353493.1, read as the reverse complement.
TTTATGTATGATTACATGTGCATAATGTGATCCCTCATGATGTTCTATTTGATTTATCTTTCTCTCTTTGTGACATTCCTCTATTTGTATCTATTGATGGGTGTTTTCTCACTTTTCAACATAGGTAGCACACAAGTGCACTACCTCTCTTGAAAGGAAACTTCCTACAAACAAGTTGTAGAAAATTACCCCAATGTCTCTTAGGTATCAAGTCATGACTTGCAAATAACTCAATAGATTGATGTGATTTTGTATTAATCACAAGGGGCATGGATAGTTGCTACATTGGAAGGAGATTGGATCTTCAAATGGAGTTTTCTAGATTTCAAGAGTGATTTCTAATTGCTACAAGTTCAAAATAGTAGTCTAAAACTCCATGTGGAACATCAGATTTGGCTTTACAATGATGTTTGAACTTTTCCTAGACAACTATTTCAAAGAAAGTTCAAAAGGAAAAAGGGAGGTAAGAGTTCCTAGACCTACAACTACTGATGAATAGCTATTTAATGGAGGATGATACAGTGGACAACCTTCCTAAAATTGAGTTCCACTTAACCAAACAATAATTCAATTTCATGAAAATAGTGCTATCTTCTAAGGTCTATAGATTTTTAGATATTCATTCACCATAAAGCATGAATAAAAGATGAATTTTAAGTGCAACAATGGATTATTGTTTAGATTAGCTTTACACTATTGTTTATCATCAATAACTAGCAAAAGACATGAACATGGAAAGCTTCAACACCATAGCATTCTTCAATATAAATGGAAAACATCAACTAACTACTAAAACTACTTGAAAACAACTAGAAATATGAGCTAAATCTATATAAATGTATCAAATATGAGGAGATGAATCATACAACATGAGAGAAACACAAGAATCCACCAAAAGCAATGAAATTCTATTAAATTTTTTGCAACATTTCCTTACAATAACTCAACTCTCTCTTTGAAACTGATAGGAGACCACCTATTTATAGTTTTCTAAAAATGAAATGAATGGATAGGATTTACTCTCATTGTGTGGCCAAGATTCATTTTACATTAGGGTTTCACCTACCCCCAAAATATACTAATATAAAATACAATTTTGTATTTTCTCTATTTCATCCTGTAGTGGCCTGATACTATAACAATTTTGTCTTCTAGTGACTGCTTTCTTTTCTCAGCTTATATTGTCAAGAACTCATAATCTATCACTGGCTTCCCTTAATTCTTCTAAATAGTGGCATACTCCATGAATTTCCCAATCAACACTTGAAGCTTATTCCACTCCATAATATCAGATTGAAGAACATCGAAGGTCAACTTCTTAGATTTGCTAGTAATTAGCTCCTAGTTCTTTTTACAATTTGGTTTGGCCTTAGTGACTTGTTCTGACTGGATGGAGGCCCTAGTAGCAAAATCCATGAATTCTAGTGTTAGTGAGTCTGCTGCCCCTTGTTCCATCTACTTATAGAAGTATGGCCTGATCTTCTTTGGATCTAGCTCTACAATAGACATATCATAATTTGTCATCAGTTTTAGGTACTCTTCATTGTCCATCATGTGCTCCTTGACCCATTTGAGGTCAAGCTCAACTTCATACAACACTCTCTACAGAACATCCCTCCTATGATCTAGTGCAATTTTCCATGTTTCTACTAGCTAGTGATTGTCCTTTACAAGGATCAACTCCTTCTCCCATGTTTTCTCAAGCATTTTGAAAATGGCCTCAAGCTTAAGATAAGTAATCCTGTAGAGCTTGGTGAATTGATGACAAATCTTTTATGTTCCCTCTAGTTTCTTTTGCACATCTTGAAATTTATTGATCATCTGGACAATGTTTCCTATGCCCATGTCACCATTATAGAGCACCTATTGGAACCAATCTATAGTAGCCTTAGTCCAATTCTTCATCTTCTCCACCTTGGAGAGTTCTTCTTGGGAGAGGAGTGGGGGTGAAGAGGATGTAGTTGGAGCTTCTTCCTCTAGAGATGTCCATTGTTGGATATAGGTGCTGAGGTCTACCACTGGTTCCTTCAGTTCCTCCTTAGACTAATGATCCTTATTCATCTATTTCATTTTTGTGGCCACTTAAATTCATTGATTTTTTGCTCTCTTGTAGTAGTACCCATGTCGATGGTGGAAATTATATAGTTGACCCCCTCTCCTTTATATACCACTGGGGTGGCTATCTACATAGTTCTTGATCCTAATGCATCGATGGTGATCTAAGAATGTACCCTTGGCTTCTTTTCCTTCTTTATCTTCATTTGTGCTCTTGACAAGATAGCTTGAAGTTGGGCCTTTAGATCAATGAGGGCTGGGGTTTTCTTTTGCAATTGTGTCTTGATCCAATTAGGAAGTTGAGTCTCCCCATTTGGTGATTCACGATCACCTTCCTCTTTCTACTCATGTTGGGGTTGTTCCTCTTCATGTCTTAGAGCTTCTCATTTGGTTCCTTCTTATTCTTTGTCTTAGTCCTCAATATTATGATATGTTGTCTTTCTAACTTAGTGATGACTATGTTCTCCTCAGTGATGCCTTCTTTCTGAAGTTTCCTTTATGCTTCTTGCTTGAGTTCTATGTGATATTTTAGCCTGGGACTCTTCTTAGGATCATCCTCTTCCTTCTTTTCTTTTTTCTCTCCTTCTTTCTCAAGCAATAACTTTTCTTCTTCAACAAGGCCTTTTTCTTTCCCAACTAATGGAGGCTCCTTGAACATCTCCACATTCACTACAGTGTCTTCCTTATCTTCAAGAGGCTTCCTTTCATATTCTAATGTAGAGGTGGGGAAAGATCAAATTAAAATGTATTCAAACTCCCAAAAACACAATTTTCCTCAAGGGAAACTTGCTCCAACTAGCCAAACCACAAAACCTCATTTTAAGCCAATTTGAGGAGGGTTTAATGAAAATATGGGTTCTAAGACCTATCATAACATTATAGTGCCTTAGACCTTCATAAAATGACCTTCAAAAACTCAAAACACTATCACATATATAGTTCCAATCATATTTTTCCAAAACCTTACTTTAGTTCCTCAATTTCACATGGAAAACTCATGAAAACACCCTAGGGCATCACCCTAAAACCATAAAAAACTGAATTTCCTATCTCCCAAACCATTGGTACATGTAAAATACCATGAAACAAGTCATTCCACCAAGTTACAGGGCTGGAAAGCAGGCGGAATGGCTATAACATCACTTTTACACTAATCAAACCCTCAAACTAGTTAGAAACAGGCAGTCCTAGAAAAATGAAGAGATCTCCCTCAAAACTCAATATTAGAACTTATAATTGGATTTAAATGAAAGATATTTCATGCCCCTACAATATTATATAAGCCTTAGAGCATATGGTGGTGGTATAGATCCGTACAATGCTTGCAAAGTTCAGGAAAATAGGAAAAACATGGGATTTCAGACCACCCGGTAGTAAAATGAGGATATCTCACTTGATTCGTGATGAAATAACACCATTCCAACACCAAAATAAATGCTATTCAATTATTTATCCATCCATTATAGGCTTGGAGTGTGGAACAATACGTACAGGTCATACAATGCACGTGATCAGCAATTTCTTAATGGAAAACACAAAAAATAGCAAACTTTTTATTAGAAACTCATTCCAAACTTCTTCAACAGCCTCCCCTTCAAGATATTACAACAATATATCATGATACCACCTGAAAAATACCTCTTGGGGCGTTCAACTACCATAACCACCATTTAATTAGATTCTAAGATGATAATTTTGCCAATTTTGCTCTTAATCACTATCCCATTACAACTTGATCAACTTGATTTTTGCAAATACCACCTAACTGACCTATTAATCCCTCCAATACATTTAAAATGGTCATTGGGACCTTATTTAACATGGAATAAGACCCTACTCCCCATATCCCTTAAAACTCATGATTTCACATGGCTTTTGCATTATGAATTAAACTGACAAATTCAACTAAATGATTCAAAACCCTTTCAAATTACATTATGACTTGTCCTTTAGACCTTATTAATCATAAATGAACAAAAGACACACCTAGGTATCAACTTAGACTTCACAAGGTGTAGGTGCTCCTGCACCATACACCCCCCCATAAAAAGGACTCTTGCACCAAGAGTGGAAACTTGTTCTTGGCCTTCTCATTGCTGCTTCAAGCATCTTCAGACTTGTTACTGATCTCTTTAGTCCTGGATAAAAATTTGGTGTTGTTCTAGGCCTTAGACCTGCAGAAAAACAAACATTATAATCATATAAACCCTTTCTCTTCCTTGCTCCACCCATACATGGATAGCTCCTCACCATTCCTTGCACATTCTGCCTTACTAGCTCTGTGATTAGACCTGCATGCCTCTACTTAATTTGTTCTTTTTGTAATGCCCCTAGACCTACCATGTCACTATCCTCTTGTACCCCTGCACTAACAACTTTATCCTCTTTTGCATTACCAAATTTCACTTGTCTTTCACTCACTGCCTCATCAAGTTGTTTTGTTACTATCAAATCAGACTTAGGTACTATATTTCTTGCAAAATTTGTTTGTTTCTCAACCTTTCTCTTGACTACAGGGAATTCAATGGCTCCTACTAACACACTTTCATGCAAATTCACTGTCAACACTTCTTTTACCCCTGCATCAAACCTTATACCTGCATTTTCAGTCTTAAAAAAGGGGACAACATCAAAAAATTGGTTCTCCTTCATTACATTTATAGGTTCCTTCTTGCCACACATTATGACCTTTGCTTTACCTTTAGCATCTTCTACAAGAGGAGTTAACACAAAAGAATGACCATCTTGAACTATGGTGTAAGTATTTTCCCTACCATCATACAATGCCCTCTTGTCATATTGCTAAGGTCTTCCTAATAAGAGATGACAACAGTCCATTGGAAGAACATCACACACAACACTATCATGATAACCACCAATTTGAAAATCCACTATAGCCTTTTCAGTCACCAACAAAGATTGATCATCAATTAACCATGAGATTTTATAGGAACATTCATGAGGAATCTTTTTCAATCCTAACTTATTGACCATTTCACATGACAACACGTTTTTAGTTGAGCCAGAATCAATGACCACTCTACATACCTTGTCCTTGCACTTACAATTTGTCTTGAAGAGACTTTTCCTTTGCAAAGGTGCTTCCTCTTTTGCTACCTTCAAGATTGTTTTTCTCACCATCAACATTTCCCCAACCTCAGGATCTACATTCCTACTTGGAGAACAGTGACTTTCACACTGCTCTTCCTGTAACAATTGTGCTCTTCTATCAATCTTCTTGTCTCCACTAGAAGAACTACCAACCCTCTCAAGACACTTCCATGAAGGATGGCTAAACTCATTGCATGTGTAGCACCTTCCTACAAAATCATGAGAACCTCTACCAATACCAAACCTTCCTCTACCTCTAAAACCAAAATCACCTCTAGAATCATTGTGATCTTTTCCATTGTTTGCTCCTTCTTGATCTTCATTTGGCTGCTTTGATGTAAAAGGTATTCCTCTTCCTCTTGCACTAGGACCACCTCTTCCTCTTATTGCTTTCTCTTGTCTCCTCTTAAGCTTCTCCTCCACTCTGATTTCCATTTGATAACAATCCTCTACACTCCTAGGGTTAGCCAAAACCAATTCATCCTGTACATTAAGCCTTAAACCACCAACATAACTAACAATATTTTCATCTTCATTCTCATGATGACCAGATCTTAAACTTAGTTTATAAAACTCCTCAGAGTAAGACTTAATATCCATTTCCCTTTGTCTTAAGTTTTGTAATCTCTTAAACATTTGAACTTGGTGATCTTTGGGTAAGAATTTACCTTTCAATTTTGATATCATCTTGTCCCATGATGTGATCTTAGACTTTCCTTGTTTCCTCCTCTCAGTCTGGAAGTAATCCCACCATACCAATGCATGACCCTGCAACTTAGTCTTTGCAATCCTTACTCTTTGATCCTCAGGAACTTCTTCACATTCAAAATGGTTATCTAATGCAGCAATCCAATCAAGTAGTTCTTCATCATTTAGACTACCACCATATTTAGAAACATCAAGTTTTACCTTAGGCTTGTCACCTTTCACTGCCTTCAACAACTTTGCCATTCTTTGGTCTTCTGAATCAAGTTCTTCTTCCATGTCTTCAAACTCCTCACCTTCCTCTTCTTCTGTCTCACTCTCTTCAGCATCTCTTCTCTTGTTTTTCTCCAGGTTTATGACTCTCTCTTCCAACTCTTTGAGTTCTCTTGCATGCCTTTCCTTCATCTCCCTCATCTCTTTAGCCATATCTTTGCTCTTTGGAGGCATCTTGTCAACCTTTCCTTTTCTTCAACCTGAAAAATGCAAACCAAAACCTACTCCTTGCTCTAATACCACTATGATGCATAGGCGGGGAAAGATCAAATTAAAATGTATTCAAACTCCCAAAAACACAATTTTCCTCAAGGGAAACTTGCTCCAACTAGCCAAACCACAAAACCTCATTTTAAGCCAATTTGAGAAGGGTTTAATGAGAATATGGGTTCTAAGACCTATCATAACATTCCAATTCCTCAGAACTTCATAAAATGACCTTCAAAAACTCAAAACACTATCACATATATATTTCCAATCATATTTTTCCAAAACCTTACTTTAGTTCCTCAATTTCACATGGAAAACTCATGAAAACACCCTAGGGCATCACCCTAAAACCATAAAAATTGCATTTCCTATCTCCCAAACCATTGGTACATGTAAAATACGATGAAACAAGTCATTCCACTGAGTTACAGGGCTGGACAGCAGGTGGAATGGCTATAACATCACTTTTACACCAATCAAACCCTCAAACTAGTTAGAAATAGGCAGTCCCAGAAAAATGAAGAGATCTCCCTTAAAACTCAATATTAGAACCTCTAATTGGATTTAAATGAAATATATTTCATGTCCCTACAATATTATATAGGTCTCAGAGCATATGGTGGTGGTACAGATCTGTACAATGCTTGCAAAGTTTGGGAAAATAGGAAAAACATGGGATTTCAGACCACCCGGTAGTAAAATGAGGATATCTCACTCGATTCTCAATGAAATAACACCATTCCAACTCAAAAAGAAAGGTTATTCAATTATCTATCCATCCATTATAGGCTTGGAGTGTGGAACAATACGTACAGGCCGTACAATGCATGTGATCAGCAATTTCTTAATGGAAAACACAAAAAACAGCAAACTTTTTATTAGAAACTCATTCCAAACTTCTTCAACAGCCTCCCCTTCAAGGTATTACAACAATATATCATGCTACCACCTGAGAAATACCTCTTGGGGTGTTCAACTACCATAACCACCCTTTAATTAGATTCTAAGATGACAATTTTGCCAATTTTGCTCTTAATCACTATCCCATTACAACTTGATCAACTTGATTTTTGCAAATACCACCTAACTGACCTATTAATCCCTCCAATACATTAAAAATGGTCATTGAGACCTTATTTAATATGGAATAAGACCCTACTCCCCATATCCCTTAAAACTCATGATTTCACATGGCTTTTGCATTATGAATCAAACTGACAAATTCAACTAAATGATTGAAAACCCTTTCAAATTACATTATGACTGGTCCTTTAGACCTTATTAAGCATAAATGAACAAAAGACACACCTAGGTATCAACTTAGACTTCACAAGGTGTAGGTGCTCCTGCACCATATTCCACCTCTTCTCCTATATCCTAGAGCTATTGGGATAGCTCTTCTTCAAGCTCTTGGTCCGAGGTCTCTATTTTGTACTTGGCATTGAGAGCTTCAGCTTCCTCCTCTAAAGATTGTGACTTCTCCTCGTTAGTTTCTACCCTATCCACACTTATGCTCATTCTGCCCTTGGGGTGCTCAAAGTAATCATCCTTAAAGGGATGCTCTAGTTCATCCATTATTCCTTTGAAAACTCCCCTTTTTTTTTATCCATTTCCTCTAATATCTACATACTTTCCTCCATTTTCAGTGGCTCTGTGGGTGGTGGAGAAACAAGTAGGCCAACAACAATTTGGGCGATCACTACTTGTACAGTGGGGTTTAATATCACCCCAGAGAGCTCAGCTGGTATTCCTAGCTTGTACTTTGCAAACACTTTAGGAAAGGTGAGAGGAGGCATAATAGTTGTGGCAATTGAAGATAATGTGGTAGAGAGAGTAGATGAACTCAAAAATTTAGCTGTGTCTATGTACTCTTGCACTATAAGGGTTTTTCACCTAAAAGGACGAAGATAGAACCCAAAAATTATGATGGTTCACTCAAACTAAGGAATTTATTATGTAATTATGAATAAATTCAATGATATAAATGTACCTAATTGATAAAAAATGATTGATTATGAATGCAAAACTAATGAAATATGCAATGCTTGAAAACACAATGTGATATGCAGAAATAAACTAAAAACATAAACTATAAATGTAAATAGAATTGAATGAGACTAAACAGAGTGTACCTAGAGGTGCTAATGCTAGAAGATTTAAGAATTTGGAAAATTCATTGTTGATGACTAGTGGAACTCATTCTCCACTGATGGCAAAGCAATCCTACTTCTGGTAAAATGACCTAAAACTGGTTTCCGACTATTAGGAACTAAATTCTAACTAAATCAACTTTTCTAGCCTATAGGTGGGACTCATTTTCCACTAATGGAGAATTAGTGCTCCAAAATTCTACAAATTCAAGGGTCAATTTTTTAGGTCCATATTTGCACTTGTCTTCTTGTCGGGTTGACAGAGTCAAATCTGCAGAAAACAAGCTAAATGTTGTCTCCAATCTTGAATTAGGGTTTGGTTTACTTGAATCACTTTGATGACTTGTTGACCACCTTTCAACACCTATTTATTTGACAAATTTTCCTACAAGACTTACAAAAACACAGGGAAAGAGGGGGGAAATGGTTAAGGGTTAGACTATAGAGATTTGTCTTGGTCAAATCCCACTTTGGTAATCAAACCCTTGATAAAGAAAGGAATGATGAATAAACAACATGCAAGTTTCCTAAACTCACCAAATCCTTGTTGTAGAAGTCTAAAGATATGTCAATGGCTACTCCAAGATGCTTGATATTTGCTTGATCAAATGATGTAATGATGCTTTGAATGCAAAAGTGCTAATTGATGTTGAATGAGTGAATGAGAGGAATAGGGGTTAAAATGGATGGAAAAACACTTATTTTGTACACACTCATGCCCTAATTACCCAAGAATACATCACAGGCCAGCATAAGGTCTTAATGAATAAAAACCCAAAATAAATTTTGAGCCAAGAGGAACTCATTTGCCACCCATGGCAAATTGGTCCCACTCTAGGCTTGCAAGTGGGTGTTGAAATAATGGATGTTGAATCATTCAATGAAGATATGCACACTTCAATGGATATTTTCCAAGAAGAAATTCACCCTCACAAAAAGTGTTGCAACTAAGGGCATCCAAACTATGATTGATATTGATCTAGAATATGATTACAAATGTACATATGCCTTGAATATATATGTAAAGATCAAAATTTTCCATTCCATACAAAATAAAATAAATGAGTAACATTCATTTCAAGTAAGGAGATAGGAGTACATCCATATAAATGATATATCCATAATAGGTATACCAAGAGTTATCCATAAACACTCAAAGTAATTTCATACAACATTATCAATGTACATACACCATTAAGGGTGTTACAAATCATCTATTCCAATGATACAATAAACAAATCATCTATTTCAATGATACCAAAATGTAAAGGGTCTGGAAAATTCAATTACTAACTACTACCCTTAATTTCCAAATTAATTTAATAGAATCAAAAAATTATATAATGGGGAAAGAAAGAGGAATCATTAAATAATTTTCAATCACTTATTAATACAAATGGAATGACATCCATATCAATGAATCAAGGTAAATAAAAATAATCTCAGATAAGTGATTTATCAGTATAAGTGGGATTCATCTTTATTTAAAGTGAATAACTTACAAGTGCAACATAACTAACCATTCTAAGGTTGATTTTACATGATAAGCTTGCTCATCAATGTGTCCACCACCTAGACCTACAAGAAAATGTTAGTGAATAGGGGTTTTCCTTGGTCAAACCCCACTTTGGTAATCAAACCTTGAAATGATAAGAAATAAGATACATGAATGGAGAATGATTACTTAATGATATTGTTACTCACTAGAACTCTAGCCTTATGCTCTTGCTTGATCATGATATATCTTGAATAGAATGCTTCTTGAATTATGAAATCTTCATTACATATGTTAGCTGCAATACAAATCATGATACATGAATGAATTTAACATGATGATTAGGCATTGAGGGTTACTAATACAACAATGATGGTAAGAGATCCATCGCTTGACAAATAAATACTTTATAAAAGATAACACTATTAAATGATTAAATATTAATAAACATGTTACTGTACAGTTTTGAATGATGTACTTTAGCTAGAAAACAACTTTTTTTTACTAACCATTTTTCCTCAAGAAATTCATAGGAAGCTTATGTACATACATATTTATTCTAATATGAATAAGGAAGGAACTACCAAACAATATTTATATATTGTTCAATGAATTTCAAATGAAACATGAGTCTATATATTAAAAATAAATCATACAAAAATATTGGTTTAATTTCTTATATATATATATATATATATATATATATTTGTTACTATAAATAAGAACTCCTATCTGCATTTTATTCCCAAACTTATCCCTAGGGCTTGAAGGAGTAATATATCCTAAAGAATGAATATCTTAACTACAAATGATTGCTTCAAATAACTCAACAACAAGAATCTTATAGAATTACCAAGTACCTCTAGAAAATATCTAGTAGTGACATGAACTCCATTAAAAGGCTCATACTCATATGAATATATTTGCATAAGACACCATATGTGATTAAAATATCTTACCTCTTTTACACCATCTTGTTGTTACATGACTTTATGGGTTGCCTCTGCTCTTCATGGGGGAGACCTGCACATAAGAAAATCGATGATGAGACGTCCATTAGAAAAACATCCAGTGGGGCCTCCAAAGAATGTAGAACCATATGATGGCTTCTATATAATCATTCTGAAAGGAAATGCCTCTACCACATTTCCAGTGTCACTGTACGATTCTCCAAACACAAACAATGTTGATGCCCCTTTCGTTGCTCTGCAAGGTAATAATACCAATACCATCCATAACAACATTGTTGTTTCTTTACTTCCCCTTCCAGAATTGTACAAGTATGCCATTATCAACCTGATACAAAGTTAGAAGAATAGTTCCTATGAATGACAAAGATTTGGTACTTCTTATTGCTTTGAGATCATCATAGAATTGCATTGTTATCAGGGTAAACGCCATGATGCAGGATGCCTTTGTTTTTCCTACTGTCATCTTTGAATGAGACTAGGTAGACTGATAAGATTCTTTTATTTTATGGAATTTAAGAGACCAGACAAACACCGTGCTTCCAATCGTAAAAAAATTGAGATAGTCCAAAATACAATGATTCCTTATAACTATTGAAGAAGCATATTTCAGCTTACTATATAAGATATTTCCTATCACTGATATTTATATTAGGAAAATCCATTGTCTATCTTGTTTTCAATAGCTTAATGATAAACATAAACAAAGAACACTCATTTTATGGTATACGAGTTCTCACTGAGGAATTAAAAAAGAAAACATTTCAAGTAACCAAATCTATTCTCATATTTGGAAAAAAACGTTGAAACTCAGATCAATATTTCAAAAGAGTTAAAAGTGAATCCTCCAAGAATTTGAATTACAAAACCATTTTGGATTCAATTATTTCTTGAACATATCATGCATTGTTTTGAAGAGAGAACTTAGTTTTCAGACACCTAACTACTCCTTAGACAAACCTGAGACCTACGGATTTAGATCCAAACAAAAGTCTCCCTACCAATAAAACAGATTGATATAATATCCAAAATTTCTTCATATAGATTCTAAAAAATAAAACCCAATAGCTATTTGATTGAATGTTTTAAGATTGTGATAGAAATATTTTAAGCATTAGACAAACATCAGAGCATAATCAACAAGAAAAAAATAGCATAATCAGGTACTTTAATTTTGATTATTGAGCTTCAACATAATGCTAATTCCTAAAGACAAGATGCATATAAAAATAAATAGAGTTTGAGAGAAAGGTGTTGTGCAGGTTTTGTACACATGCCCCATTGAAAGCAAGGACCCTCTTTTTCTTTCGCTCTTGTTCTTTTGGCCCTTTGATTTTGAGGTTTTGTGTTGCCTTGGCATGTGCTTAATATGTTTATCTTGCTTTCCCAACTATTTTTAACAAGTTCCATATTCAAAATCTTATGTTTTGGGAAAAGTTCAAGATTTTAACCCCATTTCAGGATTTTTCGGTCCATCCGGATTTTCCTAGATTTCATCCAAGCTCCAGAAAATGGGTTTTAGTGTTGTAGTTCGAGAATTTATTGTCTTCGTGGAATTACGCCTGGGTCAGATTTTTCTAAACTTTTGTTTGGTTGTCGGGTTTCTAAGTTTAACTGGTTTTTGGGGACTCTTGCCATTATGATTTATCTTTTGCATTCTCTTGAGTTGGGGTATTTTGATCTAGTTGTGTTTTTTCATTTTAGACTTGCTTGGAGTCTGAATTCCTATGTGTTTGGGCATTTTGTGGCTTGCTCTATGCATTCATGGTTAAAATTTAGGGTTTTGACCTTGGAGCCATCGCCAATATCGATTGAATTACCCTTGAGAAAATTTTAAGTTTGGATCCATCAATGAGTGATTTTGTATTTGAGCCTGGGTCCTCAAATTTGTGATCTTCGATCAATTTCAGCGAAATTGTGTGAAAGGATGGGAAATTTGGGTTTTCTGTTGGGTTCAGGATTTTCCCGTTCCTTTGTATTTTCCCTATTTTCCTTGACTGCAGCATTTTCCTAGAATCTGGCTTTTTTCCTACTTGCGGATTTCTGCTCCCTCTGGATTTTCCTGAAATTCCCGTTGCCCCTTCATTTTCCAAATTTTTTTGACTGTTGATTGTTTTTGCCAGAAATTGCCTAGTCTGGATTTTCCCAAAAATCCCTTTTTGGCCTAGATTCCATGGAGGGGTGAAAATCCCGAATTGTGTATAAATTTTACATTAACGATATTTTGCGAGATTTCGATCTTTGCTTGGATTTATTTGAATTTTGACTATGTTATTAATGAGGGGCTAATTCTTCATGTTATAATGGATATTATTGATGGTGGTTGTTGCTAAGTGCAGGTTGGATTTAACAAGGTTGATAAGATAACTCTAGAGGAGATTACCTCGAATGAAGGAAGATTTAAAGTGTTTATTACTTCACCTATGGCCAACCTAGATGAGTCCCATGCATTTAATGTGTATCTTATTTATTATTTTCTCTTGGCCGACCTATCTGGGGCTATTTTATTTTTGTAAAATCTATATTGGGCCGACATGTTCTGAGGTTTTCTATAAATATGGCATTTCACCTCATTTGTAAAGGGGTATTTTTAGTAGAAGTCACTAGAGATAGTTCTTAGAAGAAATTAGGGTAGTAAAGTAAGAATTAGGGTTAGGAGTTAGTCAATTCTGGAGCAAGTGTTGTAATATAACATTAGAATTGTTGCTCAAATTGGGTGATTCAATACAATTGAAGGGAATTGTAATTTTTTCTGGTGATCTCTTTTTTGTTGACTTATCTTGCGTGGTTCTTATGATTCTATCTTTCAAATTGCTCAAGGTTATTAGATGTATGTTAGATCTGATTCAATGGTGTTCATGATTTGATGCTTGAAGTGTTTGTAGCAATCCCTAGTCAATACTTTTTGTAGCTAGCTGATTGTTAGTTGCTTTGCAAAGTTACCCTGGATCTTATATTCATTGTGCTTAGTTCAATTGTGGAGATTTATAAATTTCAATCACAATTGGGTTGTCCTGGATGAATGTTCATGATCTGAAAAATCTTAATACCTTAGAAGATTGCACTGTTTCTGTGAGATTGTAGATTTATCTTGGTCAAGCTGGAATTAGTTTATGAGGGATTGGTCCATTTCAAGTATTTCATCATTTGCATTATTAATCTTAGTAGTAGTTAAATTTAGATATCTCTTTGAAGCCATAACCTTTTGTTATTTATTTATTGTTTGGATTAGATTTAGGGTTAAAGTATCATTACATTGCCATATTTGATAAATTCAAGATTTAGTCTTTGCTTGTAGTAAGGTCCCTTTGTGATTACTAACATTTTCACATTTATCGCTGAGTTGTTTATGCATTGTCAAGACCTGACATTAGAGACCTTGCGGTTATCACTTGAGGCATGTTGAGAGAGATTTTACCTTTCAAGAGAGATAGGATTTCATATTATGTCTGAGTTGTGCAGAAAACATCATCAATAGATTAGCACTAGAAGGAGGGCCTGAATAAGCAAGCTGGGTCAATTTTTGTCTGTCATCTCTCCTGAAAGATTTAGAGGAATAACTAGATCTACTCTAGGATAAGAATAATTTCAAGAATTGCAAGCCCCTACTAGGTTGAGAAGGACCAATACAAAGGGAGAATCATCATCCAACCAACCAATTCCATCATCTCCATCATCCCCATGTTCATGAAGTTCATTTGATTCTGAGTCTAAGGACATCCCCATTCCACAACCACAGCCAATCATAAATTAGCCATTACCACCCCCACCTCCACCAATGGCTTTCGTAGTTGGTAACCCATCTCCCTTATCTTTTAACCATTACAATCCTATGCCTAAGAACTCTGAGCTTTTTTGCTCTAAGTTTCACATTAATGGTCCCAAAAGGACTGCAGAGGAGCATATTAGGATTTTTAAAACTACCCTTAAGGATAGGGAAATTAATCATGAGGATATTGCATGCATATTTTTCCCATATTCCCTTTGGGATGAAGCATTTTGTTGGTATATTCATCTTCCTGCTGGGTCTATCACTACTTGGCTATAGCTAGAGACTACATTTTTATAGAAATTCAAGATCCCAATCAGTGCTAATGAGTTACTTCTGCAGTTTATTGGAGTCAAGAGGGAGGAAAATGAACCAATAGTGGCTTTCAATAATAGATTTCATATGGCTTATGCTAGGCTACAACCCCCTTATGCTATAGATGATGCCTCTGCTAGGGAGGTTTATTATGAGGCTTTGGATATTTTAACATCTACTTTCATCAAATGGAAAGAAAACCCTCCTAGTAGCCTATTTGAAGCTTATAATGTAGCTGCTAAAGTAAGTACAGATTTGAGATAGCACTTGTCTGGACCCTTAGCTAACCAAACACCTATGTTGAGTTTGGTCCCTCAATCACCCTTGGTTTCATGCCAAGGTCATCCCTATCAAACTCAACCCATGCCAAATTACCATCCAAATATGAACCATCCTGCATTCTTTCATCAACAAGCTAATATACCTAGTTATTTGCAGAGCTCGGAGATATTTAATCAATCTTTGAACCATGGGTCACATACTGTTCATATGCAGAATTCAGCTAGTATTGTTCCTCCATCAAACAGTGCAGATAAGGAAAGGCTAGATGCACTCATAGAGCTAGTTGAGAAGCTGAACATTGAATTCAGCTACCTAAGGAACCAGAATAGTCAATCCCAGGTAGCCCAAAGGGGGATTCACTCCAATTATGATCAAAGCAACAGGGATATGTTGCAGGCTCAAGGGTAGAATTTTGATAGGGGACAAAATCTTGATAGGGATCATGGAAGGCAACCACCACTTTAGAATAATAAAGGAGCCTTAACCTCTCTGGATCATCCAAACAATTAGGAGAAATCTAGTGGAGTTTATCTAGGAAGAACAACCCTTTCAGGATGGTGTAGGCTTCATAATACTAATCAACATTCTAAGTTAGACTGTCAAGAATTCTAGACTGTTGTGTCCATTTTCCAGCTAAAAGTTCAACATGCCAGCAATAGCTCGAGTGGGCTGGAGATAGTACCATTTAATCCTTATGAAATATCAGTTATGGTGGTGAATCATGCCCCATTTCCAAGAAGTGAGGAAAATGGACCAGAAGAAGAACAAGATAAAGGTGTTGAAATAGGGTATGTATACAGTGAAGAATCTATAGTTCAATCCTTTGGAAATAATGAGGAGAATGATAATGGCCCATTAGATGAAGAAGAGTATACAACTGAAGAGGTTCAAACATTCCATCATGTTCCTACTCAGTATTTCATAAATGGAGGACAGTCTTACACTAATAAAGGAGGAAGCGTTGAAAGTAACAGGGATGAATTTGTGGTTGGCTCTAAGGATAACTATTCCACCATGACTATAGAGCATCTAGGAGAGCGTCTAGTGGAAGAACTCAATAAAGTCAAAGTAAGTTTCTTTGCTCATGAGTTGTTAAAGAATCCTACAATTAGGAATGCAATACTAGGGTCTCTTGAAAGAGATATGCTTTTTGAACAAAAGGGTGCTTCATACCATGTTGATATAAATAATTTTAAGGAGGTATTTCTATCTGAAACAAGCTTGGGAAATTATGCACTGGTAGTTGACCCTCAAGGATGGGAGACTGAGGAAATCCTCATGTTACATGATATGCCTATTCATAAATCTGACAATGTTGAAGCATTGGTAGAATTAATAGAGGAGGTACAAGAGAAAGTATGGTTGTCAGATCATGTGCATCAAACTATGAAGAATGAGCTCCCAATAAGGGAATTTCAACAAGCCACTAGTGAATGTCTAGTAGAAGAGTCAACTAGCTTTGGATTTGAGAAAGTCATAGAAATTAATGTCGAGGCAGCCCTATAGGAGATTTCAATATAGGAACTTCAACAACCTATTGAAGAACATCCTGTAAGATGTGAAGAACTTAATGAAAGAGTTGATAATCTGAGCAGTCACAATCCAGAACTAGAACAAATGCCAATAGGAGAGGAATTTAGGGAGTCCCTTCACTCCTCACATTCTATTTTTCCTCTTTCTGTGGATAAATTCAGTAAATAAAATTCATACATTTCATGTATTAATGACAAGATAGCTGATGTGATTCATATGGATGTGCAAGAAAATGCAAATGGTGTTGAGAATAACAATGTTGCAGCCATCACTAATGAGCTTGATCAACCTACTTTAGGTAAAGATGTGCTTGAAGATCAGTCTGTGAGGCCTCCTGAAAAACATCATGATGGGGAAGTTACTATACATGATGAGGCTTTTATATTTTCAACATTGATCCCTCATGAAGAAGTGCACACAAGTGAAAAGTTCCATGTTTATACTTCTGAATCTTTCCAATCTCATTTTCACCCTAAATTATTCATTGAAGACTCCAATTCTAGTTTTCATGTTCTGAATGCAAGAGGGATATTGCATCATTATTTGAGACCTCCTACTGACATGGATATCAGCCCTTCACAGATGCAGGATGATGAACACAACATTCAGCCTACAATAGTACAAAATCAGGTTGTTTCTCTCCTTGCTATGAATTCTGAATCTTATCAATTTGATTATGGGAATTTAGAAAAGGAAACTTGCATCCGGATTAATCATGGTGCTAATGAGTCACCTTAGTTATTGATTATTCTTGATTATGAGGTTGAGTTTGAATGCTATATTTTTTAGCTTATTTTGCTGAGTATAAAGATAATTTTCATTTTTGAGGACTGTTACCATTACCTTGTTGCTTGTCCATGCATTGATGCGCCATATGGGGGTGGGTCTCAGTTCACCCTATCTGATAATGAGTTTTTTTGCATCTCTTTGTATATAGTTTGATTTGAATAAATGCAGATTGCTCTACTCTCTTTAAGTTTTATTTTTTGCTCTTGCTTTCTTTAGATTAGGTTGCATTAGTTTAGGGTTTTCTTTCGGTCTAGTTTGTTTTTCTCTGCTCTTTCTTTGGAGGTCTTCTTGTTTTCTTCTGGATGTGTTGCATCTGCATGACAAATATTCTTTTGTCTAGGACTATTTTGAGTATTTCATTGATGAACTTTAATCATGTGTCTTGAATGGATGGTTGAGGTCTTTGTTATCATCATGTAGTCTAAATGTCTAATTTGAAGAGGATGGGTCACTGGTTTAATTTGAATTTGAAGTATTTTGAAATATTATATCTTTTATACATCTTAAAATCTTGAGGTTTTTGTAGGATCCCTGTGAGGTCTTGTCAGGTGAAAAATCATATTTCAGCTTCAGTGCCACTATGGTTCTCAGCCCTGAGTGTGAACTTCATTGTTCATGGGTTGAAATAAAAAAATGAAAAGAAAATAAATATCAAAAGAAGAAAAAGTGAAATATTGAAAATCAAAAGAATGAATTCAACTTATCAAGGGTATCCGAATATCTCTATCAGGGCTATAGATGCCTAGCTAGAAATAGAGCTATGTTCAAGAGAGTCACATCAATAACCTCGTCAGGGCTATGGATGTCTGACTGGCAGCAAGGCTCTATCTAGGTTGCTTTTGAAGTTAGAATCTTTACGTAGCCTGACCTGATTGAACTTGGTTTCTGCAGTAGCTCAAGGAAGGAAATGAACTCATGTGCACACACTTGGACTTTTAGTCTATGGAAGGTTCAGTCCACCTTTGGTTTTGATTCTTTAATCTTGCATTTTGATTTGTTTGTATGATAGTGAGATAAAAACTAGAGATTTTGGGTTCATGATTCATGTTCGTCATCGAAATGTTCTGGAGCATTTTCCCACTAGAGTCACCATTTGTTGTGCAGTTTTTGCACACACACCCCGCTAAAAGTAGGGACCCTATTTTGCTTTAGCTCTTGTTCTTTTGGCCCTTTTATTTTGAGGTTTTGTGTTGCCTTGGCATGTGCTTAATATGTTTATCTTGCTTTCCCAAGTTGCATATTGAAAATCTTATGGTTTGGGCGAAGTTCGGGTTTTTACCACCATTTCAGGATTTTCTGGTCCATCCGGATTTTCCCAAATTTTGTCCAAGCTCCGACAAATGGGTTTCAGTGTTCTAGTTCAGGAATTTCTTGTCTTCACGAAATTCCACCTAGGTCGGATTTTTCCAAACTTCTGTCTAGCTATTGGGTTTCTGAGTTTAACTAGTTTTTTGGGACTCTTGCCATTATGATTTATCTTTTGCGTTCCCTTGAGTTGGGGTATTTTGATCTAGTTGTGCTTTTTCATTTTAGACTTGCTTGGAATCTGAATTCTTGTGTGTTAGGGAATTTCGTGGCTTGCTTTGTGCATTCATGGTTAAAATTTAGGGTTTCAACCTTGGAGCCATTGCAAATATCGATCAAATTTCCCTTGAGGAAATTTGGAGTCAGGAGTGATTTTGAATTTGAGCATGGGTCCTCAAATTTGTGATCTTCGATTGATCAATTTGAGTGAAATTGCATGAAAGGCTGCAAAATTCAGGTTTTCTGTCGGGTTTGGGATTTTCTTGTTCCTCCAGATTTTCCCTATTTTCCTTGACTATTGCATTTTCCTGGAATCCAGAGTTTTCCCTGCTTCACAGATTTTTGCTCCGTCTGCATTTTCTCAAAATTCTTATTGCCCCTTCATTTTCCTAATTTTTTCAACTGTTGATTGTTTTCACCAAAATCTGCCTAGTTCAAAATTTCCCAAAAAATCCTTTCTAGCCCAGATTCTGCGGAGGGGTGAAAATCCAAAACTGTGTAGAAATTTTCCATTAACGATATTTCAGGGGATATTGATCTTTGCTTGGATTTATTTGAATTTTGAATATGTTATTGATGAGGGGAAAATTCTTCATATTATAATGGATATTATTGATGGTGATTGTTGCTAAGTGCAGGCGGGATTTAACAAGGTTGACAAGACAACTCTGGAGGAGATTACCTCAATTGAAGGAAGATTTAAAGTGTTTATTACTTCACCTGTGGCCGACCTAGATAAGTCCCATGCATTTAATGCATATCTTATCTTATTTCTTATTTTCTCTTGGCCGACCTCTCTGGGGCTATTTTATTTTTGTAAAATCTATATTGGGTCGACATGTTCTGGGGTTTTCTATAAATATGGCATTTCGCCTCATTTGTAAAGGGGGATTTTTAGTAGAAGTCACTGGAGATAGTTCTTAGAATAAATTAGGGTAGTAAAGTAAGAATTAGGGTTAGGAGTTAGTTGATTCTAGAGCAAGTGTTGTAACAGAACATTAAAATTATTGCTGAAATTGGGTGATTCAATACAATTGAAGGGCATAGTGACTCTTTCTGGTGATCTCTTTTGTGTTGAATTATCTTGCATGGTTTTTACGATTCTATCTTTCAAATTGCTCAAGGTTATTAGATGTATGTTAGATCTGATTCAATGGTGTTTATGATTTGATGCTTGAAGCATTTGCAACAATCCCTGGTCCATATTTTTTGTATCTAGTTGATTGTTAGTTGCTTTGCAAAGTTAGCCTGGATCTTATATTCATTGTGCTTAGTTCAATTGTGGAGATTTATAAATTTCAATTGCAATTGGGTTGTCTTGGATGAATGTTCATGATTTGAAAATATTAATACCTTAGAAGATTGCACTGTTTCTATGAGATTGTAGATTTATCTTGGTCAAGTAGGAATTAGTTTATGAGGGATTGGTCCATTTCAAGTATTTCATTATTTGCATTGTTAATCTAAGGAGTAGTTAAATTTAGATATCTCTTTGAAGCCCTAACCTTTTTTTTATCTCTTTATTATTTGGATTAGATTTATGATTAAAGTATCATTACATTTCCAGATCTGATAAATTCAAGATTCAATCTTTGCTTGTAGTAAGGTCCCTTTGTGATTACCAGCATTTTCATATTTATCACTGAGTTGTTTATGCATTGTCAAGACCTGACATTAGAGACCTTGGGGTTATCTCTTGAGGCTTGCTGATAGAGATTTTACCTTTCAAGAGAGATAGGATTTCATATTCTATCTGAGTTGTTGCTGTGCAAGAAACATCATCAACAAAAGGTTGTTACCCTAAATACCATTTCATAATGAGTAACCAACTCTGGAGATCCTATCCCCCAAGTGACATGTGTCCTAATTTGTTGTGAAGAGCATTTGAGACTTCTTCCCTATTGCCAAAATGTGCCATGTTGGGAACATCCCAAGCTTTCACCAAGTGTCCCACCTATTGTTCTATCATTTTGGATAATGTCCCTCCAATTTTCAAAATGAAACCCACAATATCATCTTCTCTTGCACTTGATCCAACATCTTTCCTTACTCAGACAACGTGATCATTGTCACAATGATTTCTCCCATATCTGTTAGCCCGATTCCTCCCTCATAAAGGAATGTAGTCCCTATATTAACATGTTTCATCAATGAAAGTACTCACAACAACAATACTCAAAGATTAAAGCTCAACTTATTTCTACAAATATGATTTTGTAAATAATCTTTCTAAATGACATAAGGTGAAGAAGTAAAATCTATGCAAAATCCTAAAAGGTTACCCACCAATATAAAAAGGTAAGACAAGTGAAATTGTTAATACTTGGTGTTCTAGATTTACACAAAATACCTACTATTAGATCCATGAGACCAAATCAAACTGTGAGAATCCTCCCTCCTTAATGTTGACGCTATGATTTTTCTCTTCTTCTTTTTTTCTTTGTCCATAGTTAAAGTAGTCCCATCAAAATTTATGTTTCCAATAGAGCCATGGATATTGATGCTATTTCCTTCCTTGTCCCTTCCTTTGCTACTTTCCTCTACAAACACAACTTTGTAAACAACGAGTCTCATAATCTGGCAATATTATAAAAGCCTCTGACTGATGAGCCATATGTCTTTCTATGATGTCTATCCCCCATGGGTCTTACTTCTCCCGCCATTTCACCTGTGATCTCTTTGGAAATGAGCATATTGAGTATGACCCCTAAGACATGGCCACTAACATTATGGACTACTTTTGATACTATAACCATGAGCCCAATGCTTCCTTTGCCATAGACTAGGTCTATATTTTATGAAACTCTATAGAAAAAATGAGAGCTTTGGAACCAAGTTTGGACACCCTAAAAAGATGCACACCCAAAGAGGAATTTCATAGATTACAAAGTTGTAACCCCCCAAAATATTAGCATGCAAGTTGTAACTAACTGTGTAAACTTGGCCTTTCATATATATATTTTTAATATAACTACCCCTCCATACTTCATAATGCCTCCTCTTTTCTTTCACTCTCCAAAAATGAGTGTTATTCCATATTCACCCCATTGTAAATCCATATGCAAAGAATAACCTACCGTTCTTGTAATGGTCCAAGAATAAATAAACTTTATTTTTATTCAAATCTTTTGAAAAATATAATTTATTCATTTATATGTAAAAAACTTATTTACTCTTTTCCAAGGAATAAAATAAGTTGATCTTTAATAATATCAAATTATATAAATATTATTTTACTATATATATGTTTAATATCTATTATTTACCAAAGCAATTAAATAATTATTTATTTCCAAAGAATTGTAATTTTTTGTTTATCAAAATAGTATTAATAAGGTTAAAAAAAATTGAATGAATTATTTTCTCAAAGAGGGTTGTGACAATATAGGTATGAGAGATATACAATATGCACTATGATGTTTCCAAGTGTATTAATCACACTAGATGTGATGACATGTAAACCCTAACTAACTACCTAGGGAATGATATATTGATTGAGATAAACTCTAGAAAAGACAACTTGTCTTCTTGAAGGAACCTTATCTCTTACAAACATGGAATGGTTAATGACCCCATTATTTAATGATTTTCTTATGGTGCAACCTAGGAATTAATTAATTAAATGAAAGACCTAAGTTAACTTATGCTAGTGTAATAAACAATTAATTACACTAACACCCCCCATAAGTGCAACTTAGGGAGGAGATAAAAAATGCAACTAAGATGATGGATAATGGAACAGAGCTACATGATGCCTCTTTTAGGTACCCATTTACAAATGATAATGAAAATACAACTAATCTCCCACAAATGGAGAAAAGGAGAAAACACATTGGGAAGAAAACCCCTCTCCAAAAGGGAGATGAAATGAAGAAAAGTGAGAAAGGATGGGAAGGATGGAGAACTCCATAATACCCCCCAAGTACACCATCTATTACATAGATACAATATAATGAAACCCCCCCTCCATAGGAGGGAAAGAGACAAATTATATAGCCCCCCCAAAATATGAGATCACCTACAAAAATGGTTAGTGTTTGAAGACAAAACATGATCCAATGTCAACAAACAACTTGCTTCCCATTCCAGATAGGAATTGAAGGAAGGAAGGATGATTATGGATGTTGATGATGTTTTCTTTGAAAAATTATCATGTGTCTCCTTTGCCACTAAATATAAAGATGCCACAATCAACTCAGGTACATACCCAATCAATGAAGAAGGTGACAAACAAGCAAAATCAAAACCATTGAAAGAATATGCAGACTAGATTTACCCCCTAAATGAAGTGTCCTAAAAACCACTAAAAGAAGTATAAATCAATAAAGATGTCCAAACCACATGTCTCCCACTAGGAAGAAGAAAATCCAATGGTAGATGCTAAAGAAACTCCAACTCCTGAATGGAATGGGAGGCAAGAAATCTAATGTATGAAATTTTTGAAGAGAAAACAAGTGCCTCAAATATAGTCTCAGGATCCCCAATCAAGGTTGAGACAAAGGAATGAGGAGATTCGAGAGAACTCTCCAAAGTAGAATCTGAATAGAGGAGTGATATCCTCCCAAGAATGTCCTCCAATCTATAGTAATAGTTAAGTCAACAATCCCTAAAACAAATCCATCATGTGTTATGAGGTTTAGAAAACTGAATGTGTCTTGATGAATGATGGAAGCCTCAATCAATGACTCTGGACAAGGAATCACTTAATGCGAAGGGATAACAACTATTTGTGATGGAGAAGAAACATTTCTAGAACCCCTAAAATCCTCTTCTGAAGAATCAAGACATTCCAAATCTATGATCTCTTGAATAGAAATATCATCATGGGGTACTTGATCTGAAGAATGGCATTTTGAATCATGACCATCAGGGAGAGGTGGAGTATCAAAATCCCCATATAGCTCCCAAATCTTAGTCCAAAGGATATGAGGAAAATCACAATGATCAATAGCACTCAAAACATCACAATTAACTTGCATTGAAATGATCTCTAAGATAGTGTATCTATTGCAACTCCAAGGAAATTCCTAAATACCTTCACTTGGATGGGGAATTATACCATATAGATGTGGCAATACATCTATCGATTGGAAATAGTGTATGATCCTATCCCACCATTGTTTATAATTTCCCTTGTGCAACACAACTAGAGAAGGAGAATATGCAATCCCCATAATGTACTATCAAATTTCTCCAAAAAAAACAAAGATAATCACCTTCAACAACAAATAGAAACTTCCAAATATGTTATGCAACTAAAGCAATGCCACCCAAATAAAATAAAAAAATTCCCCAACTTCAGGATATCCAAGTTATTGAATAAATACACCAAATTGAACAAAACCAATGCAAGAGTACTTAGAGCTAAAACTGATTAAAGTAATTGAAGTGAAGAAAAAATATCTGAATTACCTTCCTAATGCCACTAGAACCACCAAATTTTGATAAATTGGTTGCAAAGATATGAGCCTTTAAGTCCAAATTAGGGTTTTCACTTCAATTGACTATATATTTTCCTGATAGTAGAATACCAAAATGAATGTCACCACTGGAAAGTAGAGAAAATTCTCTTTTTGATGGTATCTCATTTGCTAAATTTCAATACACTAGGTGAAAGTTGTGAAAAAATGAAAAAAAGGTCTATATTAGGCACTCTACAGGTTATCAAGGTGCAAAAAATTATCCCCTTTTGGGCTAGTTCTTGGTCGTTGATGTAACCACAATGCTTCAATTTGCAAAAGAATTGTTGCCCATGGAACAAACACTCAATCATACATATGACCTAGTCATTGCACTTTATCCATGGGCTATACCAATTTCGGTCTTACAAAATTTACAAAAGTTTTAAATAAAAAACCATGGCCAATAGCCATTGGCCTTACAAATATGAAAATAAATAAAATTTTGATAATATTAAAAAAATAGATTTAAAGGAACTCGTACTAGGTACAGGCAGATGGAGAAAGGACTAGCCATCGGAAGGAGTTGTCGATGGAGAATGTTGACAAGAAGTAGTTGGTGCTAGAGGATGGATCACAAGCCTAGTGAGGAGTTGTTAATGGGACTGATGGGATGAACCCTAAGTGGGCTGACAAACTATACTTCCCTCTTGCAAAAGGCTCAACCAACAAGATATTTTTTCTTCAGATTAATAAATTAGATCCTCTAAAAAAAAATTGGTAGCCAACCAATATTGAAAGATTTTTTAATATTTCAAATATTGCAATTAAAAAATAAAAAAGAATTTTTTGTATATGCTGGCAAACCAATATATATGTAGAATAAAATTGTTGATGATTTTAAAAATCAAACCCCAATATATATGTCGATGTTGACTGATATTAATAATAGGCAGTTACCGAATTTTTTTTTTTGCCAACTATATAAATTTGCCCCAATATTTTTTTTTTCCAAACAATAGAAATATGAGCCCAATTTTTTCTTAAAAAAAATGCCTATGACTAAAAAAAAATTGGCTCAGAGGACAACAAGGGAGTTTTTTTTTTTTTTGCAAATTTTACAGATCATACGACTGATTTTGCAAACCCTAAAATACCTTTGATGGCTCCTAAGTTGATGAATCTAATTTTGATGAATGAGTAGGTGATCCTAGGGTTTTGAGGCCTTCTGAAGATAATGGTGAGCTTGGATCTAACTCATTATGCTCCAAAAATTAGCTTGTTCCCTAGGTGGAGTGAAGTTGCCTACAATGGAAACCTTCAAGCCTGTAATAAATCTTTGTATCCCAACTTTCCTAATCCTGGGATGAACCTTCAATGGAAAAGCTATGATTACATGTTGAAATAATAAATGTTGAATCATCCAATGAAGCTGCACACACTTCAAAGGATCTTTTCCTAGAAGAAATTCACCCACATAGAAAGTGTTGCAGCTAAGGGCATCCAAATGGAGATTGCTATTGATCTAGAATATTATTACAAATGTACATATGCCTTGAATATATAGGCATGAGAGATACAAAGATGCAATATGAAGTTGCCATGTGTATTAATCACACTACATGTGACAACATGTAAACCCTAACTACCTAGGGAAAGATAAATTGATTGAGATAAGTTCTAGAAAATACAACTCATCTTCTAGAAGGAATCTTATCTCCTACAAACATGGAAAGGGTAATGACCCCATTATTTAATGAGTTTCTAATGATGCAACCTAGGACTTAATTAATAAATAAAAGACCTAAGTTAACTTAGGCTAGTGTAATAAATAATTAATTACACTAATAGTGGGTGTCAAGAATTAAGTTGTATTTAATGTTATTTGTTGGGTTTGCATTCAAAAATACACTTAAATAAGGCTTATAAGTGTGTAAAGGGGCCAAATAAAGCATAAGAATGGTGTAATTAGTGGTGAAAAGCCTAGAAAATTATGAAATGTTGTTAGAAGACTTTACAACACTTTGAAATAGGACTTGATAAGGAATAGAAAGGGGATTTTTAGATGAATTATAATAAGAAGAGTCTAGAAATGTGTAGAAATGTGTTACAACAGTTCATAACGCCTTCACAAGACATCATAATTTGAATATCTAGGACCTAATGTAAATGTTTAAGTTACATTGCTACATTAAATCTAAGAAAAATGAAACAAGCATCATAGGTAAAAGACCTAAATAACCATGAAAATTTAAATGATTCATTTTTCTATGGTACAATACACAATGGAGAGGGTAGTGAGGTAGATGATGGTATGGATGTCATAGTTGAGGAGGAGTGTAACACCATGATTGGGGTTGTTGGTGAGGGAGAAGCAAGGTGGAATGAGATTTCCACAATGAGAGGAGTGGAAATAGGTAGTGCCTAAGATGCAAGGGGTGGTGGAGTGGCAACGACAACAATGATGGTGTGTGCAGAGGTGGGAGGTGGTGGTTGTGACCACTTGACCTCTTCTTCTCCTTCATGTTGTGGATCCTCCTCAATGGTTGGCATCTCGCTAAATCCACCTAAATTCTTTGGCTTCTTTGAAGATTCCCCCTTTGAGGCCTTTTGTGTATAAACTTTGTGTTTGGGCTGACACTTAGACACTTAGACACTTCCTTCCTCTTTCTCAATCTAGTTGCTAGAGGAGACTTGGCAGTTTCTTCTACTAGGGTAGTAGCTACTCCACTATACATTTCACTTTCAAGCTCATCTTCGAGCTCACCATATGTTAACATAACTCCCTATAGCTTGAGCTAAGTAATTTTGGCATCAACTATTTTCCTTGTCCTATTTTCAATTGGATTTATTACAATATCGAGGTAATTGACATATTCTTCATTCTAGTCCATCAAGGGTAGTGGTAAGTTGGCCATGACATCAAATATTGCATCAAGAAGGGTTTCCTCCTCCTCTAGAATCTAATCGAGCATTGGGATAGCTTGATTGAATTTATGAACTGGGTGTTCATACACATGTAGTGCCTCATGCACACATCCTTATCATCAACACAATTGTCCTAAAATTCTTCGATATGGGGTCGATGAGAAAATTTCTTTCCAACCATCTTCTTCAATTGTCCATATAGGTCCAATCCTAGCCATTCCATGTAGAGATCCAAATTGTACTCTACTATCTCTTTCTCTGAGTACTCCATGCATTGGGAAATGGGGATAGCATACATTCCTTGTCCAAATGTGAGATGGTATGGAATCCATACCCAATGTTTATCACTTAGTAAAGCGTGAGCATTCTATAGTTGTTGGGAGACTTCTAGTATAATCATCTTGTCATTGGGGTACCCAGGTAGCATATAGGGTCTTTCACAAAAGCCCTCCATTCTGATCTACGTGAATTTCAGGAACTAAATGAATAGGAACCTAAACCTTTGAATGAAGGCCAAAGTGTTGTATGAGACCCTTCTCTAAAAATATCCTCTAAGGAGTCTAATAATGTGCCTAATGAAGGCATCATTCACCCTCTGATACTCTCTCTTAAAATTCCTATATTGTAATTATGGGTAGCAGTCATATACCTTGAGATCCTTGTTTCCTAGATTTGGATTCCATGCGATGAAGAGACCTTTGTATGGGAATTCCTTTTCCAATAGGTATACTAGGTAGGAGGTCATATAGAACTTTGATGTCTTCTTCATGGCCATAAACTATGCATGAATGGTTTCACTAATGATCTTGGGCCAATGGAATTTTTCTTTTCCATGAATCATCTCCTCGATAAAATAAAACATCCACTCTTGGAAGAATGCTACACCAAGGATGCCCATTACTCTATTCAATAGAGTGACTAGAGCATGATACTCTTCATGGAAGTCACTTCTGAACAATTCTTGTGGCACATTGGTAGCTCTACCCATTTTCTCTTTCAACCAACATTGGTTGATTACCTTCTTGCACGCCAAGGTATCTTCCTTCCAAATATTCTTGACATATCACTTCTCTATTTCCTTGATGTGGTCGAGTGTCGGGATATGGAAAGTCTTTCCTATGGACTAGGTTGATAGGCCTGCCAACACCCTACCTTCATGATCTATAATTTTCTTCTTGCCACTATGGTAGCACTCCCTACATGCCATTACAAGTTTTGGGGCTACGAGTGAAGGTGGGAAGTCAGCTACTTTGGCTAGGCCATGCCTTAAGATTTTTTGTGCATTCTTAGTGATGCAAATACTCATGATTCTTCATTGAAATTCATCTATGTTGACATGTCCCAAGTTTGTATCAGATATCGAATCCCACATTGAGGTAAATTGGAGGTGATTTCCACTCTATTGAACTGATACTTCATTTGGTTCTTCTCTTATTTTCCCCTTTGTGCTTTCATTTTTTTCATTTCTTTCTCCTTTTATGCATATTTCCCTGATCTGCCCATTGCAGATCCTATAAATCCTATAAACAAGGATGAAGTGAGCACATTTTCATAAAAAATTGAGGAGACATTAGTGAAATCTTGCAAAATGGAGGCTAGGCTCAGTAATTCATCTCTTGAAGATCATGAAATTCATTAAAGTTCATCATTTAGCATCCATTTGGGTCAAATATAACAATGCAAGCCTAGTGATGTGGGTTTCTCTAGGCTATCAACCATCTGGAGGAGGTAGAAAGGAAATAACACTAGCAGGATGGCGACCCACAGGTAGACACCCACACTCAGAATTTTGTATTTGGGGTTTGGAGACTAGTCAAGGATTCAAGGTAGTTAGGCACATTGGGAAATCACCCATAAGGTCCCTAGAGGCATTCAAGTGGTTGTTGTACTCATGTAGGCTCAAAGGGCATGGAGGTTGGTGACACCTCAGATGTTTGTGGATTCACCTTTGAGGAACGATAGTCACAACATAGAGGTCCACAAGGAGAATCTTTCCATGTGGGGTCCATAGGTGGCCTAGATGGTCAAGCATTATCTCTTTTGGTTTCAGTTGCTTGAATTTTGTAGGTAGGGGCCAGTGGAAGGCTACTAGGATACAATCATTCAAGAATAGTGTTGAAGACATGATAGCTCATCGGAGTGGCCTATGCCAGTGGATCTACAAAATACCTTGGCATTAGACATTTTTCTTGGGGTGACTCAGACTGCAATAGAGTGATCGACCCCTGGAAAGCAAGTGGAAGGCAGGTTGTGGTTGTTTGGCAGTGATTGTATGGTGGTGGTCCATAGGTGACATCTCACAAAGGAAGGAATGTAATGCACCCTTAATCATTTTTTCTTAAATGGGTCGAAGGGAGATGACGGACAAAGTCCATAGGGTGGACTGATAAGGTTCTAAGGCTATTTTGAAATGGTGCTTGGTGCAAGAGCACCAACAACATACTTTCAAAATTTGAATCCTTGAAGGCTAATTAGTTGATCATCTAATTAGTAGACGTTTCTAGATAGTTTGGAGTCATTATTTTTCATTGAATAAGGTTTAAAACACCATTTGGAATGTATTCAGGGATTTGGGAAACAATGGAGTCCAAAATGTAAAAAGTTACTCAATAAGGTGGTTCATATGGTGAGTCTAAGAGTTTAGGTGTTTTGATGTATTTTTTTTCAAATAAGGTCTTTGGAGACCATCTTTCATGTATTTAGGTGATTTTGGGAGTCTTAGGTTTGAGTTTTCAAAAGTTGCACAACATATTGCAAAAATTACAAAATTGCAACAAAAGTTGTCAAGAGAAAAATTATGAAAATGTAGGAATTTGAAAGGTCGTAATTTCATTAGGCAAATATGTTTGATGGAGAAGGAAAAATATTATTTTAAAAGCTTTTAAAATCATTTCCCAAGGCTCATTGATGCATGAATAAGATTGGTTGGTGACTCATTTTGAAGAATTCAACGTTCAATTCTTTTATTTCACTATTTTTTGTATTTTTCCTATGTTATCAGAACCTCTTCACAATGGTACAGACCTGTACATCTAGATATAATTCAAATTTATTTTACTTCATGTAGCATACTATAGTAACTCTCTGTTGTGACCATTCTGAGCTTCTAATATTCAATTTTGTGGGAGAATCTTTGTTTTTCCTGAGACTGCCTGGTAAAACTAGAATCACCCCCGTTTTAAAAACAAAATGAGCATATTGGTCATCCCACCTACTATGTAGAATTTTTATTCAGTTGGATGGAATTTCTAAATGTATATTAGATGTCTAATAATTTTTTAAGGAATTGGGATTCAATAAGGTTGAGTTCTAGTGATGCCCTAGGTTGGGTATGTGAGTTTTCCAAGTGAAAATGAACACTAGAAGTTGTGTTTTAGTAAATTTGTGGTGAGACTACATTTAGAAAGGTTTGGAAGGTTATTGAAAACCTAGGTGAAGATGTTTTGAGCTTTGGTTTGTGGTTTTGTGGCCAGTAGAGTGGAGATATAGAGAAACCCTAGGTTTTTAGGTGAAATTGGATGGTTTCTTGGAACAACACCCTAGAAGACCTATACTGAAGAAATGACCTAAGAATCTGTTGTTTTCCATCACATTTTGAAATTTTCCAAGAGATCTTGAGGTGGAAAGAAGTCTAAAGGGTACCTTTTTTTGTAAAATAGGGCTAATTCTAGTAGCCTTCTGAGTAGGGTGACTTGAAGTATCTCTATGTTATTGCATAAGAATGTTGTATGGAAGCTTGGGAAAGTGTTTCTGATGTTGTATAAATGCTATTTGGATGTTGAATTGGTTCTCTTTTAGCCTTTTCTAAAAGATATGTCTATTTGTTGATTTTGGTGAGTTGAGAAGCCATAGAGTTGAATTAGTGAAAGTAGTTTTGAATTTGAGTTGGAACTTGATTCCTTGAACCTGATTCTGTATTCCTCCACCTTTTTTGGCATTAGTGTTGAGGGTGGGGTGATATGCAGATGAACCCCTTGAAGTATTTCTCTGCATAAGATTCTAGACTTATCTTTTTGTGGCGCAAACTTGGATGAATGGTGCAGGAGCACCAACACTTCACCCTCATTTTATGATTATTTGATGTTAAGTAAAGAAGTTCAATAGGTATATGCTAGTGTTTTGGAGATACTCTTTCTTTAATAAGGTCCTTCAAGACCTTTGAATATTTTCTATGGTGAAGTTTGGGCTTTTTGTTGCAATTACACAATCTTATTCCTAAAGAGTCTTTGTAGCGTCTAGAAGGAAAGTTCTTGAATTAGTGAATAGGGGTGAAAAGTAGGAGTTTATAAGTCATATTAGGATTGATTTAAAGGTGTCCAAATTTTTCTTAATATCTTAGAACAAAAATTTGGATAATAGGGTTTATTTAGCCCTTTAATTGTCAATAATGATATTTTCAAGTCAAAAGAAGGGTTGGGTGGTTACAAGTTAGATGTAGGTGATGATGAAGGCTCTAGTGATTTGTAAATTTTTAAAAGCCTTGAAAAGGCACAAGGGTATGTGCAGGATCATGATGGGCCAAAAAGTGGCAATATGTTGGGTATTTGTAGGGTATGTGGTTGATGGCTTTTTCTTACCCAAAATTGATGAAATGAAAAGGGTTTTTAAAGTAGATTCTCATCTTTCCACCAATATAAATTATGCTTTAATTTGAATTTAATAAATAATTATTATTCATTTTCTACTTGAATTATGACTAAATTCTTGGTTGATAGGCTTATTGAAAAACATCTATAGATTTCAAATAGTATCACATTTTTTGAATCCAAAAAATGCATCACACTCTATGCTTCGCATACTATAGGATTGAAAAATGAAAAATTCAATTACATAAAGTTTTGACCAAGTTAAGGTGGTCAAACATATGAGTTTTTATATTTTTTAAAAGTTGTAATAAAAAAATCATAATTAATTATTTACTTCGAGAAAAAAATTACAAAAATATATGCATCACATTCAGACATGAATCCTCTACATATGTATAAAATATTATCATTTTATTGTGGTTAGGGTCGTCAGATGACACCTAATTCTTATTTTTTTCCCTAAAATTTAAGTACTACTGCATTGAAATTTCAAATTTTCACCAAATATATATATATATTTTTAAATAAACATATTAATTTAGAAACTACATTCAATTTGCTACTGATTCTATTCTTACATATTTTTGAAATAATATAGATAACTTATTCAAATTTTTGCGTCAAGTTTCCTA
Source organism: Sequoia sempervirens (assembly GCA_007258455.2). Classification (NCBI taxonomy): domain Eukaryota; kingdom Viridiplantae; phylum Streptophyta; class Pinopsida; order Cupressales; family Cupressaceae; genus Sequoia; species Sequoia sempervirens. Next base: position 347,955,963 of record VDFB02353493.1, on the reverse strand, counting down.
ACTCTGATTTTTTAAAAAATTTTGCCACTTAAGGGCATGTTTTTCCCATGATGATCGTGCACATACCCACAAGGAACTATTGATGGTTCGATGGAAAGAAAAAACATTGAATAAAAAGCAGCCAATCTGAGTTAATTCTCTATTTTTCTCATTATCTATGTATTTTTGTGTCTCTTCAGCATTGTACAGATCATACAAGTAGTCTGATGAACTAAGAACCTTGTGATTTGCTGTAAGTAATGGAATAACAAGCTTTTGAAATTATGTTGAAGTTTTATTCACAAATTTATATTTTTCTTTGTTGATACTGTATAATCTGCTTATACAGAACATGGAAACACCATTTGTAGTGTCACCATGTTCTAGGAGTTCCCACTTACTATTGTACCATGTTGTTCAGTGGGGAGGCATGGAGATAGATTAGGGAAAGTATCTATAAGTTTTAAAATTAAAATAAAGAAGATTGCAGACCCTGAGACACCATCACAGTGAAGAATAAAGGCTTGTATAAGTAGGAATGAATAGGACAGTGATGTGTTTAGTTCATCTGCTATTAGCATGATCTAGGAAAGGATGTGAAAGGCCTGTGCAAACCTTGAATAAGTGTCTTAATGCTTTGGTAGGGCTTGGAAAGCTTTAGAGGGCCGAGAACTCAA
>VDFB02353493.1:347937198-347955207 GCA_007258455.2 Sequoia sempervirens | reverse complement strand
GGATTTAGAGGAGCAATGACGTCTCATGACCCATCTTTTACTTTGTTTGTTGTATGTGGTTTTTCTTGACAAAAAGACTAGGGCAACTTGTGCCCTTAGTATGAGTTAATGACATTCCCTGTCTGTGACTATCTTTTATTGGCAAGTGGATGACCTTGCACACCTTGATTTATGTAATATCATGGTGTTTTTCTCCATTTGTATTAGTCCTGCCCAATGATGATAAAGTGCAATACCTTTTGTGATACAGCAAAATATCGAAGACTACTAATACTAACATCTATCTCCTGTCTTTTGTTCTTTCTCGATCTTTCTTTTTGCACTAACAGTTCTTCTTTCTTACATTATGATGGAGTCCTGTGACACAAAACATTATACATCATCCTGCATCAACGTACATGTTAGAAAAATACATACATATAGGCATATTTCATATCTAGATCATCATGGCATAATAGATATTCATCATCAAATAATACATATCATAAGCATTCCATACATAAAGCAATTGTAAATACATGCATCACATTACATTTGTATAACATCACATGTAGTCGGCATTATACATATAACATCATATTGCATCTCATAATTTCTAAATTGCATACATCACATAGAATCAACATTATCTCATTAGCTACATAAACATCATAAAATACATATACTCATCCATCATATAGGCATATCATATAAACATCACATGTATAAATAAAGACTGCATAATCAATACATAGAAATGCATATCATTAGAATCACCACCAAAATCATAGATATATATATATATATATATATATCTCGCTCAACTGTGTAACATCACAATGTCATAATGTATCAATACTACATGGAAGCCCGCAGGCCATAACATCATAATACAATGTCTAGATGCATCTCAAAAAGTATCCCTATCATGAATTACCACTGCTATCATGCCTAGAGTGTGTGGACGACTGATGATGGGAACCCAATGACCTATGAGATGAGGGAGGTCTGTCATATGGACCTGTTCTACATGGCTGCTCCACCCCCTCTGTGCTAACTGTCCTACTATGGGTCCTGATCTAGGACCTACTAGTGTGTGCTTCTGAGAAACTGGGATCCCATCTCTCAGGTGGAACCTCTACCTCATACAGATCTTGATAGTGTCTCTCCCTCTCCCTAGATCTAACTAGCTCTCTAGCAAAAGCAGTTGATGGTCCTGTGCACAATTCCCTAAGCTCTATAAATCTCTGCTCAGTCTCCTGTCTCTAATCTATGGCCTGATCCCTATCCATCACTGCTCTGTCCCTCTCCATTTGATACGCATCCCTCTTAGCCATCAAAACTCTCATCTGCTCCTCCAAGGATGCAACCTAAGCACACAATGTATCTGTGTCTAGATCCACTGCCCCTGTATCATCATGTCTGTCCCTCACTCTCCCATCCTCCTCCTCATATAACTCCTCTAGGATCTGATCTTGAATCTCTCTCTCCTGATCATCATCTCCCTCATCATCCTCCTTGTACGCACCCAACAAACCTAGAGCATCAATCTCTGCCTCCTCTCTGCCTGCCTCCTCAGTACCTATCTCCTCCTCTGCCAGGATTTCTGGAATGGCTGCCTCTGTGGGATGCACCTCCCCTCCACCTCTCGCAATATCCTCCTCCCCTCCTCTCCTCATCCCTCCCTCCAAATCGATGACAATGGTGGCCTTTGTCCTCTCCAACCACACCCTCTCCAGCCTCCATGTCATCCACCTCAGCCATCATCTCCTCCATCACCATAGCCTCCTCTACCTCCCTAGCCTCTCCCTCTATCGCGCCTACCTCGTGGACCTATCCCTCGCCGCTCTACCAGCGCTGGATGCTCTGGATCTGTCAACGGGATCAGCCTGTGAACTTCCCACCACTGGTCATACTCCGCTGTGGTCCCTGGATCTACGAGACCATCCCTCCATCCCCATGGAAGTGCTTGTAGTGCATCAATATCTACCTCTGTTGTGGCCACATGAATCTTTGGACCCCATAGCGAGACCTCTCACGAGGATCTTGCAAACTCTACTCATCCTCTAGGCACATCCTGCACCTCTCCAAACTGCTATAGGACACGATCTGGCAATTGATGCTCTATGATATGGACATGTGATACAGTCCACCCAACCAAGAAATGTGTCTGTCTACAAAATGGCAAATGATCATCCTCATCTGACCACTCGTCATAGCCCAAGTATGGTCTCCATGTAAACTTCTGCATGGTGTCTATGGCATGCCGAAAGTAACCCGTATCTCCAATGTGGTGCTAAGTGTTCACCCCCACATAACGGAAGGCATAAGGAGCTTCATGTGGAAGATCAACTATCGTAGGTGGCCAAAAAATGGCAATGTGATCCCACACCCATACCATCAGGAGCGTGGTACCATAACTCATTGATTGTGTCTCTCGGTAGGAAATATCATGCAAGTGAAAGTATAACATCCCGAGCACACAGGAACCCCAAGCATATACCACTCGATGCTCGAGCATGCCTACTAGCATTTCCCCCCACCCCATGGGAAAGCCATGACATCGGCAGTTAGGAAGTACTATCTCGCCTATCAATGTACATAATAGATAGTCTAGCTATCTATACCTCTACACCAACACCTGCCACCTAATCTCATAATCATCAAAGCCTAATTGCCTAATCTAAGCATGGGGGTAGTATCTAACCATCTCGGCTCCACCCCTCTAGGTATCATATGTTACCCGTGTGCCTCTAAGAGGAAGTCTAGGGATCCTATAGACATCCTCTAAGGTAACCGTGGCCTCTCCAGTTGGTAGGTGGAAGGATGATGTCTTCAAGTGGCACCACTCACACAAAGTTGTCAGTAATCCTCGATTCGCCTGAATCTAGGGCATGTCTATCACTTGCAATAAACCAAGGTGCCATAGAATCTGTCACTCTACCGGCTACAAGCTATCTCTGAATTGAAACGTAGTCAGTCTCGACTCCCATGCATATATCATGTCTAGCACAACTTGCAATGGCATTATGCATGCCTCATGTTAGCCTTAATCATTATTCTAGTGCAAACTGACTCTACTAAATAAAAATTAAATGCATTGTTATTTTGCACATGAGTCATTATTTTTCACATGTGTCGCTTTTTAACATATGCGATGCATAAAATTCAAATGCATCATTCTTAAAAAAATGCAGCTAATTACATCACATGCGTTACACTAAATTCATATGCATTGAAAAATAAAGGTTGCATTGCAAATTATTCAAATGCATTTCAAAATCAACACATGTGGCTATTCTAAATGCAAATGCGATTCAAAATGTCACATGCATTTCAAAAATATACAAATGCGTTGAACTGCAGACTACCTATGCAAAATGACTAATGTGAAATTACAAATGCAGTTTTCCACAGACACATGCGTCATTCGTGCACACAAATGTGGTGTTCTAACAAAATGACGCATAACTAAAAATTGAATTAAATGCATAAAAATGTGTGCAAGTGAAAATTTTCAAAAGGAAAGTTTGAGGTACATACCGGGGGGTCCACATCGGCTAGTCTCTAGAAGGTCCGGATCTTGTATGCGCAATGGTGAGTGTGCGGAACAGGCGACATCCTCGCTGTGGGTGCAGAGCAAATTCTGAATTCTAGGGCTAGGTGGGTGAAAATGAATTGGTTTTTACCCCTATTCCTATATATACCTAGGGCATATGTTGCATTTTTGTCCTACTGGTCATGTTAGCTTCCCATTTCGATTAGCATGTACCTATTCCTGACATTTCCAACCTCAATTCTGCAAACTCCAGTGTATTTTTGGTCATCCTATGGACTAATTAGGATCATTTCCAAATTTTTCTAAACTTTTTCAAAAATTTGTCAATTTTCCCGAGGGGGCATACCTTCACCTGTTTTAATCTGGAGCATTACTTGGGCATATTGCTTATCGATTTTCTTTGACACAACACTGAAATGACATTGTATCAAAGAGGGGAAAATGTAGACACCAAAATCTGGTTTTAGGCATGTGATTTCAATATTCTTCATAATTCGTATTCTTCATGGTCATGATTAAATAATGTCAATTATTTAATTATTCTCTATAGTTTTCATTTCTTCTATTAATTAAATAATCTTAATTATTTAATTAATTCACATTTTCTTTATTCTATCTGATTAATTAAATAAACGCTTTTTATTTAATTATATTACTAATTAACCTTATTCTTCTTGTCAAATTAAACAAATTCTTAGTTAATTTACTCTTTATCATATTTCAACTATAATTAAATAAATTCTTTATTTATTTAATTATTCAATTAAAATCCCTTCATCACTTAAATAAATATTATTTATTTAATTATTCTTCAAATATCAGATCTTGAATTAAATGAATTATTTAATTCATTAATTCTATTTTAACGCATTCCTCTATATTTTAGATAATTATGTGAGTTATCTAAGTATTCACTTTTACTCGACTTGACATCTATTTTAGTCACTCAATTAACTCTTGATTTAATGTCTGAGTGGCGTTCTCGAGTAATCTATTCGTCAGATAATCATCCAGTTCTAACTCATTTGCATGTACATGTGAATTAATTAAATATTCTTATTTAATTAGTTAAATATTGTACATGCATTCGAACATGAGTTTCTTTAATCAATCTTTATCTTTGTCATGCAAAGATATTTCTTTTGTTTTTGAATATCAAACTAAAGATTAAATCATTTATTTAATCTTTAATTCTATTTATAGTTTGTATCACTCATGTCACTACTGACAGTTATCAGAATACATGTCTAATTAGTCGATCTCAACCGTCTATTGATATTTCAATCTTGGCCCTGTAGAAGTTGAAAAACCAACTTCACAGTCCCCAAGAATCACCTACAAGCAATCACCTATCACATGCAATAGATATTCAGAATAAAAATGAAAGATGTTCTGTAAACTCTCAGAGCAAGTTAATGCGAGCAAAAATCAGCATTATGATATTGAATGAAATTGTCTTACAAATAATGCAAAAGGCTTCAAAAAAGGAAATCATGCAAAAAGACAAGACATGCACAACCTTAATCCTATTTTGAGCAAAAAGATAGCTCAACAAGATAAGGATAATAATTAACCTAGGGAATAGAATATGCCTAAATAAACTTATGCTAAAGTGTAATTAAATAATTAATTACACCAACACCCCCCCATAAGTGCAACTTAGGGAGACAAAAAAAGCATGCACCTAAAACTAAGATGAATGCAAGAAAGCGTGAATGGGTCCTAACAACAAAGGCTTGATCACGTACCCAAGTACAAATGCAATGATGAGGTAGAGAAGGAAAACCCAGTGGGACAAAACCCTCCCTACAATGAGATGACTATTGCAAAGAAGCACTAGAAGAACACTATGGAGTAACACTGGAACCACAATCTGACAAGCAAGGAAAGATACTTTTGTCTACAATTGAAACCAAAAATGAAATCATGATAATGCGACAGCAAACCCGATGCCATGGAACACTGGAAAACTCACAAACTAGAACAACCCTAGAATCTGTGAAGCAATAGTAGATGAGATGATGACAGAATCTAGAAACCATGTATCTCGATACTGATGCCAAACTATGACTAAAACTCTTTCATGGGAAGGAGTACCATGAAGATTCTGGAACATTAACCATAAAAACATGGCCCTCAAACTAAGAAGGATCTGAACCAATGTGGATCAAGAAAGATAAACTCTCAATCTAAAGTGTGAACCAATAAATCTGATATGTGTCAATCAAGAGCAAAAATGTGGCCAAAAGAAACTAGGAAACCAAATAACGCATGCGAGCTACCATCAAATCAAGATGAAGATGGGGATCAAAGTGCATGCACAATCTAATCATATTATTATGCAAGAAACCCCCCTGACAAAACTTTATCTCAGTTCATTTATTACAATACCCAATGATTGTAAAAGGAGAGAATGCAAAACGTGCATAAACTACAGAGAAAATGTAAACCTAGTGCATGAAAACAAAACTGAGTACATGCATAAACCAATGTTCACATCTGCCTCCATGATTAAAAGGACCTCAAATCTATGTAGAGGTCGGAACCAGCTTTCTGATGATATCTCATTTGTAAAAATATGATGCCATGGCCAAAAGTTATGAATTTTTCAAAAAATTGAATTTAGCCTCCAGGAAATGGGTTTTCTAGCAAAAAATTTTTACTTCTGATTTGATTTCTACAAAATCTGTTCACAATGAGTGGACAAAAATAGAAACCCATAAATATTTTGAAGCTAAGAACAAAACCCAGAAATCATTTTTTGATCCAACAAGCAGAAGATGAAAAAATAATTTTTTTAAACCTTCAGCCAAGAGGAAAATGACACGCGCCAATTTTTGTACAGTAGTTTTCTCCAGATCCATACAAGATATCAAAAATATAAAAGATACCCAGTTCAGATTTTGACCCTGGTGAATACCGAGCTGCAATTGAAGAAGAAATGACTTATTTGACTAGTAACACAACGATGCAATTGACTGGTAAAACTTTATTTCTATTTTTAGAAATCTAAAATTTTCAATTGATTTGTGTGTTACTAATATCTTATTTTTAGCATGTGGCCATTTGGAGTTAACAAGCTTTTGCAGGATGATTGACGAAGACGATATTGAAAATTACTAACGAGTTTTTTTTGTAGGACTCTTGTTAAAGACCCTAGTTAATTTTGAAACAGATTGTTTGGTAGCATAGAAAATCTTTCGTTTGGTTAATTTAACAAGTTTCTACTGTGTTTGGTGTGAAAGCACAAGTCTGGTTACCCTCACAACTTGGTATATCGAAGTATCCTCTCCCCTTGCACATCTGTGCGATCCTAGGTGTAAGAGAAATGGTTGCCAACTCTAAAAATTGGGCCTCTTCTGGTGGGAAAAAGTACTCACCCCAGGATGACTCAGAACGGTACCACCTTGAACCCGAGGGACTTCCACCCAGTACATAAAAGTGGATTCTTGGGGAAAGTCCAAAAATCACAGATATGGTTCTGATGAGATGGATTTGAAAGGGGACTCTCGCCGCATGGATCATGCCCTACAAACATAATGCTCGTACTAAATACTTATTGTTTTAGAGACCAACCTATTTGTGGCCATTGCTTGGTATAGTGCAGGGTACAGTATCATGCCCGAAGAGACTCACTATTGATCTCCTTGAGTAGAGATAGCAGTTCTTGGGAGGTCATTACCCAAAGAATTTGAAATTGGTGTGCTCAAAAGACATTAATGAGCTGTGGAGGGGAGCCAATGCCACCAAATTCTAAGCTATCCACTCTCGAGAAGGAAAGGTCTTTATCACCAATTTGGGGTATAAAAGGTGGGCTATACCAAGTATACAAACCCTAGGCCTTTGGCCTATTAGGATGTGCTTGTTTGTTATCAATTTAAACATTCTTAGAGTCCAAAATCAAAACTAAAAACACTTTGTCTTATGGTTGTCTTTGATTGCCAGAATTTGATCACAGAAAATGGAGTCAATTTAAATCTCATCACTAAAAATACACAGAGAGTTGCAAATGTTCACTAGAAGGTCGCAATTGATTTTTAGAGTTGCATCTATTTAACTTTGGGTCACATCTATTATCATGAGTCACATATGTTATCACGAGTCGCATCTGTCAGTATCAGTAGCATTTTTCTAGAGTAGAGTTGCATCTACCAGTTTAGCTCACAATTGCTTTGCAAAAAATTGCATGCGTTCTATTTTGAGTCACAACTGTCATTATGAGTCGCATATGTTAGAAGGTTAACCGCATATTTCAGAGTCACACATTGAACTTTACCAAAGAAATGCAATTGATCACTAAAAAACTGCAACTATTAACTTGAACCGCATCTGTGAAATCCTATGATGCATCTGTCTGATTATCAGAAAACTAGAATTCACATCCACTATCTAGTCAACACGATTGTACCAGTTTTAGTTTTCTTTACACAAATAGTCGTTGAACATAAACCTACAACAGTTTACTCAATTTTGCATCATTTATGTTCATTTAGTCATCACCATAGTTGTCTTAATATTACAAAGGAAAGTAAAACATAAACAAACTGAAACAATCTCACCAATTTCAAACATATTTCCATGATTCATCTCAATTGCCCTTCTCAATTTTGCTTGTGTAGTATAATTTCCCTCAGATTTCTCGTAATTCGTGTGCAAGTATAGCCTAAGATAATGATTAGAAAAATATCGAAGATTCAAGACAAGTGCTTGCAAGATTCAAAAAGAGATTTCAATTTCGAGAGAGATCGAAATGAAAAATGACAAAACAATTCATAGAAAATTGATTATTCGAACGACAGGCCAAGATTGAAAGATCAACAGACAGTTGAGATCGACTGATTAGACATGCATTCTAATAACTATCAGTAGTGACATGAGTGATACAAACTAGAAATAGAATTAAAGATTAAATAAATGATTTAATCTTCAGTTTGGTATTTGAAAATAGAAGAAATATCTTTGCATGACAAAGAAGAAGATTGATTAAAGCAACTCATATTTGGATGCATGCACAAGATTTAATTAATTAAATAAGAATATTTAATTAATCTGCATGTAAAAACAAATAAGTTAGAACTGCACGATTGAATGATCTGACGAAGAGATTACTCGAGAACCCCACTCAGACATTAAATCGAGAGTTAATTGAGCAATTAAAATAGATGTCGAGTCGAGTAAAAGTGAATACTTAGATAACTCACATAATTATGTAAAATATAGAGGAATGAGTTAAAATAGAATTAATGAATTAAATAATTCATTTAATTCAAGATCGGATATTTGAAGAATAATTAAATAAATAATATTTATTTAATTAAGTGATGAAGGGATTTTAATTGAATAATTAAATAAATAAAGAATTTATTTAATTATAAGTTGAAATATGATAAAGAGTAAATTAAATAAGAATTTATTTAATTTGACAAGAAGAATAAGGTTAATTAGTAACATAATTAAATAAAAAATGTTTATTTAATTAATCAGATAGAATAAAGAAAATGTGAATTAATTAAATAATTAAGATTATTTAATTAATAGAAGAAATGAAAACTATGGAGAATAATTAAATAATTGACATTATTTAATCATAAATGTGAAGAATACAAATTATGAAGAATATTGAAGTCACAGGCTTGAAACCATATTTTGGTGTCTACAACTGGAATATCATAGAACCTTCATTTTCCTTTTGAAATGTAGATTGGTCTCTTATTTAGCCATAACTAAGGTTTGGAGGCGCGACTCATCATGCAACTCGCCACATCGGCAGATCTTTTGAGAAGTGTCTAAAATTTGAATTTTTAAAGGTTCAACCAAAACTTAATCATGGAACCCCTAGTAGTTGAACCAAAAAAATATCATTTGTTGCTTGTAGAATATGATATTCTTATTTAAATTAAAATTAATATACAACCTAAGTGGACCAAATACTTATTGATAACCATAAATCTTTGATATCTCTACCTTTTATTCAACACATATGGACTAATAGTTGAACACAAAAAATCTATTTGTTGTTCTAAAAACAACACATAATGATTTAAAATACAACTTATATTGAACAAAAATGGACCAATAGTTGAACACTAAAACTTTTTGAAAATCCTTCACATTTAATGGGAAAATACATGTTATTTATTGTGCTCATATTTGTGATAGGAAAAACTATTAATATAAAATTATCCAATGCTTGTGCATTGCTACCCCAATTGTTGTACACATAAGAACAATATTTTTTCATTATGATAACAATACTTGTTTAAATGAGTGTCTTATTTTATTAAATGAGCATTTTATTTTTTAAATGATATACTTATAGTGGAGAGTTGTGATATTTTATTTGAAACAAAAAAATACTTATTTCACTTCTTCATGAATGTATTTATGTTTTTTTCATATAACATTTAGAGGTTGTCATGTGTTCAAGTATGGGTCCATTTTTTATCAACATTTGGTTTTTTCTTTATTTACATTTGGACTGTTTATTTACAATATATAGTATAAATATGTGGTAAGACTGGGTATTATCATCACGATTGAGGGCGCCCTCTCCCCTAATAAATGTTTTTATTTTGCAAAGGGACAAGTTTTCATGGTCCTAGATCAATCGTCGTGTGATCTCAATCATTCCCCGCCATCCCACGATGACCCAACCCCACTATCTTTGTTGATCATGATATCATGGGCGAGCGCCACGTGTCTCATCCAGTGAAGCTAAAGGAATGATAAATACTTTGATGTGTCTTGAATACATTATGCCATAGGTTACTAAAGCAGTTATAAGATGCATGTGTTTTAAATCAACGAAGATGTTATAATCTCGGTAGAAAGGTGCTCGATGGTTAATAACAAGGTTGGAAACTATGCTGAATGAATAGGATTTCTGATGGTTGAGATCCATAGTTTCCTGCCATTACATGATCAAAATTTGTGAGGTCTTTACTGATTGCGATAACATGGGCGGGTGCCACGTGGATCTCCTTGGCAATGAGTAATATGGTAAGCCCCTTATTGCCACGATGGAGACTATCAATTTTTTTTGAAGGCAGCCATCTGATGATCTCACCAAGTTGAAGGATCAATGACTAATATTTCAATTTTCATCGAATGTGATTAGAGTCATTTGTGCAGTGTGTGAGTAAGATTTAATGGCATCCATGACATCTACTACCATGGTTTGATTGAAATAAAGCAACTATCCTTCTACTTTTGGTATCTCAAGCATTCAAAACATCTTAAATGGGGATTGTCGGTGGATATGTTGTGTATAAGGATTTGATAAGTAGTATTGGATTAGAATACATGATGAAATTTTAAATAAATGTTCTCAAGGATCTTATATGTTATGTGTTAAATCTGTCATAAACCCTTACATGTTTATGAATTTGACTCCCTCAATGGATATATGGAATTGATGTAAGTTGTACTAATTTTTATGGTTCAGTCTTTTCTTTTTCTTTACCTAGCACTTGCTACAAATTACAAATCAATGACTATTTTACACTATGGAATGTGTTGTAGTTATCTCATGCTCCAAATAGTTGATATTACTGATGAACAACCAATTCTATTTAGTATTATGCTATTATGTTGAGCTATTAAATGAGATTATATGTTGTTGTTAATGTTGTTTACAATAATGGTGCAGAGGTTGTAAATGCATTAATGGATCACCCTCCCGGGTCTTGTAGAGCCCAAAGTGTAGGAGCTCTTTAAAATCCTTGTTAGTTGGTCCAGGTCCTTCGAACTTCCCTTGATTGGAATTGGAAAGTCCATAGGTAAATTAGAAGACCAACCTGGTTACAGTAAAAACAACCAACAGGTAGAGGGAAGAGAGATAGAGGGATTCAGTGAGAGAGAGATAGAGGGAGTGGGAGAGAGATAGAGGGTAGAGGGTTAAGGGTAGAGGGGAGGGAGATAGGAGTGAGTGAGAGAGAGAGGGACTTGAGAGAGGGAGAGGGAGTAGGAAGGTGATACTTGAGAGAGAGAGGGAGGGAGGGAGGGAGTGAGAGAGAGATAGAGGGTAGAGAGTTTAAGGGTTTAGAGTTTAAGGGTTAATGGTTTAGGGTTTAGGGTTAAAGGTAGAGGGTGTTGGTTTATTTTTTACACTGTAACTAGGTTGGTCTTCTAAGCTACCTATGGGATTGGCAATTCCAATCAAGGGAAGCTCGAAGGATTGGGACCAACTAATGAGGACTTTAAAAAGCCTCTTACACTTTGGGCTTTGCAAGACATGAGAGGGTGATCCCTTAATGTGTTTACAACCTCTACACCAATATCATAAACAACATTAACACATAACATATAATCCCATTGATTAGCTCAACACAATAGGATAATATCGAATAAAATTGGTTGTTCACCGATAATATTAACTATGTGGAGCATGAGATAATTACAACACAATCCATGGTAAAAATATAGTCATTAATTTGCAATTTGTAGCAAACTCTAGGCAAAGAAAAATAATTATTGAACTACACAAATAAGTACAACTTAGATCAGTGCCATATATCCAGTGCAGGAGTCAAATTCATAAGCATCTAAAGGTTTATGATAGATTTAATACATGACATATAAGATCCCTAACAATATTGCATTACAATTTCATCATTATGCATTCTCACCCAATACTACTTATCAAATCCTTATACAAAAAAATATCCGCCTATAATCCCATTCAAGCATTTCAATTAATTCCTTGAATTAAAGCTAAAATAAGGATTATACACACCACAATAGTGAGATGAAGGAAACAACCCTTAGTCATCTTATTCAAAATTCAGATATGCATGTACAGTGGAGATACATGAGTTTGAATTTATCATTTCAACTCAAATGATAGTATTGTTATACAACATTAAATCCCCATGAATTCAAAACCGATTATAGAATAACTTAGAACCTAAATTGTATTTCTCTCTAAAACTATCAAACTTTACAATTTTCTCTGCAATTTCACCTAGACTCGACTAAAAATTATCTAACTTGCTAACCCATACTTCTGGCCTTGTAATCCTTTTTATAGAAAATGAAGGAGCAAACAAGCATTGGGCTAGAAAGTACACATGTCACTAGCTAGTTGGCACACCTGGTGATATTCCAAAAAATTTTACAACCATCACCTTGGAAAATATTCTTGTTCATCATGTCAGCTAAGAAAAGTTGATACAACAAAAACCCACAAGAAACCCATGCCTAGAATGCCATCAAAGCAAAATTGGAAACCATTGTAATCGCAACATCTGATTTACCAATTGTTAGTAGTCCATTCCTTTTACTCTTCCTCAATCAAATATTTAGTTACCCATTTTTGGTATTCTTCATCAGTCGACTAGTCAAAACTAATCATCTCATTCTCCTTGGCATTATAATGTGTGTATTTTACTACTACCTAATTTGTATCTCTTTCAAAAGCTTCCAAAAATGTGTAGGTACTAATGATTGTATCCATACAGCTCACCAGCAAGTCATAATCCGAGTCATCACAAATTAATTTAACTTGATCATTGATGACTTCACTTGCTTTATTTTGTCACTACTAGAGTGACTTGATTTTCCTTTGTTCATCAATTATATCTAGTAACAATATGTTACCCCAATATTAAAATTCTTCACAAATTCCCTAATCTTCCTACTCAAATCATCTGGTAGGGTCTCAAATCCTTGATATAATTTAACCAACACTTGAGTAGGATTTAATGATTAGGGCCTATTATTTGTATCAAACCTTGAAGCCTTATACATGACATCCAAATCACTAGCCCTAAGGATCCAATTTTCAATCAATGGAATCACTACTTCTTGATCCCTATCAATATTCTTTATTGCATCTAACAACAAAGAATATAAAGAATGTATAGATAGAAATTTACTATCAACCTTTTCATTTAAATGCCTCAAGATAGTAGTAACAATCTCCTTTTACTTTGAAAGAGATCCCTCCTCACTTACCTTCAATGATGTCTGCAATTCATCAATTCTTTGCAAGAGTTGCTTCTTTGTAGGATCAATAGAGAACTCTATTTCTTCATCATTTTTTTTCTAAAGGAGGGGTGAGAGAAAGATTCTGACTAGGAGACCCTGGTGTGGAAACAATTGGAGAAGCAGGAGGCACTGGCCTTATTGTGGAAGGTAATGTACTAGTCCCTGGAGCACTTGATGTCTCCCCAATCTATTTATACCTAAGCCTTTCCACCTCATTCTTCAACTCAACATTCCTTTGTTGCATCTTGCTATATTCGTCAATCAAAAGATTATACTTCTCCATTAGGCTCTTCTTTTCAGCCTCCTCCCTTTCAGCAATCTTTTGGGCCAATTTGGCCACATTCACAGTCAAATTAGTGGCCTTAGTGGTTGGTCTTTGAAGCTCTCTTTAATATTAATCCTCCTTTTAAATTTGGATTAATATCTGTAACATTTGGCTTTCTTCCTTGAGGGTCCAATGCCCAAATTGCCAAAGTTTCATATTCCTCACTGAAGGCAGAATCTTGCAATGTTTCCTTGACTTTTTCTTTAGAGTCTTGCAAAGGATGCTTGGAATATAAAATAGTATTAAATGCTACAACATCTACAATGTCCCATTCAGGCAGAATCAACACACCAGCCTGACTCACCAGTCTTCTTCCCTCTTTAGGAGTGATGTTTTTAAATTCCTCCATTAATTCAAGTTTTACCTCCTCATCATTATCCTAGTCTAACCTGTCAAGCCTTGGTTCTCTTCTCTTCTTACATTTCTCTTGATATTCTTCAAATTTCATCCTCCATACCAATCGCAAGAATACAAGAGTTTTTACAAATCTATTGTCATCTAGAAACTCCTTACATGCTTCCATTATTGCATCTTTTACACTTTTTCCTTTCATATCTAAATCAAATAGAACCAATTCAGCTGGCCTAGGAGGGGAAGAAATACCAACCTGCATGTCCTAATCAGTAACAATAACTTCATCCATCAGATCCTCTTGTGGTTGATCAATTCTTTGTCTTTTAGGGCTTGGCTCAGATGGTGGTGATGAGGGACTATCTTCTCATGATGATTCTAAATCAATGATTTTAATTTCTCCAGGCACTTTGAATTTTGGACCTGGTTGTGAGGGAAACTTCATTATTTTCCTTCCTTTTCTGACCACTTCCTCTTCATCACTGCTATCATCTTTTTTTGTCCTGTAAATAGGCCACCTTTCTGTAGGCTAGTATACTAGCCTTTTTTCAATTGGCATGGCACCTTTTTCCTATACACTCAGACTCAGTTCTAAATTTATCTTTTTGGTCCTCAATGTGCCCATAATTTCCTTGAAGTTCTCTATTAGAAAGTCAATCTTCTTATGGTATAGATTGAACTCCAATAAAGGATTATATTTCAGATCCATCTTCTGCACAATATCTAATAGCTTATCATAAGCTATCCATTTCTCCTTGTTCAACTCTTGCCTATTTAGATCAAATTCATTTCTAATCAAATCTTTAGGAAAGTTGAACTCATGCAAAAATTTTCCAGCCTTTATTCTTTGTCTAAAAAGGGCAAAGAAACCCTTAGGATCATGCCACCACTTTGGACCACACCTCAAATGGTAATCATCAAAAAATTTCTCAAAATGCACCTAGCCTCTTTTTGAAAAAGAAAAATCAGACACCACTGTATAATTAGGGGAAAATGTTCCCTTACCCCTCCCTGTGAGGTTGTCCTCATGGATACAACCTATTTTCCACATAACTTCTACAAACTCCACTCTTGGTGGCACATTGTATGGCAGTATATGGGGGGTTCCTTGAAAACTGTATACTCTCAAAAAAGTGTTGACTGGGTATGGGATAATGTCACCCCAGTTATGGAAAACTTTCAAGTCTAGCTTCCTCCCTTTTGTCTTGAGGAAATCATGCAATTCCTCAGGGATCCTGGGTACATTCACCATCAGTCTAGCCCTCAATCTAGAAGAAAATCAATTATCAAATTACACATAATAGGTGCTTTCCTTATTGCAAGATAAATCTACAACCCATAATTGTACTAGAAATCTTTCTCCATCAACTGATTGCCTTAATTCCATCTTTTCAAAGTAAAATTCAGCATTCTTGAACAAGAACATATGCATCAACATAGAATACCTCAAGAATTGAGTTTCGGTATCATTTTTCTACAACTTTGACAACCCTTCATGTATCCTCTTAGCCAAGAAAGAAGAAAAGTCATATGTCATAGAGAAGTTAGGGTGTTGTATTTGCACCCCCATGAACATGTATGCAATAGGCATCACCGCACCAAGACTAAAACCCAAAATCTGACACAATGAATAGAAAGTGGCCAAGAAATGATTTGAAAAATAGTTTAATTTGAAAGGTTCCTAGTCACTGGGGCTGATATGAAATCGTAAACCTCTTGCCCTAGCTAGATGAGGTGGAAGCAACTTAGCTCTAAAAAGGGGCTTCAACTTTGCATATTCTTGCTTCATTTCCTCAAGATTGATAGAAACCAAGTCTTCATTCGGTTCACTCAAGTCAAAAATATGTTGGACCTCTTCTCTATTAATGCTCAATAGAACCTTTCCATCATTATCCCTGATTACCCGTGTGACAAGGTCATGTCTTGCAAGCACTGCCCTAAGTAAGTCTATGTTAGGAAACACATTTGGGAACACCAACTTTCCCAAATCATACATCCAACCATTTGAAAAGGGGTGAGGAAAATTCCTATGTCCATACCATAATCTGAACATTTCCAAGCCTGTGAGAGGAACCCTAGCATCGGCATTGTTAGAGAAATTATATACTAACCCTTCCCCCAGGATTTTCCCTCGCATTAGAACCAATCCCTTCTTCCTATCATTCATTGACTAGGGCAATTGATCCAGGAAATCATCGTATAGGTTTCTTCTTAAATAGTCAACTTGGCCAGAATGTTGCTTTTTCAGTTCCATCTTGGACAAACTAGGGGACCTCTTTTTACAATTTCACACTTCAAATAGCTAGGACTAACCAAAGATAGGAAATTACAGAAGAAAACACTACAATTTCTCATAACTATAATTAAACTATATCCCTAACACGTTTATCAACAATCCTAATGACAAGCACAACAAATATTCTCCCAAATTCAAGTACAAAATGACCGGGAAGCACAAAAATTAACTCATGGCTTTGTTTGCAGAAGTCCCACATTTTGGCTGGAGAGATTCACAACTTCGCTTTCGGCTTTGAAACTGCTCCGCAAAATACTTGAATGCTTTGTGGTACAAATAAAATAGGAGAATTGATTTTATCTCAATCAAATCATGCCGACTAATTTCTCATCCACCATTAAAGATCACTCGTGTGATGCACGAACAGCTCCAACCATATTTGATGCAAATCTAAATTTTAGCCGTCAATCCTTCAATTAGATCAAATCATCGAACGACCATCTTCAAAACAAGCTGACATAATCGCCAACATGGAAATAAGGGGCACACCATACCATATGTTGCCAAGGAAGTCCACGTGGTAGTCACCCATGATATCACAATCAGTAAAGATCCTACAACTTTGGATAATGCGATGGAGGGAAATTGTAGATCTTGAGCATTTGTGATCTTCCTTCAACACAATCGCCAACCTTATTATTAACCGTCGAGCAACATTTTCATCAAGTCTATAACATATTCATTGATTTAAAACATGTGCACCTCAAGAATACTTTAGTAACCCACTTTTTAATGTATTAAGTCTGGATTAATTTACCACAGTATTTCCTTCATTCCTTCAACTTCATCAGATGAGACACGTGGCACCCACCCACGATATCGCAATCAGTAAAAACCTTGCAAATTCTGATCACGCGATGGTGGGAAACTGTTAATATCTGATGACAATTGATCGACGGTCAACCAAACTTATCACCTTCAACCTCACTAGATAGGACATGTGGTGCCCGCCCATGATATCGTGATCAACTAAAGTGGTGTGGTGGAGTCATCACAAGATGGGAAGGAGTGGCTGAGATCAAATGATAGTTGATCAACAATCTTGCGAACTTCATCCTTCTGCAAAAAAAAAAATTATTAAAAGGAAAATGGGACATCACTAGGCAGATGGTAAACAATGACATAAGTTGTTTTTAAATGATGAAACATAGGGCCAACCAAATCTTAGTAAAATAAAACCCTGTAGAGAAAATAAAATATTAAAACAAAGGGACTCAGCCTAGATGGAACAATAGGACATAAGTCATTTTAAAACCCCTCAAAAAGTAACATCGAAATAGATTCCAACCAAGGCATAAAACAAAAACAAGGGTTTTATATGAAAAAAAAGCTAAAACCAACAACCTAAGGAAAATTCTGACATCATTAAAGACTAGTAACACTAGGCAGGGTAGGAATGGAACATAAGGAGCAAAAATATAAAGTTCCATTAGAGGGGAGAGAGATAGAGTGAGTGAGTGTGAGAGAGAGACCTGAGAGAGGGAGAGGGGGTAGGAGGGAGAGTCTTGAGAG
>VDFB02353493.1:347894489-347937098 GCA_007258455.2 Sequoia sempervirens | reverse complement strand
AATGAGGTCAATACCCGTGGGGATAAGGTTGAGGGGCACTTGGGAAAATGTTGACCAAGGGGCAATGAGTACTATAAGTTTGGCACCCCCATTCTCTTTTAACCTTCAATTTTTCATACCCTGGTTTCTAAAGGTCTTCTTACATTGGCTTACCCCCATTCTCGTAAAATGGTATCAGATAAGAAAAAAAAAAATAGCTTAGTCTTTCACATTTTTATCCACCAGCCTCTCTTGGAAAAACTCCCATAATCTACCCACATCTTGGTTGAGGTCTAGGATTTCATCACACATAGCCTTCATTGCATGAGTCTGAAGCAATTGTAGACTTAGCCCAAGTATATGCTAGGCTAAGGTAGATCTAATGAATGGAAATAGAGGCATACAATTCTTCTTTAATGCCTCCACCACAAACATATGCAAGGTGTTGGTCATTTTTATAGTAAGCAAGTTGATCTTCTAATCTACCTATGGAATTGCCAATTCCAATAAAGGGAAACTCGAAGGACTTAGACTAATTGACGAGGATTTGAAAGACCTCCTACACTTTGGGCTCTACAAGACCCAGGAGGGTGATCCCTTAATGCATTTACAACCTCTGCACCATCATCATAAACAACATTAACAACAATAGATAATCTCATTTAATAGCTCTTGACATAATAAGATAATATCGAATAAAATTTGGTTGTTTATAAATAATATCAACTATTTGGAGCATGAGATAACTACAACAACATTTCACAGTATAAGATAGTCATTGATTTGTAATTTGTAGCAAGCTCTAGGTAAAGGAAAACAAATACTAAACCATATGAATAAGTTCAACTTAGATAAGTGCCATATATCCATTGGAGGAGTCAAATTTATAAGCATCTAAGGGTTTATGATAGATTTAACACATAACATATTAGATCCTTGATAACATTGCTTTACAATCTCATCAATATGTATTCTAACCCAATACTACTTATCAAATCCTTATACAGAACATATCCACCTACAATCCTATTCAAGCATTTTAATTAATTCCTTGAATTAAACTTAAAACAAAAATGATACACACCACAACAGTGAGATGAATGAAACAACCCTTGATCATTTTATTCAAAATTCAAATATGCTTGTACAATGGAGAGACATGAGTTAGAATTAATCATATCAATCCAAATGCCAGTACTATCATAAAATATCAAATCCCCATGAATTCAAAACCTACTATAGAATGACTCAAAACCTAAATTGCATTTTCCCTAAAACCATTAGACTTTACAATTTTCTCTGCAACTTCATCTAGACTCGACCAAAAATATCTAACTTGCTAACCTGTACTTTTGGCCTTGAAATCCTTCTTATAAAAAAAGAAGTAGCAAACAAGCATTGGGCCAGAAAGCACAGATGTCACTAGCCAATTGGACTACCTTGTGATATTCCAAAAATTTGTTACAAAAACAATCTCCCTAGAGAATCTTCTTGTTCATTGTACCTGCTGAGAATGGTTGATGCAACAACAAAAAACTTTAAGAATTTCATGCCTAGACTATCACCAAAAAATAAAACTAGAATTTGTTGTAACTGCAACAGCTAATTTGTCAACCGTTAGTAGCCTACTCCTTTTCACTCTTCCTTAGTTAAATATAGATTTATCGATTTCTGGTACTCTTCATCAGTTGGCCAATCAAAATTGATCACCTCATTCACCTTGACACTATAAGGTTTGTACTTAACTGCCACCTGATTCACTTCTCTTTCAAAAGACTCCAAGAATGAGCTAGTGCTAATGATTTTGTCCATACAACTCACCAATAAATCATAATTTGAGTTACCCTATTTTTGAGGGTTTTGTAGTCGAAACATGATATAAAGGTGTTCTTACACTTTTTGTGATTATTGTAGCTTGTATAAGAGGCTCCATGGATACTATTGTAATTGTAGGATGCATGAATAGGGCATAGGATGAGAAATAAAGAAGGTATAGCTATTGTCCTCAATAGTTTTGTGAGGAAAAGCATGTGAAATGAGAGGTTCAAGCCTAGGTTTCAACAAAACATGTATGGGGGATCTGATTTTATGAATTTTTATCCATGTGAAAACCTAATGGGTTGTTTTTGAACACTAAATATAAATGATATACATACACACACACACACACACACACATATTTGTACATGTATGTATATATGTGTGTATGTATGTATGCATATATGTATATGTATTTTTAAATTTAAATGGAAATGCAATTACTGGATGCTCTCCTAGAACAATAAATGCAACATATCATTAAAGAAATCTATATCTATGTATATAAATGTGTATTTCTAAATGCAAGTGTAAATGCAAAGAGCATATGGTTTTGTAGTGTTATAGATACAACATATCCATAAATTAATGTAATTGAAATTCTAAATTCTTCAACACATATAAATGAAATCGATCAAATGATAAAAATACATGAGAAATAAATGAAAACAATAAATGCATATGTATGTGTATTTGTAAATGTAAATGTAAAATAAATAAGAATAATGAAAATTATAAAAGAATACAAGGAAAGGTCTCCTCCATTCTTGGCAGTGATAACCTCCTCCACAAACAACCCTTAAAAATTATGAATAGAGGAATATAATCTTTGAAGAACTCAAAGTTGATTCTCTCCTACCTAATGCAATTAGTCATTTTATCCTTACAAACATTTATAGTAATTACTAGAGGCACATAGACCAATTGTTCATAATAGAAGAATTTGATCATACTTTTCCAATGATGGCATTATGAGAAAACCTTAGATTAAATGAATAATTCCTAGCTAAGTTCTTTAAATCATGTCCAACCATATAAGAGAAGACCTCTGCTATGTGTACCTGGATACCATGGAGAAAGGCTCTTTGGGCTCTTTCATCAATCATCCTACCTAAGTAAAACATACTAAAAGTCTCCTAGCAATTAGACACAGGAAGATTTAAGATGACTTTAAAAAGAATTATTGCCAAAGCATAAACTTATGATGACTTGACCAGGCCTAGTACACACTCCCTCCCCGTTAACCACTTAGACATATGGAAATTAAATGTAATTTTTTTGCTATTTTTAGTCATGTAGGTGTCCAACAAACCACTTGGTGGTGTTTCCCTTCAAGTTTATTTACTTGAATGAAGAGAAAAATTACTTTGATTACAATTAGAGAATACATTTGAGGCCTTGGTTGTGTAACTGGTGGACCATAATCACATTTAACACTTTTTACAAAGTTTGGGAGTTAAAACGTTAAGTAGATTTGATTTGTGATGGACACATTTGGATGGTAGTAACAATAACTTGCAATATATCAAGACTTTATTACCTTATAACCTGTGAGATTCTACCGATGAAATGATAGATTAATCATAATATCACCTTGGGATCACATCATCATGAAAGAACTTCATTCAACATACTTATGAGTAAAGGTACCACCAAATAGGTATTTGTCAGATGTTTCTTCCTCAAGCGAGGGAAATTCAGGAAGAGAAGAGGAAAGTGAGACATGTAGTATGTCTAAAAGAGGGAGATCAACTAGAGGTCAAAATATTAGAAGAAAATTTCGTAAATGCATGGAATTTTTTCTTGCTGAAGGGGGGTCATGTTCTTATGATGATTAGAGCATAAGTGATGTCGAGGTACCCTTGAGGTAAAAAAAAATATGGAAACAATGGGTACCCAAGGAACTTCCTCCAATAAACATTGATTTATGTGTCAACAAGATGATATATCGTAAAACACCATCATCATTACATGGTTTGGGACTATTTGCATGGATGACATAAAGGTCTATTACAAAAGAGTTACTAAATTGATGGTGTATGTTGAACCCTGTTACAGTTACAAAGATTGGATGCAACTGGTTTGATATACACAAAGTATGCATAGGTATGCACTATTAGAAAATTATATATAACTAAAAGATAAGGATCAAAATAAAGGAGTGGCAATGTACATTGATGAAAGGCCAAAAGCATTAGGGAATATTGCAGGGTTTATAAATAGTACACAACCTAGGTCAACAAATAAGCAACCCAATTGCATATTCAAGGTGCATGAGGGGAACCGTGTATTCGTATGTGCGATAAAATCAATAACTGCAAGGGAAGAGTTGCTAATTGATTACAATTTGAATCACTTAGTTACAAACACAATTACTATGGGGGTGGTATGTACTATGTAATATTTTACCCAACCTCCAATTAATGACTCCAATATACCATTTTATTTTTATTTTTTTTGTAAGTCTATTGGTTTCGTTTCGGTAATGTTTTTTTATATTTAATTTTTGTCACAGTGGAACATTGATCATACGGAGAAGGCTCTGGCCTAGAGCACAGATCACAATGTATCTTTAGGTGCTTCTACCTGACAGGTTTACCTCATTGTAATTGTACAAATTAGATATGAGCAAAATGTTTTATTATTATGTTTTTTTATAAGTTTATTGGGTTAATTTCAATAATATGATAAGGAAGATCCAAAAAAAATGCAATGAATAAATCAAAAAAGTTGATATTCATAGTGCCTCAAACAGATGAGATAAGAGAGAGGGTTAAAATATTAATTGAGAGATCACAAAAATTGCAAGTAAGTTGTCATGAGGTCTTTAATTATAACATAAGTTTATTCATGGTTTTATATTTTGTACTCTTTTATGTCATGAACTAGAATATGTGTTGTTTTTACAAGATTATTTTCCTCCTCATGATGCTCCTAGCCATGATCAGGGTACTGCAAGTGCTACCTAAGGAGTAGGGGTTGTTACAAGTGTCCATCCTGATCTTCCTGCGTATACATCACATCATTTGACCCCCCTCATCCATGCCTATACTGTCATCTGAAATGTCGGCAACACATACCATGCAGGCATCCGTTAATGCACCCTCTAGCAGCGAACACATGCCAACACATGTGTTAGGACATGTACCTGGGGATGTAGAGGCCACTAGTACTGGTGATGTTTTAGTAGCATTTCCTAGATCTTCCCGTATTACTAGTACAGGAACATTGCCGGTCACATTTGTGGTGACTGAGGATTTTGTTCCCATAAAGATAGAGAAGGTCCCAGGGACTTTAAAATGTTTTAATTATTATTATATAAAATCCATTTTTTTTTTTACTTATTGATCGCTCTTTTTAGACTATTGATCCCATGATCATTTTGCAATAAATGATGTTTTTTATAAACATCTAAGTGATATTACACTGGAGCTCTTCGGGCCCACCATACGTACATGATGGAATGCCCAAAATCAAGATTTAAAAGATGAGCTCATTAACCATTTAGTTGTGTTGTTCGGTGATAAAACATTCAACCAAACCAAGGTCCTTAAGAAATTTGGTACCTATCTAAAGTATGCGAGGGACCAATATGGGTCGTATTAAGAGAAGAACAAAAAGTATGAGTGTCCCCCCATGATTCCAGAGAGGGAGTGGAAGGACCTGGTGTTAGATGGAAAGGAGAAGGCTGAAAAGAAAAAAGGAAAGACACCACCAGGCCAAGGAAGGTATGTGATACTATCAACAATGTAATTATATATTGATTACTCTTTCTTTTTACATAATCTAATGTATTTCAAACTTTTCATAGGCTGCCTAACACATTGAAGGCAACAAAGGCAAGACTAGAAAAACATGGGCAGTAGAAACTTGACTCTGGTGGTTATATGAAATTAGCTGCACAAATTGTAAGTATCAATAAATGAAATATACTATCTAAATAATAAATTGAAAACAATTTTGGTTTTATCACAACATAGAAGAAAAATTCATGATCTTATGCAAAAATGTAGGGCTCTAAATTCAATAGAGTTCCCACAAAAGATGACTTGAAGATTTCCTTCCAGCAAGGCTATGGAGTCATGGTTGAACACCTAAGAGTCTTGACTGGGAAAACACAACCTTCCACTACATCCTACAAGCAGGTAAATAAAATCAATAAAGTTTATTTAAAATTGAATACTTGTGCAATCTATTCAATATTAATTTCCACCATAAAGTAATTACATGCCTATTTGTTTTAAACATTCAAGCAATGATAATATTGCACATGACATTGGAATGCAGCCTGGTGAGGGTGGAGCACAACCTACAGATGAAGGTCATGGTGTGCATCCCAGCACTTTAGAGCATGTAGAGTGTGATCAACATGTTGAGCATGATCTGGAACATGATGTGGCCCCATCAGGTAAATAGGACCACTCTAAAGTTCTTTTAAACATATTTAATTGCAATTGGTGTATTAATTAATGTAACCTTTTGTGTTTCAACTTTAGAGCATGTAGAGCATGATTAGGAACATGATGTGGCCCCATCAGGTAAAGAGGACCACTCTCATGTTCATTGAAACATATTTAATTTCAATTGGTGTATTAATTAATGTAACCTTTCATGTTTCAACTGTAGATCAAGATTTAGAGGGTGTTCAACATGTTGAGCATGAGTCTATAAAAAAAGTTTAGGAACATGATGTGGACCCATCAGGTAAAGAGATCCACTCTAATGTTATTTTACTTAACGAAATACTTGTAACAATAATAATAAAACATATCAACTTAATATTTCTTTGTTATTGTAGCAAACCCCCCTTACAGCGGCATCCACATCGTGAGAAGACAACTAGGCGTACATTAAGATCACAAGCAAAGGTAAGAACAACTAAAGGGGGGACAAATGATTTAGAAAATGATACTCCACTTCAGATTTTTTTAGCTTTAAAAAAGAAACAAAAACAAAAGTGATTGTAATCATATCATGACAACCATATTTTTGATAATATGTAAAAACTAAAAGAATGAATATTATATGTTAATGAATGAATGTGAATATGTTAATTAATGAATGCTATATGTTAATGAATGAATGAACTATATGTTATTAATGGATGAATGAATGATTAATATTATATGATTGGGTATGGGGAATTGAGAGTGATGTGAGGGGGATGGGATGGGCCAAATGAGCTTCCACCATCACGTGGTTGGCCCTATTAAGTAGAGAATATTAAACTATTGTCAAAACAAAGAGAAGCTCAATAAGGTAATGCACTTTTCAATATAAGAAATGCACCGTTTGAAGCATCAAACCAATATGAAAAGATGAAAGAAAGTGCTAACTTTTCACTATGGTGGTAGAAAAAATGATTCTTTATACCTTGAATCCATGCTCTACATCATAATTTGAAGTTGTTTCCATTCCAATGTTCTGAGTTTAGTTTTTTTGTATGGCTTTGTATGAATACCACATTGTGTTGTGTGTGGATTTGGTTTCAAAGCTCTGTTTCTTCTATTTTTAGTGGTGAGATAACTCTAAAATTTGACTTTTGTGCATAACAGGTTAGTGGAAAAATTGACAGCTCTTAAGGGTTTAGAGACTCAATTGAGATAGATACACAGATATTTGGATCTTGTTGTTGATGGGAGGCTTCGACTTAACCATGAAATTTGGTACCATCTGCAGGTATGCAAAATTTTCTCTACTTACATTCATTCTTGATCATAAATGTTGTAAATGATATTAATGCATCAAATTTAAGATTTGTTTCATTGTTATAATGATCAAAATGTTATAATTTTTTATACATTCACGCATTCTCTTTCCCCCTACCCTTTTCTCTCTCCCCCCCTCCTTTTAAGAATTTTCTTTGTCATAGAAGATTCACATTTCTATCTCATTTACACAAATTTATCTGAAGTGCTAGGAGTGAATAAAGATATGTAAAAGATGATGGATTATGTCTAAACAACAACTTTCCATCTTATAGCTAATTAAATCCTTAATATTTGTATAGTTTTGAGCTTGAATAATGCTTGTATATGCATGTGTAGCAATAAGGGAGCCTATGTGAAGATTGAAATTTAAAACATCACTTTGGTATTTTTCCTTAGGTAGTGAAATGATATTTTGAGTAATACAAACCTACACACACATTGATATTTTTCAGCATTGCATTGAGGAAATTTTTTTCTCTTATACC
This sequence comes from Sequoia sempervirens, assembly GCA_007258455.2. Lineage (NCBI taxonomy): Eukaryota > Viridiplantae > Streptophyta > Pinopsida > Cupressales > Cupressaceae > Sequoia > Sequoia sempervirens. Next base: position 347,929,105 of record VDFB02353493.1, on the reverse strand, counting down.
TACCCTTGGCTAGACATGGAGGTATATAATATTGGTTTCTGGGTTTATTCTGTAAGTAGTTAATTTCACAGAGGAAGACTAAAATCTTCTTAATGTCATGTGTCAGGTGTGAAAGCATATGAATCACTTGCTGAAGGAACCATTTTGTAGTCATCCAAAAACTAGTTTGTTCTTTTTTTATGTTTCTTGCTTGTGGTTTCTTTAGGGTCTAGAGATGTAGCTCAGCTCTTTCCTTTGCAATTTTCATCTATTTTGATGATTACAGTAGATTGTCCTCATAATTTTTCATGTAGATCTGTTTGTAACCTTATTTTCTACCAATCAATTTGCAAACCACTCACATATTAAGGACCATTTCACTAACTTGTAGTCATCCATTACTGCATATGTTGCAGGTTGTGTCTGTGTGCCAATAAATCCCAATGATTGCGAGAACTTTAATCCTACAAGTGTACCCAATCTTTCTCAATAAAAAGTCTTACCTTATTTTATAGTACTTAAAATGGTTAATTGAAGGCGCTTCTTTAGATCTGATATAGTTGAACCCTAGATTAAAATATGGTATTAGATGGGTAGTATAATGTTAAAAATGAGGTCCATTGAACACAAATTATGAACATAATTTACTATACTATGAATAGTGTTACAATTATAATTATTTCTCCTTTACCTACCTCTACATTAATGAAAAAGATAGATCCCTATAAATCTAACCATGAAAGTGTTGAAATCTGCAGTATTTGTAGGACTCCAGAAACTATCAAACATATTCTTTTTGAATGTTTTTATGCTTAGGAAATTTGGTACTTATTATGCGATAAGCTGAAGGTCTAGAATAGCAATGGTAAAATAATTGGCATGATATTATGTTTTGTAATTTCAAGCTCAAGTTTGATTATAATCTATTTTGATATTTCTTTTCCAATGAGATCATGTGGCATTTGCGGAAGGCGAGAAATGATGATTAATTTAAGGGTATCAAGAGGGTACTTACTAAGTCTTACAAGAGACTCACATTCTACTCTGTTGCTCTGTAGGTTTCAAATCTTGTGGAGATCTCAATGGAGAATTTCTTGAAGTCAATAACTAAAGGTGCTACTAATAATACCAAAGAGGATCTAAGTAGTGGAACTGCTTGTAGGTTGAGCTTGGAAGAGACTGTGCTATTCCAACAAACATTTGATGAGCTCTAGAGAGAAATTGATGAAGCTGCAAGCCCAAAAGGATAGTGCAGACCCCAGCAGTTGGACCCCCAAGGAAAAACAATGGACAACCTTGATATTGAAGAAGTTAGCAATGAGGAGAATGTAATCAACACTATGTATTGTTTATGCTGATTTGAATAGCAGCAACCTGTGGTGTTGTTAATAGCAATTTGTATTGTCCATGCTGGTTTTGAAAACAACTAGTGCTTTTTGGTTTCTTTCTTGTTGTGTAAAGTACTGATACGGTATATTTATTGTTATGGAAATGATTTGATGTTGTATTCATCCTAATGCCAGATAGGAATTTTCATGATATGTAATGGACCTTAAACTATTTTCAATACAAAAAAAAAAGATTGCAGATATTGGAAGTTCATTACATGTCTCATGTATGTGTTAGTATTTTAATTTTGTTTAAGTTGTTCAAGAGCTTGATTAGGTCAAGAATACATTCTACAATCTCTATTCTCTTGACACTACTCAACATTTTCCCTACACATTTTCTCTTCAATCCAGACATTTCTTAACTCCTTCCCTTGTTATCCCTTGGTTGTTCTCAAGTGTAATTCTTTTTCTATGCATCTAGTAGTTTGTATGTATGATCAGTCATCTCTTATGAAGCATGGATAACCTTTCATGGAATTTTTTTAATAATTAGACAATTTCCATTGTGAGAATAATCATTTAATTTGTATGGAAGTAATTCTTTTACATATTATTTGACTTGGTATTGTAAACTTGTCTTTGCAGGATTCTCTCAGGGGGAACAACATAACTGTGATGATAGGTGGAGTTGTACAACACCATAAATCATTTGGCATTATCAATCTATTGCTTATAGAATACTTTGTGCAAGTAAAATGGAATGTGCAATGACAATTGGTCTTGAATTCAAATATGAATATAAGTACATTGTACACAAGAAGATGGTATCTATTCTATGATTTAAAGAACCCAAAAATAAGAAAATTAATAGGTTCCATTTTTTTACTTGCTCTTAGATGCTTGTTTAATCAATGAGTCCCTCAGAATGTCTTGCTGATAACCAATAGTGTTCAAAAGTCTTGAAGAGGTAAGATCGGTGTGACATTTGATCTGTCTTGTTGACAGAAGTCATCGACAAGACATGCACTATCAGAGTGAGTTTTCTATCCTGTGCCGATGATTGACCTCTCACTGATGGGTTGGCTTCAGTGGTCATTGCCAAGAGTCTCTATTATGGTACATTTCAATGAATATTTTTGTAAAAAAAAATTGCATTTTTCAATTACAATTTCGACGAAAACCACTGACAAATCACTGAAAAAGGTTCAATGAAGTTGTTGTAGCTATGACAAAGGCTTCATCATAATTCCTTTCCCAATTCATCACAATTTTGATGAAGTCCACCGATGAATCACATAAAAGGTTCGATGAAGTTGCTTAGCTGCAACGAAGGCTTCATCGTAACACCTTGCCCATTTCATCACAATTTCAACGAAGGACTCTGACAAATCACAAAAAAGGTCCGACGAAGTTGCTTAACTACAATGAAGGCTTTGTCGTAACTCCTTGCCAATTTTGTTGAAATTTCGACAAACGCTACCAACAAATCACATAATAGGTCTGACGAAGTTGCGTAGCTCCGACAAAGGCTTCGTCGTAACTCCTTGCCCATTTCTTCAAAATGGAGATGAACTTTTGGTGTTGTTTTGGCACTTTGGAAGAGCCATTGCAATTGCATTTTGGTTGTAATTTGTTAGTGGATACATGAAGTTTTCATCGATATTCTGACGTTCATCTAAGTCATTTTATGATGCCAATGACCAACGAATTTGCACCATTATTTCGACATTTAATGCGTCGTCATAATTTTGACAAAAAAATAGCGACAAAATTGTTTTCATCATTTTGTCACTTTTTCGACAAATATTTGTCAAACGGCCGACAAACGTCCATTGGAAAATGGAGCCAAATTTAGTAGTGTGGTTTCAAAGGTACTTGTTTTCTATGTGATGAAGAAGGGCATTAAGCCTATGAATGCCCTCAACACCAAGGAAGGATGGAAAGAAGGCCAAAAGGTCATAGAAGTGTTGCACATGTAGATGAGGAGGTTCAATTTGAGCATTTAGATGATGTTGAAAGGGGAGAAGCCCTAGTGGTGAGAAGAGCCCTGGTGACTTAAGAGAAGGAGCCAGAACAAAGGAAGAATTTGTTTTGTAGAAGGTGAAAATGTGAAGGAAATGTTGTGAGGTCATTATTGATAGTGGGAGCACTGGCAATCTTGTGTCAAAAGAGATGGTTATGAAGTTGAAGTTGAAGAGGGAAAGGAATTTACATCCATATTAGATTGCCTTGTTGTAGAAAGACCACAAAGTTTTGGTCAATGAGTAGTGCCTGGTGAAATTCAAGATTAGGATCTATCGTGATGATATACTCTATGATATCATCCCCATGGATGCATATCACATGATGTTGGGAAGGTCGTTGCAGTTCAATAGGAGAGCTCTACACGATGGCCATGCAAATACCTATTCCTTGACGAAGAATGGAGTTTGGCATAAGCTAAAACCCCTGAAGGAGGTTGAAGAAAAGGTATATAGTAGTGCCAGAGTTTGCTATGTTCATGGAAGGAATTTTTTAGAAGGCATGAAGCATGAGCATATGTGTTATGCATTGATTCCTAGAAGGGAAAAAGAGGATAGTGAGAATGTGCTAGTTGAAGTTTCTAGGTTATTGGGTGAGTTTCAGGAGATTTTTTTTTATAATGTACCTGAGGGTTTACCACTAGTCAGGAAGATTAGTCATCAGATTGACTTGATCCCTGGAGCCAGTTTACCAAATAAGGCAGCTCACAGAATGACTCTTGCAAACAATGAGGAGTTGAATAGACAAGTTCAGGAATTGTTGATAAAGGGCTTGATTCAAGAGATTTTGAGTCCATGTGCAGTACCTATAGTACTAGCACCAAAGAAGGATGGGGAGTGGAGAATGTGCATAGACTCTCAAGCCATAACCAAGATAACAATCAAATACAAATTTCCCCTACCAAGGATGGATGACTTGATGGACTGTTTGAGTGGAGTGCAGTACTTCACAAAGATTTCCCTAAAGAGTGGATATCACCAGATCTAGATTCAGGAGGGAGATGAATGGAAGGCTGTCTTCAAGACCAAATAGGCCCTATACGAGTGGTTAGTCAAGCCCTTTGGGCTAACCAATGCACTGATCACATTCATGTGGCTCATGAACGAGGTACTGAAAGAGTTTTTAGGGAGTTTTGTTATTGTGTATTTAGATGATATTTTGATATTCAGTAAGTCCCTAGGTGAGCATTTAATGCATATTTTTCAAGTCTTTGAAAAGTTAAGAGAATAGAGATTGTTGATTAATATAAAGAAGTGTAGTTTTGTGAAGGAGTTAGTGTACTTGGGGTTTGTTTTCTTGGTAGAAGGTCTCAAGATGGACCTAAAGAAGGTGAAGGCTATTCTGGAATGGCCTACCCCAAGAACTACTACTAAGGTGAGATCTTTCCATTGTTTGGCTAGCTTTTACCGAAATTTTATTAGAAACTTCAGTAGTATTTGTGCACCCTTGATGGAAACAATGAGGGGATAGAAAAGAGTTCAAGTGGAGTACTAGAGCAGTAAAGAGTTTTGACCTGTTGAAGCAGAAGGTGACAAAGCAACCAATTTTAGCCCTCCCAAATTTTAGTAAGGTGTTTCAGGTGGATTGTGATGCTAGTGGTTGTGCCATTGGAGCAATGTTAAGCCAAGAAGGTAAGCCCATTGCCTATTTTAGTGAAAAGTTAAATGATGCAAAGAGAAAGTACTTTGTATATGATTAGGAATTTTATGCAATAGTTTAAGCATTAAAGAAATGGAGACATTATCTATTGCTGAAGGAATTTTTTTTGTTTACTGATCATCAAGCATTATAGTATCTAAATAGTCAAGGAAAATGAAATTAGAGGCATATGAAATGGGTAGAATTGTTGCAAAGTTATACATATGTTTTAAAGAATAGGAGTGGGAAGTCGAATAGGGTTGCAGATTCCTTAAGTAGGAGACAAACATTGTTGACAGAGATGCAGATTGAAGTGGTTGGGTTCAATGAACTCAAGACATTATACCCTAAACATCATGATTTTTCAGAGGCTTGGAAAGCTTGTAAGGAGCTTGTTACAGTTGATAGGACGAAGTGACTGGATTTCATAATCCAGGATGGCATGTTGTTTAAGGGAAGCCAATTATGTATTCTGAAGAGTTTCATGAGGGAGAACCTAATAAAGGAGAAGCATAATGGAGGAATGGCAGGACATTTTGGTCGGGATAAGACCATTTCCATTATCAGTGAGCATTATTATTGTCCTCAATTATCATAGGATGTGAAGAAGTTTGTGCAAAGTTGCAGGGTATGTAAGATGGCTAAAGGAGTGAGCCAAAATACTAGGTTGTATTAGCCCTTACCTGTACTAGAGAGGCCATGGGAGGATATAAGTATGGAATTTGTTCTTGGTTTTCCAAGGACACAAAGAGGGAATGATTCGGTATTTGTGGTAGTTGACATGTTTTCAAAGATGGCACATTTCATCCCATGCTAGAAAACCCATGATGCAGTCTACATTGCTGACTTGTTCTTCAGTGAGTGGTGAGGCTACATGGTCTTCCAAAGAGTATAGTCTTAGATTGTGACACAAAATTTGTTGGATACTTTTGGAGTACCTTGTGGAAGAAGTTGAAAATAGAGTTGAAGTTCAGTTCTGCACACCATCCACAAACTGATGGGAAAACTAAGGTTTTGAATAGAAGTCTAGGTAACCTACTGAGATGCTTGGTAGGAGATAAACCCAAGGGATAGGACTTGATCTTACCCCAGGTAGAATTTTATTAAAAAAATTCTATAAATAGAAGCACTGGTAGATCACCATTATAGATTGTGTATGGAGGTAGTCCCAAGACCACTCTAGAATTGAGGGAGATGGACCAAGAGAAGAAGACTTTGCAAAGCACATCAATAATATACATGACAAGGTAAGAGAACATATTAACAAGATGAATATGTAGTATAAGGCTAAGGGAGCTCAAGAGAGGTGGTATAAGGAGTTTTAGATTGGTGATGAGGTGATGGTCCACTTGAGGAAAGAAAGGTTTCTAGAGGGAACCTATAACAAATTGATGATGAAGAAGTTCGATCCCTATAAAATTTTGAAGAGGCATGATTCAGGGAATGCATATGAGGTAGAGTTGCTGGATGGAGTCAACATTTCCCCTATGTTCAATATTTCAGATTTGACAAAGTATCATGAAGGTGGTACAGAGGAAGTACCAACAATGGAACAGTGTGGCATTTCAGCATCTACTTCAAAGAAGGAGGAGATTGAAAAAATCTTGGATAGCTATGTGGGAAGGAGTACTAGGAATAGGTAGTATGAAGAATATCTCATGAAGTGGAGAGAAAGGCCTGTGGAAGATTCATCCTGGCTTTCTAAGCTAGAAGTTGACTATTTGAATTTTCCTCAACCATCTGAGACGTGACAGGGTCACTTCTCAAATTGCCTTGAGTGTCTGATGCAGGAGCATCCAGTGGTCTAAGGAAAATATTGCATCACCTAAAAATATGCTTTCCATTTATGTTCCTTTTGTTTTCTTTTTGTAGATGTTTTTGCATTTCTAGATACCCTTTTCATCAAATAAGAGTTCCCATCTTTCAGAACTACTTTTCTACATTTTTTGCTCAACTGCTATTTTTAGTAGGTGTGAATTTGAAGGTGTGGGAAGACATAAATTTATGGGAAGGGTTAGGACAGAAAAATAAGCACTTTGGCAAAAGAATCAGGTCAAGATCATTCACAGTTTGAAAGTTTTTCAAGTTTTAGTTTCTGCTTTTTGCCTTGAAAAACCTTCCTAGTCTAGTTTGAGGCACTAAACAGTTATGTACAGGCCCAAAACTCATCAAAACTAGTAGACCAGATTCTTATTATATTATTCACTTGGATACCTTTCCAATAGTTCAAACGGTTTGAAAAACGGAGTCCCGGAACAAAAGTTATGCCTTTCAGAAGTTGGCCAATTTTTGGAAAATTGCCAATTTTCAAATTAGGACTCAAATTTTGAATTTTAATTTGTAAATTTTGGCACCAAACCACCAAAACTCATAACCTGAATTCTTTTTTTGGCTCGAAGCTGAAAAGGGGTTATTTATGGGCTAGTTTCTTATTTTTGGGTAGCTTTTCGGGAAAAGAGTTTGCATGCTACGAAAGGTGAACTTTTGTAATTTTTGTAATTTGCATGTATTGCAGAGCTTGAGGATTTGTGATCCTTTGCATGTAAGAAGTTCCATTCTAAATAATAATATAATTCCTCTGGTTTTTTGCATCATTTTATGTGTCTCGAGTTTTCTTCGTCATCAGGGTTTGATGGATTTGGACAAGGTGTGTGATTAACTTACAGCCTGATAGGTGAGTCAACCCTCCATTAGCCAAATCTTGAAATTTACTAATGATGAAATATAATTATCTAACTGACCTAATAGTGCAAATTAGAGTTTTGATACAAATATAGAAAATCTGAGGAATCATATAGAAAATTGGATAGTAGAAATAAAAAGGGAAGGCATTGTCCACTTGTGGTAAAAATTTCACCATGATTTATGAGGACATACCTTTGAGGGTTCCACTATATTTATATCTATATTTATTTGATCAAAAAATTAGTTTCCCTTCAAAAAACTTGTCAAATCACTATTGGATATTTTTGAAATTGAGTTTCTTTGAATTATCAAGGCCGAGGGTTTTGAATGCAATAAGGAATAAAGTATCTTCAAAATTCCTTCGATATTCAAAATACTTGGAGCCTAGACATTTACAAAGAGAGGAAATTTTATGCCATTTTAGGGGGTTGCATTGGACAAACCCTGTGTTAGTGTTTCTACTTCTACAATGGAAATTATAATGATAAATTAACAAATGATAGGAAGGAATGATGAAATCACAAAGTGATGCAACTCAGCTCCATTCAATGGCTTCCTTGAAGGATTGAAATCATACACATCACCTCAAAGGTATTAGATCTTTCTTTCTTGATTTACTTGAAATCATGAATGCTTCAATACTTTGGAGACCTATAACAAGAGTGAGCCTTCACAAAGTAATGATAACATGAACATGAACAAACTTACGTAAACTTTGACATGAAGTTGGATCTTGAATTGTTGTAATAAAGGTCTGAAATGCTAATCTTGTCTTGCTCTTCAATGGTTTTTTATCATAATTTGGTCAATAATGTTTCTATATGTTTCAAAATGATGTAATAAATAGGTATTCATATGTTATTATTCTAATTTCCCAAAAATTAAATCACAATTGTTGACTTTAGATATTTTAATTTCAAATATTAAAATGTCGAGAATGACATTATTTGAATTTAGATCAAAAATAGGGGGACATATGTGCCTAGGGGATCACTTTCCCAACCCTATTTTAGGGAGTTCATAGATTTAGGAGAAAAGTATTAAATAAGAGAATTTTTTTTTATGCTTGCAAATTGTTAGAAACTATTTTAAATTGGGCCAAAAAATGCACAATTTAGGAAATTCGGAGATTAATTAGGTCCAATAAATAAAGGGGAGAAAAACATAGTGTGAAATTGTCAAGGGTGACAATTTATGATGCTATATTTATCCCCCACTTTAGTGAGAGTATGAACTTATGCTCAAGCTCACACTAAAGTAGAAAATATATGTCAAGAGGTCTATGATCATCTAAATGTTGAAGAGATAGGATAATAATGAATCTAGGGAGATGGCCAAGCCCCTAGGATCTAAGATCACATGGAAACCAACATAAGCACAAAGGAAAACATACACAAACATGCATGTCGAAAAACATGAAGCATACATGATAAAAATACATGGCATGATAGAACATAAATATAATGATAAATGAAAAGAAACACAATGTAAAAATGATGTAAACATGAAGACGACACACAAAAAGGAACACATCAAAACATAAGGTTAGTGCTAAAAGGATCCGAGTCAACATGCCAAAGAGACATCAGTCTTAAATTGTCTCAAGTACCAAACATCATCCATTGAACAAATTTTAGCTCATATGAGGAATAGAAAGTTGTGTTATGCCACACCACTCATGAAACACATGGCTCCACTGGAAAGAAAAGTGTGTTATGCTAGGTGGCCATGCTAAAATGAACTCATGACTCACACCATAACAAAGTATGATATTTTTTATGTTAATCGCAAACTAGAAGGTACACAAGCTAGTGATGATTTCTATTCACTAGGTGAGCCCCCCAAAAAAGGTATAAAAATGAGAAACACACTAGGTCTAGCGAGGACTGTTTTTCACTAGGTGTGTACCCATAAACATACAAGGAGTTATACTCCCTAATAACTCTGATAGGGTGGTACCAAAGGAATAAAATTTTATGTCAATCCAACACAAATTTCAACACTTGTGAACAAAGTGGAGTGAAAATTCCAAACTTAGCTTAGGGAGTGCAAAAATTTTAACGTTTCAATGGATGAAAAAAACTCACCTCAGGGGGTCCATAAATGATAATAGAATAAGGTTAAAACTTAAAGGGTGTTATAACAACACCACCACAAGGGATGATTTACAAAAATAACAAAGGGGATTTTATCAATACATGAAAGATCACATCTTAGGGAATATAACACATGAAATCACCACTACGAGAGGACAAATTAAGGAATAAAAAGATCACATCCTAGGAAATACTAGCCATATTATTAAAAAAAAGGAGAGAATTGTATGCCAAGAAAGGTCACACTCTTAGAGGACATCAAACCAAATATTACCACCAAAGATACACTCACATGGATCAAGAAGGTCAAACTTTGATTAATAAGATCACACTTCCTAGGAGATGTATGTTATCATTGTTGGAAAAACTAGAATAGTCAACTGAGAGGGGGGGTAAATCAGTTGTCAAAATATTAAAACCTTTTTCAAACTTTACTTAACTCATTCTTAGATCTTATGAAAAAACAATAAACCATAAACAATCAACACATCAGAAACACAAAGAACACCAAGATTTTTTACATGGAAACCCTGTTAGGGGAAAAACCACAGTGGATGTTAGTCCACAAGATTATACCTTGTTAAAAGTATAATGAAAAGAAATAGGAATGAACATGCATGCAGGCACATTGCCTAGAGCTCATTGCTCAATTAAAAGAGGGCTCACTACCCAACAATACACATCAATATGGATTAGAACTATAGAGTATGAAATGAGAAAATAACTTCAACACAATCCTAATTATAGTTCTAGTTAAGCATAGAAAACCTTCTTCACTCTTCACTCAAACTCCTTCACACTTCACTCAATCATCTTTACACTCTGCTCTACAATCAAATGATATTCACACATACACACATAGGAGCACATTGAGCATACTTTACATTGATGAAACAATCACTCTATTATATCGACAACATGATATTACATCAACTTAGTTGACCAGAAATATAAAACATATTTTCAATGTCGAACCAAATTTACAAATAAATTTTCAATACGAATATTCCAAGGTCGGCCACAACATAGTATATACCAAAACTAACAACTCCAACACAAAAAGGCTTCAATTAATTTAACCTCAAAGATCTACAACACGCTACAACCATCATGTCAACAAAGAACACAAAAATGAATCATACTAAAAAATATATTTGACCACGAACACACCAATGAATTTGGACATACCACAAAGATAGAGAATGATCTAGAAACATCCACAACAACTAGAATTACTAGAATTACACAAAATTCACTCAAGAATACTGGAAAAACCTATAGAAATACTATTAGAATACAACTATTCATAGCATGGTCAAATCTTCATGTGGACCTTTGAAACTTCAAGTAGATGAACTAGATACACTCAATAGAAAACCCTTTAATCCACACTAGTTGATCTTCAATGTACAAAATATGACACCTTCATGACCTTCACTAAACCACTATGAACCTAGAATACTTTTTTTTACAATTTTTTCAATATCCTCGACATATACAACCTTCAATACATAAAATTCTAATAGTGTTGACATCAATGACAACCACATATTAGAAACACAATCAAAACATCCAAAAATATGTCCCTTTGGCATTGATGGAAAAACATGATGTGAAAAAAACCATCAACCCAACTCTCAATCAACACTTAGATTCTAACTCTTTTTCCTTGACTTCTTTTGCATGAGCTTCTCCCCAAAAGACTCTTCATTTTAGATAAGTAGTAGTTTTTCACATGAATCTTCTCCCACTTTGAAATAAATGGAAAATATAAATATTATCTTCCCATATTTAAGCTTTGAACCACATATCTGCACATCTGACTACCCCCCCTAAGTACGAGCCATAAAAACATCAATTTGGATGAGGATATAGGAATTAAGCACACATATTGATGCAAGTAAATGCATATTTAGTTTATATTAGGATGGTTAATCACCCCTAGCATCCCTCTAAAATACTCAAAAGTATCCTTCGATGATGGCTTAGTGAAAATGTCAACAATCTATTCTTTGATAGGCACATACTCTAGTCTAACTTCTTTCTCACTCATTTTTTCCCTCAAGAAGTGAAACTTGATTGATATATGATTGGTCTTAGAGTGTAGCACCAGATTATTTGATATGTTTATTGCACTTGAGTTGTCACATTATATGGCAATAGGTTCATCATATACTACTCTGATATCCTTCAGCATCCACATCACCTAAGTATAGTTGTTTGTAGCAGCAATATACTCTACTTCAGCAGTAGATAAACAAATGGAATTCTTCTTTTTGCTCAACCAAGACACTAGCTTCTTCCCTAGGAAGAAAGCACTACCACTAGTACATTTTTTTTCATCTACATCTCCTGTCAAATCCACATCAGTATATGCATTCAGAGTAAGATCATCATCCTTAGGATACCAAAGCCAAAAATTAACTATTCATTTTAGATACTTGAAGATTCTTTTAACAACAGTTACATGAGACTCTTTTGGATCAGCCTAAAATCTAGCAACCATACATAAAAAATTCATAATGTATGGTCTGTTCTAAGTTAAATAGAGAAATCCTCTAATCATTGATCTATATGTTATTTGATTTTCCTTAGGAGAATCATCATTCTGTGTCAACTTACATCCAGTTACCATGGGAGTACCAACAAGTTTTGATTCATCCATGCCAATCTTCTTCAATAGTTCTCTCACATATTTTGACTGAGATATGAAGATACCCTTGTCTAACTAAGTAAATTGCAATCCCAGAAATAACTTCATCTCTCCAATCATAATCATACATAGATTATCATCTCCTCCAAAAATAATGTCATCAACAAAGACCTCAATAATCAACTCTTTGTCATGATCTAATGTGAAATATAAGTTGTTGTCAGTATTACCTTTATTGAATCCAAGCTTCAGTAATTATTTTTCTAATCTAGCATACCAGGCTCTGGGGGCTTGCTTGATTCCATACAAAGATTTCTTTAGTCAGCAAACTGTGTCTTCTTTTTTAGTCAATTGAAATCCATTAGGTTGTTCAATGTATACTTCTTCTAGCTTACCATTCAGAAAAGCTGACTTCACATCCATTTGATAGACTTTATAGTTCTTATATGCAACATAAGTAATAAATAACCTTACAACTTCAATTCTAGCAACAAGGGCAAAGGTTTCATCAAAATAAATACCTTCCATCTATGAATACCCTTTACATACTAGTCTTGCTTTATTCCAAACCACTTCACCTTGTTCGTTCAACTTATTCCAAAAGAACCATTTAGTACCAATCACATTCCTATCTTTAGGTCTAGGAACAAGTACCCATGTATCATTCTTTTCAATTTGCATCAATTCTTCCTTCATAACTTCCATCTACTGTTCATCATTGTAGGCTTCTTTGACATCTTTAAGTTTAATCTTTGAAATCAGGCAATACTCTTCTACAATCTTTCTTCTAGTTTGCACAACTTTATTCTTATCTCCTATAATTTTATTTTTATAATGATTTAGCTTTACATACCTTGAAGTTAAGGGATTCTCTCAAAATTCTGATTCTTTTGTTCTTTCTTCTACACTTGCACTTGTCTCTACTTCCTAAATATCTTGATTTACCATAACAAATTGAAGTTGTCTTATTGGAACATTTGGCACAATTTGAAGTTGATTTTTTGTATGATAATTCTTCCCTTTGTGTTGTCTTCAACTAAATCATATCCACAATATATAGATGATTTAGCAGAGTCCTCATCAACTCTAACATTTTCACTCTCAACGATTTTTCTTAATCTTCTATTATAGCACTGGTAGGCCTTGCTTCTAGCAGAGTAACCTAGAAAGATTCCTTCATCACTTCTTGCATCAAAATTTCCTATATTGTCATCTCTCTTGATGTAACACTTGCTTCCAAAGATCTTGAAATATTTAATAGTAGGCTTATAACCAAACCATAGTTCAAAAGGAGTCTTACCAGAAATCCCATTTACATTTACCCAACTCAAAGTATACACAAGTGCTTACTAATTCACTCAAGTAGATGTGAGGCACATTTCCTTCAATCATCATTGTTCTAGTAGCATCCATAATTATTCTATTCTTTCTCTTAGAAACAACATTTTGTTGAGGGGTTTAGGGAGTAGATAACTATCTTCTAATTCCATGCTCTTCATAGAAAGAATTAAACTCCCTGGAGGTTAACTTACCACCTCTTTCTGACCTTAGGCATTTTATTTTTAGACCTTTCTCATTTTCTATCATAGCTTTGAAGCTTTTGAACTTTTCTAATGCTTCACATTTTTCTCTTAAGAAAGCAACCCATATCATTCTAGAATAATTATCAATAAGCAATATAAAGTACCTTTCACCATGGAGACTTCTAACTCTGGAAGGACCACATAGATCAGTATGTACCAGCTCCAACAATCCATTTGAATGATGTTGTTTGCTCAAAAAAGAAACCCTAGTTTTTTTCCCATCTAACACTGCAAATTGTGCTAGTAGGCTTCACTACCTTGGGTAGATCTCTTATTGCTTGAGTGGAACTTATTTTGAAAATGTTAACAAAATTCACATGACACAACCTTCTATAACTAGCTTTCATCTACTTGAGAAATTAAACAACTTTCACTAGAAGCATTCAGGTGAAAAATATTACCTTTTGTCTGTTTACCTAAGGCAATTACATTTCTATAACTTCCATATATCATGCATCTTGCATCTTTGAACTGAAGATTATATCCCTTGTCCACCATTTGTCCAACACTTAACAGGTTGTGCTTCAAGCCTTCAACATAGAAAACATCATCAATGTTATGCTTACCACCAAGACAAATAGATCCTTTACCACAAATCACACAAGCATTTTTATCTCCAAATCTTACAACCCCACTATCATACTTCTCTAGACTTACAAATTTTCTTTTGTCACCAGTCATATGATGTGAGCATCTGCTGCCAATGACCCACTCATCTTTTTTTTCAATTCAGGTTGCAAGAGCTTTCTCAACTTTAGTAGATTCAGTAGCCACATGACTATTTTCCTTGATAGCAATGAAAACCCAATCTTCATTTCCATTATCTTTATCAGACTCATCATCAGTCACACCTTCTTCAACAAAGTAACATTTGTTTTGGAATCTAGATTTGTAAGGATTAGATCTAGGAACTCTTTTTGGAAACCTTCATGCAAAATAACCTATTTTACTGCAAGAAAAACATTTGATAGGAAACACTCCTTGATACTTAACTTTACCCTGACCTTCTTTCTTTACAATCAGTGCTTCCAATTCTTCAAATTCTCTTTCATCAACTTCAATTTGTTTTAGTTATTCATCATACTTGGATGGTTTTCTATAACTCTCTCCTAAATCATATATTTTCTTATTTCTTCTGGATATAGTAGCCTTAAATGTAGTTTCAATCTTAGGAACAAAATCGCCAAATTTTCTCAGCTCAAAGGAAGAAAGTTTACCAATCAGTGTATCCCTTGTCACATTTGTCAATGATTTGGTTTCTTCAATAGCATGAGCCTTTTCTTTGTAGGAGGGAGGAAATGATTTGAGCACCTTAGCCACAATTTATTCCTCATCCAGGGTACCACCAAGACACCTAATACCCATCACTAGTTCATTTACTCTTTGCATAAAAGAAGAAATATTTTCATCTTCACCCATCTTTAGATTTTCATACTTTCCTTTCAAAATTTGTAGCTTAGCCATCTTCACATGTACATCTCCTTCATACAATGTTTCTAGCTTTGTCCACATCTCATGAGCTATCTTCAGACCTAAAACATTTGTCATTTTTGAATCTATTAAATCACTTAGCAAAGCTTCCATAGCCGTGGCATTATTCTTAACCTCTTTAATCTCACTAGTAGTGGAAGGACCATTCTAAGGAATAACATATTGATTCTTTGTAATTTTTTAGAAGGGTTCACCAATACACCTCAAATGACACTCCATCCTAGTTTTCCACAATGAGTAGTTTGTTCCATCACATCTAGGACTTTCCTTCTTTTATGTTGCCATCTCAGATCACCTCAAGCTTTTAAAATTCTTTAGAGGAATTTGCTCTGATACCAATTGCTGGAAAAATAAGGCTAGACAACTAAGAGTGGGGGTGAATCAGTTTTCATCAAATATTAAAACCTTTTACAAAATTTACTTAACTCAATCTCAAATATGATGAATAAAAAATCAACACATCAGAAACACAAAGAACACCAATATTTTTTACGTAGAAACCCTATTAGGGGAAAAACCACAGTGGATGTTAGTCCACAAGATTATACCCTGTTAAAAGTATAATGAAAAATAATGGGAATGCACCTGCAATCAGGCACACTTCCTAGATCTCACTACTCAATTACAAGAGGGATCATTGCCCAAAAATACACAACAATATGGATTAGATCCATAGAGTATGAACTAAGAAAATAGATTCAACACAAGCCTGATTACAATTGCAGTTAAGCATAGAAAACCTTCTTCACTCTTCGCTCAAACTCCTTCACACTTCGCTCAATCCTCTTCACACTCTACTCTAAAATTGAATGATATTTGTAGATACACACATAGGAGCACACTGATCATACTTTACACCGATGAAAAAATCACTCTTATATATCCACAACATGAGATTACATCAACAAATTAGTCGACCAAAAATACAAAACATATTTTCAATGTCGGCCCAAATTTACAAATAAATTTTCAATGTGAATCCACCAAGGTCAACCAAAACATAGTGGAGACCAAAATTTATAACTCCAACACAAAAAGGATTCAATTAATTTCACCTCAAAGATCCATAACACACTACAACCATCATGTTGACCAAGAACACAAAAACTGATCATACCAAGAAAAATATTTGACCATGAACACACTAATTAATGTGGACATACCACAAAGATATAGAATTATCTAGAAACATCCATGAACACTAAGAAACAATAGAGAAACATTTGCAACAACTAGAATTACTAGAATTACACAAACTTCACACAAGAATACTGGTAGAACCCATAGAAATACTGTCAAAACACAACTACTCATAGCATGATCAAATCTTCATGTAGACCTGTAAATCTTTTGGTAGATGAGCTAGATACACTCAATATAAAACCCTTTAATCTACACTAGTTGATCTTCAACGTACAAAATACGACACCTTCATTACCTTCACTAAACCACTGGGAACCTAGAATACTTTCTTTTATAATTTTCTCGATATCCTCGACATATACAGCCTTCAATACATCAAATTCTAATAGTGTTGACATTCATGACAACCACATATCAGAAACACAATCACAACATCCAACAATCATCACTAATAAGGGACCATTCTTTTTCAAAAAATGAGTGGAAAACTATATTCCCCCCTTATAATGTTAGTGTACTTGCTATAGTAACGTTTTAAGGAGATAAAGAGAGATCCCTTCCTAGAAGGATTGCAGCTAGGATAAGGCTACCTAACCACTTGCTCCCCATGTGTAGGAACAAAGGCAAGCTAAATATGGATAATGGTATGTTGCTTCTTGCAAGATGAAATATGATAATTGCATAAAGCCAAGTTTGTATGCCCATGCATGATAGTGAGTATTGTGTGATACTACAAATACTACATGACAAGGAGCATAAACTAATGTTATTGATTAAGTGAAAGGATAAATTTGATGGTTTTATTCTTTGTGAAGGAAAATAGCCAAGACCTCTTGTTATTTCTTGTGTGGTAGGCTCTACGGTGACAAAAATGCCTTATTCTTTAACACAACACCTTTTTCTATTATTGCCAAGTTATTTTAAAAGTTCACAACCTCTTCCACAAATAGCTTCCATTTTTTGAAAAAGGTGGATCTTCACAATCATCTTCATTGTAGGTGGATGTATAATTTATGCCTTCCTCTTTTCTAGAAGTTTTGGAATTGGATATTTTTGATGAATTAGTGGTATATTGTGGTAATATCATTGCTTATTCTTTCTCTTTTCCATATTTTTCTCTAATATTATATTTTCTCATAAATCTAGGTGTAAAATTTAATGTACCCCATTTATTTTCAACAACTTTTTCACTGATGAAAGACACTTATTTTTATCCTCAACTTGTAAAGGTTATAGTTTCATAGTTGGTGTCAATGTTCTAAGAGGATCCTTCACTCCTTGTTTAGTTTCTAAATAATATTTATTTTTAGGATCAACTTTTATCATGTAAAACTTATTATTGTATATATATTCTTGAAAGATTAATTTTTTAAGGCACACTTTCATCTTAAGAATATATTGTCTCCCCAAGAGAAGGTTATATGAAAGATCATTGGGCATGACACAGATGGGATTTTTTAATACATCCTTACCAACCTTAATAGGAAATTTTATCACAACAAGCGTCTTGCTTTCCATGTTATCAAAACCTTTGATTGAAAAATCAACAGGTTGAATTAAAGTTTAAATTGTCCTCTTTAATTTTATCCAAAATATTTACACTACAAACATTATTCCTAAACCATTATCAATAAGGGTATGTATAATCCACACCCTAATAAAAGAATCCATTATCATCCAAGCATCATTTTTGTCTTTACATTTCTAAAGGAGGTAATTTATTTTGATGAAAGACAATGTCCAAGTTCGGTGAAATCATATTCTTAATCAAAAATTTCACATCATTTGGTTGCAAACTAGGAGGGATCACAACTTTTTGCAATGCATTTTGAATCATACCATGGTAAGTAGGTAATGTTTGAATCAAATTCCATAAAGATATATTATCAAGAGTTTTATGGATTTTCTCAACAAGATCAAATTCTTTACCACTATGCTATGAAATTTTAGGTGTGGGTGGGAGATATGGTCAAGGAAATGGAATTGATATTAGAGTTTGTTTTGATTGATTATTTTTTCTAGTGTTATAGATGAAATATAGTATGATAACTTGGTTGATGTGACAATGATTACGAATAAGTTTTTTTGTAAATTTTATGATATGGCCATGAAGTTTAGGAGGTCCTATAATGATAGGTGACTAAGGAGGTCCAATAATTAGAGGAATTTTAGGACATCCAAAAGGAGTTTTAGGAGGCCCATTAATCAAAATAGGTCTAATAGACACTTGTCTACTCATAACCTCAATGGATTTAACTTTGTATTGATGATCTTCTATTGACGGGGGTCTAAGGTCACCTTACCATCTTCATCTATGTAATCCATCTTACTATGTTTTGAAAGGAATGTATCAATTATTTCATCCTCTTGTCCAACAATATCTTCCCAAGTAGGAGAGGTAGAGGGAGAGAAACAAAAAGGATTCTCATGTCACTCAATGATTGGATCCTCTAACACAAAGATACCTCCTTAACAAGTAGGAGAGGTGTTTGGAGAAGAAAAACTATGATTGTCATGATTTTCCATGATTTTATCCTCTTGTATTGAAAAATTCTCACAAGTGGGAGAGATGTTGGGAGATGAATGAAGATTAGGAAAATTTATATTAAGAAATATTTCAATAATTTCATTCTTGCACTAGGATACTATCACAGTTAGAAGATATTTTAGGAGAATGACTAACATTCTTATCAATGATTTCATTTTTCTTCCTGAGATTGTGCTCAAAAGTAGGGAGATCAAAATCATATAAGCCATGTGTTACCCTATGAAGACCATATCATTGAAAAGGAAACATCTTGTTACTTGCATTATGGGTCAAATGATTAAAATCAAATAGTTTTGTAAACATAACTGAAAAAATAAAGACTAGATCTAGATAGAGGACACTAAGAGATCTTTGTCACAAAAATGTAGGAAAAAGGCATTGAGGGCACCTATGTCCTAGATAGAGTTTCAAAAACTTCAATGTTTGATTGTTTAGGGTTCCCAAATCTATGTGCAAATAGGTCTAATAGTGAATTTTTTTCTAGATTTTTCTAATTTTATTCTTGTGAGATTAAGAATGCAAACATGCAAAAATGTTGAAAACAAATGATATTTTTGAAATGAAAAAATAGAATTTAGACGTCATAATCCAATAGAGAACATATAAATAGATATATGATTTAAATTTAGCCACAAAATACAAGAAAAAGGTGCCTAGGGTACCTATGTCCTAGATAGAGTGACAAGAAATTCAAATTTTGAGTATGTTTGTTACTATCTAAGGTTCCTAATTATGTATACAAATAGATTTGACAATGTATATTTTTCCACATTTTGCTTATTTATGATATGCAAACATTCAAATGTGTGAACAATAAATGGAAATTTTTTTAATGCAATTTTTAAGATGCAAAATTTTGAAAATGATGATTTTATACAAATTTAAAATGTTGCAACTTATAATGCAATATGATATGTAATTTTTTGATTTTTTTTTTAGTGATGAAAAAAGTATCCCTTTTCCTCACTTAATTCGGGAATAATTGAAAAAATGAGCTAAGTGATGCCTTAATTTGGTGTTGTAATACGTTTTAAATATTCACGTTAAGTTTTGTGGCTTTTTCTTTAAAATTTGGCTTCTGTATGCTCTAATTGGTCCTATCTTACATTTGCAAGTCTAATTAAATGCATTTTTTTAGGATAATCTTGAAATTTAAGAAATGGCCAATCATAATTCAATGTTTTTAGTTGTATTCCAAATCTAGGGATCTAAGACTTGTTAGGACTAGGAAAACCTCACATTTTCCACAAGCCTCCACCCACTTATCTTCCACAAACCACAAAAATTCACCACACTTTAATTTTATGATCAGTACAAATTGTTGAAATTTGTGGGACAAGATCCATTTTGTACCCTGCATTGCCAAGTGAGTAAATCTATAAATAATTTTGAGACTCCACAGTCTTTCCCACATTCCTAAACAAACTTAGCACCATCGGCCTAATAATTCCTTATCACCAGAACCCCCATCATACCCCCACAGATGGTCCAATGAAAGCAACTCACAACCTAATATCAGTGTAACAATACCTTATTAGGTTGACTCCTAAGGCGCTATCCCTGATAGAATGATAGAGTCAACAAAAGAAAGCATATCAATTTAAAACATGTACATCTATGGAAAAAATGTTTGCTTTCCCTTGATAGCCCAATATAGCCATAGATTACCAAGTACATAATGAATATAAGGGGAATTCGGGTACATCAGGGTAATGCTATCTAGCATCCCATTGATAGACTTAAAGAAAGTTGTTGATTGGTGGAGAAGGTGGCTATCAGTCAAAGAAGAATCACAGTCTCCTTGATACAATGATAATGATTATTACTAATTGATGTGACATCCCAAGGAATCATCAAGATATTTAAAATAAATGTTCTCCTCTAATGACAAGATTGAAATGGGTGGTGTATTTATGAACCAAAATTGAAGTGAATTATACCACAAGTTGATAACATAGTTGCAAAATCTAGAGGATTTTTCTAAGGGAAGAAGTAGAAGGAAAAACCTTGGAGTTCTTACGTACAAGGAAAGAATCAAGTAAGTACATCAATCCCAACTAAGAAATTATATTTTTCAAAAGCTTAAGAATTCAAACAATGGAGGAGATTATAGAAAAACCCAAAGCTCAAAAGCATAAAACTAAAAAGAGACTCCTAAATCAAGACCTAATAGATCAACACCCTAGGTCGGGGCCGAGACCTAAGAAGAGTGCTCAAATGAATCCTTCAATGGATCAACTATTGAACAAACATAAGGGCTTGGGAGACATTTGGATACCGCAATGTCAGGGTATGTGTAGGATCGTCATGGAAAAAACAGGCCCTTAAGTGGCAAAATTTTTAGAAAAATCAGAGTTAGGCAACTTGATGTAAAAATTTGAATAAGTTATCTATATTATTTCAAAAATATGTAAGAATAAAATCTGTAGCAAATTGAATGTAGTTTCTAAACTACTAGGTTTGTTTTTTAAAAAATATATATTTGGTGAAAATTTGAAATTTCAATGCAGTAGTACTTAAATTTCAAGGAAATAATAAGAAGTAGGTGTCTATCTGACCACCCTAACAACAATAAAATGATAATATTTTTTACAATATTTTATATATAAGTAGAGGACTCATGTTTAGATGTGATGCTTTTTTTTGTAATTTTTTTTCCAAGTAAATAATTAATTATGAATTTTTATTACAACTTTTAAAAATATAAAAAAATTGTATGTCTAACCACCTTAACTTGGTCAAAACTTCATGAAATTATTTTTTTATTTTTTAATTCCTATAGTATGTAAAGCATAGAATGTGATGCATGTTTTAGATTAAAAAAATATGATACCATTTGAAAGCTATAGATTTTTTTCAATCAGCCTATCAATTAGGACTTTAGTCATAATTTGAATAGAAAATGAATAATAATTACTTATTTAATTCAAAGTAAAGGATAATTTATATTGGTGGAAAGCTGAGAATCTCCTTTAAAAACCCTTTTTGTTTCATCAATTTTGGGTTAAAAAAAAGTCGTCAGCCACATACCCATCTTATTGCCACTTTTTGGCCTAACATGATCCTACACATACCCAACATGGATATTAGGTCTTTGTGTACCATTACAAAAAATAATTTAGGTTTCAACTAGTCTACAACCCATGGAGGTTGAACGTAGGGAGACTCATGGTGCCCAATGTGTTCATGAATGAAAAACTAATTAAAGTTATTGCTAGCAGATACGACCCCAAGAAGAGAACTATTCAATTACACAGTGGGGCTGGCATGCTTGTTATTTCTAAGGATCTCATTTCTAATGTGTTTCAGTTGGAGTGTTCTTTGAACTTTCCATTTGTGGTCAAAGACCTCTTGATAGAGTATCATCATATGGATACTAGCTACAAATGATGGAAATTTCCCCTACATAGGCCCAAGAATGAAGGAGGAGAAATTGAGAGGTTTTCTAGTAATGAAAACCCTCCTTTTCATGAGGATTTGTTTGAGAAATATTCTTGACACACTTATCATTCAGCTGGTTAGGTTTTGGGGATAGAGGTTTTGCCTCTCATGTCTATTGCCCAATGGTCTTAGCTGTAGACATATAGAGCAGGGACACCATGCCATTTGATTATACTTGTTACTTGTCCAAAGCCCTAAATCAAGGGCTTGAAAATATTAAAAATAGAAGTGATAGTATTCATTTCAAACACTATTCTATGTTGATGCATTTTCTTTTGTACGAGGGACATGTCAGAGGGGTCTTGAGTAAAGAATTAAGGATAAGATATATAGATGAAAATGGAGATTTCAAACCTATACAAATGTGGACCTCATTGTGGGATAGCCAATTTGGCAAGTCTCATTACCTTTAGTTTGAAGAATTTTTTGTAAAACCAATTATGAAGTTGTTGGGATATCTGTGTAATTATGACATATCCCAAGAAGTACACATATTTCTAAGACCAAAGGAAAATGGCCTAAGAAATAAAGTGAATTATAACTAGGGAGACTAGTTTGCTTTCTCTAATTATATATTATGATTAGGGTCTATGGGTTTGAAGGAACTCCACACTTGCTGCCATGAGTAGTTCCTAACAGAATTTCCTATTTAGAAATTGTGAGGCAATTGAAAAAATCTGATGCTAAACACCACAAAGGACACAACAAAAAATCAATTATTCATATCATCTTATATTTTGGAGACTTTCCAGTGGTCACAAATGAGTGTTGGAATCAAGGAACACTGAGAGGGGGGCTGAATCAGTGTTCTACAAAATTTAACTTTATTAAATTGATCTTTAATCAACTTATGGTATTGAACCAAAAGAAAGATGTAAGAACACAAAGCAATCAACCACAACACCATAACATAAGGATTTTTTACATGGAAAAACTATTAGGGAAACCGCGGTGTAGATCAATCCACAATATGAGTATACTCAATATAATTTTTTACAAATGGGAAATGCACATGCATTCAGGCACATTTCCTAGAGCTCACTACTCAAATATAAAAAGGAAGACTCACTGTCTTACAAAAAAATTTGATTGCATCTATAGGATTTGAACTAAGAAAATAGCATCTGCTAATGCCTAATTACAATTATGGTTAAGTGCATTTGTATCATTCTTCACACTCTATTTGATTATGCTCTTTTTCTCTAGAAACTTTGTCTGCTTTAATTTAGATCATCAATCTTCTTTCTTCTCAAATCAAATTGCACACAATCAATCAATAATTCTTCTAAATTTCACAACACATCACATTACACTTCATTACATCTCAAAATGATATTAATAATCACTTATATATATGCACAACTAAATATTTAATCAACCACATGCCGACTTTAACAAAATATTAAATATTTACAAACTGTTAGCTCAGTCCATAAGAAATTTTTAATGCAAACCAACCAATGTTGGCCACAACATAGTAATGACCCAAAAAAATATCCTCAAACATGATATAGCTTCAAAAATTATTCCTTGAATATCCGCAACATGGTACATTGACTTAGTTGGCCTTCTTGCACTTTTAAACAAAAAATCATCAAATCGGATCTTCTAACTTGCACACCAATAATTATGAGGCTTAAAGATTCAAAGATAAGATAGATCATAAATTGAAAAACCTTACTTGATATCCACAACACAAAATGATAATAGGAAATTACATATGAATCTATATATACAATTTTTTCAGATGCTATGTTTTAGCTTTAATAGTTAATCACTAAACTTCAATTTGACTTCTGATACAAGAAAATACTGAAGTGTAGATAGGATAACTAACTAGGGTTTCCATCAATGACAACACCAAATGACTTGTACAATGTCTCTTTCCAACAATCTTCCCCTTTGGCATTGATGACAACACTTAGCGAAAAATGACTAAGTGTCAAAATCAATACCAACATGAATACATTGCCAACCTTCAAAACTTCAAAACACAAATCGCCCTGAGATGAATAAGGCATTTTTCATTGTCCCACACTCCCCCTTTGAAATCAATGGAAAAGACTAGAATCCACATACCAAATATCAAACAGAATTGCTATGAAGAAACTGTATATGTACAAACATGCCTCTAACTTACATAAACTTGAATATATCTGCAAAATTGTTTTTCAATAGGCTCAAACTAGTGTTCCAATTCTTTTTGAAACTTTCCAAAATAGTCATGTGACAAAAGAACAAGTAGGATTGCATCTCTACTAACTCAAGATTCATTGGATCACTGATAGCCATAGCATCATGTGCTTCCTTCAATGTAATAAGAATTGCCTCCATTTTAGAACCAATCAATCCTCTGATTTCACATACCCTTTCAAAAATTCCACCTTCTTCATTCTTTAAGCTTTTAATCTTTTCAAGGATATGACTTGAACTTCTTGCTTACTCACATAAATGGTTAGAGGATCAAATGCTTGAGAAATATATATTAACTATTTCTCATAATTCTTCATTTTCTTTTCAGTGTCCTAAGTGAATTTAGAGAAAGATAAGCATGACTTGTAAATATTTCCAACTTCAGATAAGCTCACTTTGAATGTTCTTTACATAGGAGTTAACAAATATTTATCATTATCAATCATACCCTTCAGTCTACTAAACCTTTTTGCATCAAATTCTTTTTGAAGCTTATCCTTAGTTGACTTTTCAAGAGACTCAAAGTGAGTAGTTACAAAGTTGACAAGTTTCTTTAGCCAACCAAATGGGGAATCAGATGAATCCTTCACATATGTAGTCATGATCTTCTCTAGGATGTTGGATGCAATACTTAACAACTCACTATCTTCAATGTGTGATTTTAGTATCTCCTCCCTTGCCTTGGCCTGAGAAAATGATGCTACCTTCATCTTCTCAATTGTATCTTCTTTCATCTCTTGAGTTTTTGGACCAGATGGAGCATTTTTATCATGAAATTCTTCAAAAACAACATTGTATATGTTCTTCAACAAAACTACCTTAAGAATTTTCTCAGTGTCCTTTGCAACTTCTTCAGTCTATTCGATCATAAGCTTATTCACCCTTTTTTTCTCTTAAAATTTATTTTTTCTTCATTGAGGATCTTCTTCATCTCTTCTATAGACATTACTAGACATAGATCAACAAGTATGTGTTGTCTCATTTGCTCTTCTTCAGTTCTTTCATTTACTCTTCTCATTTCCAAGACTTCATAAAGGCCTTTAGGCAACTCTAACATTAATGAGATTCATATTGAAATTATTCAAGTAATTTATTGTACCTTATTTAAGAATTCTCTGACCAACACTATCAAAGGTGTCATACCATTCACAAAATGGTCTAAGATTACTAACCTTAATCAAATATTTTTCCACATCTTCTATAGACATACCTAATTTGTCAATTTTCATCTTTTTATTTACTTTCTCTTCACTAGAGGGCTTGTCCTTAGAGACTTGTGTTGCCTTTGTGACCTTATGCTTGATTTATCTTACCTCTTCATCAAATTCAATTTCTTCCTCCTCTTCAACTACAACATAGAATATTTTTCTCTTATCCTTCTTCATCTTCCCTTCTCTCCCAGATGTCTTAACTTAAACTTTCACAAGGCTTGATTTCATTGCAGGACCGGATGAGAGTGCAGAGCTCCTTGTAGATGTAGTTTTGGAAGAGGATGTTATCGGACTAGCAAAATCAATTCTAGTAGACTCTCCTTTTCCAACTTGTTCTCTTTTCCTCCTAGCTTCCCTCATAGCTTTAGCTAGTATACCCATGCTTTCTGCAAAAGCTTCAACTTCCTTTCTTACATTCTAGACTATCATAGGCTTCTTCAATTGTTCATGCACTTTCATATCCTTCTCTTCAAAGGTACGAAACCTTTCTTCTATCAGATCTCAAGGTTTACTCAACAAGTGTTGAGAATACAACTCCAAATTTTTTTCATCAACCTCATAACCCATAGGCATTATCCTAACAGTTCTACATTCTACAGCTTCCATCAAGCATTGATCAATATCAACCATGAAGAAAATATTTTCCTTGTATTTTTCCACAATAGATGTAGGAATCCTTTCCCTAGATTACATTTCACTCAAAAAAATTTTGAAATAACCCTAGATAGCATTTTTCCTTGCTTTTCTATCACTAATTCCATATAAGATGTCTTTGATTTGAAAAGCTACTAGTCTATCACCTTGCCACCACACTCTTCCAACTCCTATAACTTCATTCATGAAGTATAAAAATAGACATAATAACATATTGCCATACTTGAAAGAATTCTTCTTATCCTTCTTGAATTTGCCATGATTTTCAATTAGTTGGCCCCAAAGTAACTCACATAGGTCATATTCTACATTTTCCTTGATCATCTAATAAGCCACATAGATTGTAGTACTAGATATAGAGTTATCCTGACTGGAGTGATAGATTTTTTGTATCCAATAACCATAGAATAAAATCTCACATCCACTTCAATGATGTCATTTATTTTCATGGTTCTTTTATAAAAAATTGAACCGGTTGCCATAGTGAATGTTTGGTTCTTCATAGATTTTAATGTCGGTAACCCACCAGATGAATTCAGACTAGTAACAATCCTTATAGCTTCCTTTGTGATCTTGAAAGGCTGACTTAACCACATGAACTTGGAATGCACTCTACTCAATATGTACTAAACCCATTCATTTTCTTCGAACATGGGAAACTTCACAATTTGAGTGAAATTATTCTCCTCCAAAGTTTTAAATTAAGGCTTTACACAAAAATCTTCTTCCACAATGTGATTTGTATATAGATTTAACAATTGTGAGCTTCTTGATTCTTCAACATTCGCATGAATCTATGCACTAATATCTTCAATATGCAAAACACAAAATGGAATAGAAGAAAATGAACCTAATGGTTTTGTATTGATGTATTTGAATGGTTGCCATTTGAATTTCGGATGTGGTCTATCCTTAATAACCACAACCAATGGAGCAGCCATTTCCAAAAATTTCAAGTTCACAAGTTCGCAGATAAATACCTTTCGTTAGACTAGGCTTGGATCATTGAATCACCTTCAAACATGAATCTTCATCAAATTTCGCTTCAAACCTCTCCAAATTCTTGGTTTTTCAAAATGCAATGTGACAAATGAGGAATAGAAATAACCTTTTATCATTTGCACACCTAATTTTTTGTCACGATAAATGTTTTTTCCCTAGGTCTTTCAGATACCCTATTTTCATTGACTATGAAAGAAAATTCTTCTTTGGACTTTCAATTTTGCATAAATCTCTTCCACAAGAGATCCCAAAACATATGTAGATCATTAGTGAAACTACTACAATTTGACACATACCAGTACCAACTACCAATAGGGGATTAAAATATTTTCTTGAGAACTCCCTCTAGGCTAGAGGCCATAAACTAATTCTCGTAAGACTTTCTAGAACTAGATTCCAATGTGGAATCATTTCCTTCATCAAAAGCACTCTTCTTCACACATGTATTCTTCATTTGCTTCCCGATCTCATCTATAGTAACTTTTCCTTTTCCCTTTTCATCCTTATGCATGTTTTTCCCTTTGTTTACTAGACCCTTCCCACTTCTACAAAATCTAGCAATGTGACTAGATTTGTTGCAATCATAACATGCTACATTTCTTTTTCCATACTAGTTATTCCATTGATTTTCTCTTGATCTGCACTGGTTAGCAATATGGCCAAATCTATTGCATTCATAACATCTAACATCTCTATTGAAAAATTTGTTTGAAATGTTTTTGCATTCAATTGACTTATAACCATACTTATTGCAATTGAAACATTGACCAAAGAATGATGGACAACTTGAATTCATTCTACTTCTACATTAAGTAGCCACATGACCAAATTTATTGCAAACAAAATAGTATCCATTGATCTTTTGAGAATTAGGTTGTCTTACTAGACATTTTCCAGCTTTGTTCATCTAATTTCCTTTCCTAAATTTCCTTTGACTAGATCCAGAGCTTTCTCATTTCTCACATCCAAGACCTCACTTGTCACTTCTAGTCCTCTGACTTTTAATTAATTCATCAAGCTTAGCTCAGTTAATCTTGAACTTATCATTGTATTTATTTGCAGTAACAAGTTCATCTTTGAGAGTAACAATCTATCTTTCAAGATCTTCTTCATTGTTTCTTGATTGTTCCAATTCAAGCTCCAACTAATTGGATCCATCAGTAATTTGGCTACATTCTTTAGATTTTTCTTTCAAGGACTAAGCAAGATTCTCTTCATTCTTCTTTCTATCTTAAATCTCCTTGTTCATCCTCATCACAATAGATTCCATCTCATGATTTAGGACAACATTATCTCTAGTAAGCTTTTAACATTCTTTTATCTTTTCCTTCAAGACTTGACTCAGGTGTTCATCTTCCTTTCTCTTACTTTCTTTTTGCTTAAGTTGATCATAGATTTTCTTTATGTTTTCATTGGACTCATTGATTTTATCTTTCAATGATTGAATTAATTTCTCAAAATTCATGAGACTTGCCTACAATTCCTTAACTGCAAATTTGGACTGATTAAGATCATCTAGTGCCACCAAAAGTTGTTGTTAAAGACTGTCTAAATCCATTGAATCATGTTTCTGGATCTTTCCCAATATTTTAAATTTCTTCCAAGGAACTAGGCTCTAATACCATTTTTTGGAATCAAGGAACACTGAGAGGGGGGGTGAATTAGTGTTCTACAAAATTTAACTTTATTAACCTGATCTTTAAACCACTTATGGTATTGAACCAAAAGAAAGATGCAAGAACATAAAGAAATCAACCACAACACCATAACACAAGGATTTTTTATGTGGAAACCTCATTAGGGGAAAAACCACAATGGAGATCAATCAACAATATGGGTATACTCAATATAAGTGTTTAAAAATGGGGAATGCACATGCATTAAGACACATTGCCTAGAGCTCACTACTCAAATACAAAAAGGAAGAATCACTTTCTTCCAAAAAAAATTGGATTGCATCCAGAGGATTTGAAGTAACAAAATAGCATCTAATAATTCCTAATTATAGTTCTGATTAAGCACATTTGCAACATTCTTCACACTCTGTCTGATTCTTCTCTTCTTCTCTTGAAACTCTATCTGCTTAAATTTAGATCACCAATCTTCTTTCTGCTCAAATAAAACTATGCACAATCGATCAATGATTATTCTAACTTTCACAACACATCACATCACACTTCATTACATCTCAAAATGATATTAACAATTGCTTATATATATCTGCAACCAAAGATTTAATAAACCACATGTCATCTTTAACAAAATATAAAATATTTAGAAACTGTGAGCTCAATCCATAAACAATTACTAATGCGAACCAACCAATGTTGGCCAAAAAATAGTAATGACACAAAAAAATATACTCAAACATGATACACCTTCAAAAATTATTCCTTGAATATCCACAACATGCTAAATTCACTTAGTCGGCCTTCTTGCACTATTAAATAGAAAACCATCAAACCAAATCATCTAACTTGCACACAAATCAATATGAGGCTTAAAGATTCAAAGATAAGATAGATCATACATCAAAAAACCTTCCATGAGATCCAAAACACAAAGTGATAATAGTAAATTATGTATGGATCAATATATACAATTCTATCAGATGTTATGTTCTAGCTTTAACAGTTAATCACTAAACTTCAATCTGACTTCTGGTATAAGCAAATACTGAAGTGCATATAGGATAACTGAATAGGGTTGCCATCAATGACAACACTAGATGACTTGTGCAATGTATCTTTCCAACAATAAGGGGTATGAGTAAATTGAAACTAAATTTGGACAATACAACCTCCCTCTAGGTAATGAAAGGGAAAATTTTGATGCAAAAGGCTTTATTCACATAGTAAGACTATCATAGGGGCTATCAAGGCATGATCATTTGTTCTTAGTCAAATATGTGATAAAAAACAATGATGAAGCTTCTATCATTGATATAATGGCTACATATAACAATATTATGCTTGCAGAAGAATGGAAAAGAAAAAATGTCACATCTTGTTCAAAGGAATTTGGTGAAATATAGGATCCTCTAACAAGAATTGAGAAAATCATTGCTCATGTGAATGAATTGGTGAAGGATGATTCCCCATTTATTTTTAATGCACCTCATGCAACCTATCAAGGAGTACAGGTTGAAAACATAGAGCCCCTAGATTACATACCTTCATAGCCTACTCATGAGGTGTGTTTCTCTGTGGATACTGATATAAGTGAAGAAGAGGAGAGTGATGAGGAGGGTGAACAAGTAACACAAATAAGTGCTCTTGTAATTTCATAGTATGAGCCCCCTCAAGAGCACAATATTGTAAGATTTGAGGCATTGGACGAATGATTTGATGATGTTAGGGTAAGGGCCAGAAAATAGTTCATTTCTATTTGTGATTTTTTTAAATCTTCTAAATTTAAGTCATTTGTTTATGAATATAAATGTGGGAAAATGAGACAAAAGATGCATGATATCATTCCTGAACAAGAGGCTACCGCTTTGGAAGAATTGAAAAAGGAAATAGATAAAGAGATGAAATCCATCACTCCTAAGAGAGGAAGAGAGTTACTTCAAGAAGTTGGATTATTGCTTCTACTAGGGTGGGATATTAGTTCTACAATTGTATTTGATAGCTTTAGAAAGAGAGGAGACAAAACAAGGAACTTAACAGTGGAAGCAAGTGACAAAATGTATTCAAGATCTGGGTACAACCCAAATGAGACCACCTTACTTATTTGGTCATTGTACCCCCAAGACAAAATACTAGTTATGATTAATAATCCAAACCAAATGCTTGGAAATATCTTAGTCCAAAGAGTAGGGGATACAACCCCATGGAGAAAAAAAAATTGAACATCAATGTGACAAAATTCAGCAAATCATAGATTAAAAAAATGGTGAAAGAAAGTGATAAATTAAAGAAGGAAATAGAACATCAAAGAGAAAGATCATCTTCCTCCTCCACATAAAATTTGTATTCCCCATGGCTTGAAAAAGATAAAAGAGTATTGCATTGGTTGATGTAGCTTATTGGAAAAATTTCCACTTGAAATCTCAGGGGAAATGTAAAGAATTGGAGAAAGAAGTGAAAATCATCAAGTATAATATTGTATTTGAAATGATCAAGGAGAGATCCAATAAAATTATTAAATGTGCTGATGAATATTGAAAACTATTCAAGTAGACACACCCAACAATGGTGAAGAATGAATGATTATAGGGGAGAATGATTGAAAAGAAAGAGGAGCTCTTGGATTTGAAAATATTGAAAGGACAAATATTGTAGACATATAACAAATTGGTAGGATTGAAAAATGGATATCATAATAGGATTAAAGAAGATCTCAACTACTTTAATTAAAATCTTACACTTCATGATGACAATGGGAATCCTCAAGAGTATGATTATTGGAAGGAAGAGCTTGTTGTGCTTCTAACTGTCGCATTACAAGAAATCAAGGATGAGAATATGGTCTTACAAAACACTCATAAGTAGCTAAGAAAATGATGTATATGGAATATGATATGAAAGAGGTGATCTCCAATGTGGAAACATATGTTGAACAAGATTACATCAATCACCTCTTTGCAATTAATTTATTTATCAATGAAACTGTAGATGTACCAGATACAATAAGACAATCATCAGAATGAGAGAGTTAGTTGACAACATGATGAGTGCCCTATCATAGAGTAGAAGCTTTAAACAGATCTTAAGTGGCCATGGGATTCTTCTTGGAGATTAATGGATTGGTGCATTCCCCCCCATCAACATTTTTTTTAATTATGTTTAGTTATCAAACAACATGAATTTTTGTAATGGGTTTGTAGCTTGTTTCCTCTCATATGTATAAGAGAGACCAAGACCTGAAAAGGATCATCATCTTAACATTTTTCCATTTTAGAGTAGGCATTAGTAAGAAGATAGATTACACCCATCTTCCCATCAATCTCATATCAAAATCTATTGTTATAATGTATATTATTCAAATATAAATACAATAGAGAAGGTTATGCATAATTATTGACTTTCTTTCAAGTGTTCGATTGTTGTGTGGATTTATATGCTTATATGTTATTTGGATGTCTCTAAAGTGGTTGTTTATGATATTCAAATTGAGTGTGTAGAAATACATTTAATTTGTCAATACAAATTTGTTGTAGTTGTGTGATATTGTTGACTAGTTTCTATGTGTAGAAGGATTAAATTTCTTTTTAAGAAATAAAATTTGATAGGTTCATGTTTGGATTAAAGTCCTTTTGAATAGGTTTTCTTAATTGGTTTCCTTTCACATTTGAATTAAATCCTTTCACAACTTCATAGTAGCATAAGGGGATATCACTAGAATCACTAAGAAGAGTCTAAATAACTGATATACTTGCATGTTTGCACAAGGTGTAAACATTTAAAAGTTCCCAACTATTCGAGTTAAGCTGAAGAGTAAATCTACCCATCTTACAAAAGCCTATATTGAAAATCATCATTCACCTCTTGACTCCATTCACCCAATGATGTAGGCACTGGTCATTTTAGAATAATCTCATATAAACCTCATTTATATACTTGATTTTCAAAATATTTTTAGTAGGAAGTAGTAAACATCCTTGCATCTACTTCACCTCACATGCCATTGTGAGTAGATTGCTTAATTTAGAGGTCATAGCCTTCAAAATATGCTTATCATTTAGGTATGCCTACCTAGGTTTGGCAAATCCTGAAGAGTAGGAGGTAATTAAAATCTTTTCTACCTTGTTTATGGGCCAAAAAATCATCAAGAGATTGGCACCCTCTTGTGGTCTAAAAACCTCCATTTTTGAGACCTAACAGATTGGCAACTTTGTTGGGGATTAAGCCAATTCTAAACTTGAGCATTCCATCATAGCTTTGTTCCAAAACATAATAACAGATTGAAGACTCTGTTGGAAAGAAACATAATCATTTTCCTACTTATGAAAAGTAGGTGGTGACTATGAAGGATTTTTTATGAATGATAAAGTAAATATTAGATAAGAAAGGATAGATAATAGACACTAGAGATATATTATATCATCCAACATGAATGGAAGGAGTTCTTTGCACTAGGAGAGTCCCAAGAAAAGAAATTTTAGGTGAATAGACAAACATGGATTTCCTTGTGGAAAAAATAACACAAATAAGGGTGAAACAACATCTAAATAGCTAGAAGATAATGTGAACACATCATAGCAGACCTTCACAACATTTAACTCTCCACTGATGGTGGAAATCCCTCAACACCACCTGAAAGAAGCAATAAAAATGATAATATCCTCAATTACAAATTATAACCTCAAGAGGAAAATGAGTTTGAGGAACATGTGGAAGAAGAAAGAAAACAAAGATAAGAGGAATATGATAGGGGATTCTCATCACAATGAGAAGAAAACTAGGAGGGGTTCGTTGATCACACTACCATTGATTTTGATAGTATGACTAACCAAGAGATTCAACTGCATGTAGAATGGAAAATACAACTTAGAAGGAGAAAAGAGATGATACAGGAAAGCCAAGAGTTGAATCAACAAATGGCACAATTAAGCATCTAGGCACAAAAACCACCAAAATATGTCCCTCCACATAAACAAGGTGGTAATTTCAATTGACATGGGACATCTTAGAATATAGGTACTTTGGGTACTTCAAAAGTACCTCATAATGTAGGTGGTAACCCAAAACAACGAACCCAACATAATATGCCACCACAAAGATCCCAACCTCCAAATGCTAACAATGTTCCCCAACACTATCCACCTCTAGGTTATCAGTATGCTCCACAATATTAGTAGCATGTGCCACATCAGAATGTATACCCTAAACAACACATCCAACAAAATGTTTACCATCAACCTCAATATGGATATCAATACTACCCCAATCCACCACCTCTGAATCTGCATCCACAAAACCCTATGAGCATATGTAGACAATTT
>VDFB02353493.1:347865423-347894389 GCA_007258455.2 Sequoia sempervirens | reverse complement strand
ATTAATTTGGACATACCACAAAGATAGAGAATTATCTAGAAACACACACAAAAACTAAGAAACAATAGAGAAACATCCACAACAACTAGAATTACTAAAATTGCATAAACTTCACATAGGAATACTGGCAGAACCCACAAAAATACTGTCAGAACACAACTATTCATAGCACGATCAAATCTTCATGTAGACCTCTAAAAATTTTGGTAGATGAACCAGATACACTCAATAGAAAACCATTTAATCCACACTATTTGATCTTCAATGTACAAAATACAACACCTTCATGATCTTCACTGAACCACTGGGAACTTGGAATACTTTTTTTTACATTTTTCTCAATATCCTCGACATATGCAGCCTTCAATACATCAAATGCTAATAGTGTTGAAATTAATGACAACCAAAAATTAGCAAAAAAATCACAACATCCAACAATCATCACTAATAAGGGGCCATTATTTTTCAAAAAATGAGTGGTAGACTATATGCCCCCCTTAAAATGTTAGTGTACTTCCTATACTAACATTTTAAGGAGATAAAGAGAGATCCCTTGCTAGAAGGATTGAACTAGGATAAGGCTACCTAACCACTTGCTCCCCATGTGTAGGGACAAAGGTGAGCTAAATATGGATAATGGTATGTTGCCATGCATGATAGTGAGTATTGTGTGATACTACAAATACTACATGACAAGGAGTCGCAACTAATGTTATTGATTAAGTGAAAGGATAAATTTGATGGTTTTATTATTTGTGAAGGAAAATAGCCAAGACCTCTTGTTATTTCTTGTGTGGTAGGCTCTATGGTGACACAAATTCCTTATTCTTTAACACCACACCCTTTTCTATTATTGCCAAGTTATTTTAAAAGTCCACAACCTCTTCCATAAATAGCAAGCTTCCATTTTTCAAAAAAGGTGGATCTTCATGATCATCTTCATTGTAGGGGATGTATAATTTATTCCTTCCTCTTTTCTAGAAGTTTTGGAATTGGATTTTTATGGTAAATTGGTGGTAGATTTTGTTAATACTATTGCTTATTCTTTCTCTTTTTCTTATTTTTAGTCTAATCTTATATTTTCCCATGAATGCAGGTGTAAAATCTAATGAACCCCATTCATTTTGTAACAACTTTTTCACCGATGAAAGACACTTATCTTTATCCTCAACTTGTAAAGGTTACACTTTCATAGTTGGTGTCAATGTTCTAAGAGGATCCTTCACTCCTTGTTTAGTTTCTAAATAATATTTAGTTTTAGGATCAACTTTTATCATGCAAAACTTATTGTTGTATATGTATTCTTGAATGATTAATTGTTTAAGGCACACCTTTCATCTCATGAATATATGGTCTCCCAAGAGAAGGTTATATGAAAGATCATTGTGCATGACATAGATGGGATTTTTAATACATCCTTACCAACCTTAATAGTAAATTTTATCATGCCAAGCATCTTGCTTTCCATGTTATCACAACCTTTGATTAACAAATCAATCTGTTGGATTAAAGTTTAAATTGTCCTCTTTAATTTTATCCAAAATATTTACACTACAAACAGTATTCCTAAACCATTATCAATAAGGGTATGTATAATCCCCACCCTAATAAAAACAACCATTATCATCCAAGCATCATTTTTTTCTTTACATTTCTAAAGGAGGTAATTTATTTTTATGAAATAAAATGTCCAAGTTAGGTGAAATCATATTCTCAATCAAATTTTTCACATCATTTGGTTGCAAACAAGGAGGGATCACAACTTTTTGCAATGCATTTTGAAGCAAACCATGGTAAGTAGGTGATGTTTGAATCAAATCCCATAAAGATATCTTATCAACATTTTTATGAAGTTTCTCAACAAGATCAAATTCTTTACCACTATGCTATGAAATTTTAGGTGTGAGTGGGAGATATGGTCAAGAAAATGGAATTGATATTAGAGTTTTTTTTATTGCTTATTTTTTCTAGTGTTATAGATGCAAGATATAGTATGATAGCTTGGTTGATGTGAAAATTATTACAAATATTTTTTTTGTAAATTTTAGGATATGGCCATGAGGTTTAGGAGGTCCTATAATGACAGGTGACTAAGGAGGTCCAATAATTAGAGGAATTTTAGGAGGCCCATTAATCAAAAGAGGTCTAATAGACAATTGTGTACTTATAACCTCAATGGATTTAACTTTGTATTGATGATCTTCTATTGAGGGGGGTCTAAGGCCACCTTACCATCTTCATCTATGTAATTCATCTTACTATGTTTTGAAAGGAATGTATCAATTATTTCATCCTCTTGTCCAAAAATATCTTCCCAATTAGGAGAGGTAGAGGGAGAGAAACAAAAAGGATTCTCATGTCATTCAATGATTGGATCCTCTAACACAAAGATACATTCTTAACAAGTAGGAGAGGTGTTGGGAGAAGAACGACTATGATTGTCATGATTGTCCATGATTTTATCCTCTTGAACCAAAAAATTCTCACAAGTGGGAGAGATGTTGGGAGATGAATGAAGATTAGGAAAATTTATATTAAGAAATATTTCAAAAATTTATATTAAGAAATATTTCAATAATTTATATCATAGTTAGAAGATATTTTAGGAGAATGACTAACATTCTTATCAATGATTTCATTTTGCTTCCTTAGATTGTGCTCATAATTGGGGAGATCGTAATCATACAAGTAATGTGTTACCCTATGAAGACCATATCATTGAAAAGGAAACATGTTCATACTTGCATTATGGGTCAAATGATTAAAATCAAATAGTTTTGTAAACATATCTAGAAAAATAAACACTAGATTTGGATAGAGGACAGTATGAGATCTTTGTCACAAAAATGTAGGCTCAAAAATGTAGGAAAACGGAATTGAGGGCACATATCTCCTAGATAGAGTTTCAAAAAGTTCAATGTTTGATTTTTAAGGGTATTGTTTAGGGTTCCCAAATCTATGTGCAAATAGGTCTAATAGTGAATTGTTTTCTAGATTTTGCTAATTTTATTCTTGTGAGCTTAAGAATGCAAACATCCAACAATGTTGAAAATAAATGATAGTTTTGAAATTCAAAAATAGAATTTAGATGTCATAATCTAATAGAGAACATAGAAATAGAAATATGATTTAAATTTAACCACAAAATACAAGAAAAAGTTTCCTAGGGTACCTATATCCTAGATAGAGTGACAAGAAATTCAAAGTTTGAGTATGTTTGTTGCTATCTAAGGTTCCTAATTCTGTATACAAATAGATTTGGTAATGTGTATTTTTCCACATTTTCTAATTTATAATATGAAAACATTCAAATGTGTGAACAATAAATGGAAAAAAATTTAATGCAATTTTTAAGATGCAAAATTTTGAAAATGATGATTTTATACAAATTTAAAACAAAATAATGCTTTTCACTTTTTGACCTAAATGAAATATACAATGAACAATTTCATATTTTAATGACCTAATGAATGTAATTTGAATGTAGATTTGATTTAAGATATCTGAAATAAAACATGTTGCAACTTATAATGCAATATGATATGTAATTTTTTGAATTTTTTGTAGTGATGAAAAAAGTATCCCTTTTCCTCACTTAATTCAGGAATAATTGACAAAATGAGCTAAGTGATGCCTTAATTTGGTGCTGTAATATGTTTTAAATATTCACATTAAGTTTTGGGCCTTTTTCCTTAAAATTTGACTTTTGTATGCTCTAACTGGTCCTATCTTACATCTGCAAGTCTAAACAAATGCATTTTTTTTAGGATAATGTTGAAATTTAACAAATGGCCAATCATAATTCAATGTTTTTGGTTGTGTTCCAAATCTAGGGATCTAAGACTTGTTAGTACTAGGAAAACCTCACATTTTCCACAAGCCTTCACCCACTTATCTTCCACATACCACAAAAATTCACCACACTTTAATTTTATGATTAATTCAAATTGTTGAAATTTGTGGGACAAGATCCATTTTGTACCCTACATTGCCAAGTGAGTACATCTATAAATAAGTTTGAGACTCCAAAATCTTTCCCCCATTCCTAAAAAAACTTAGCAGCATCGGCCTAACAATGCCTCATCAGTAGAACCCCTATCATAGCCCCGCTGATGGCCCGATGAAAGCAACTCACAACCTAATATTAGTGTAACAATACCCTATTAGGCTAACTCCTAAGGGACTTTCCCTGATAGACTAATAGAGTCATCAAAGGAAAGAACATCGTTGTAACACATGTGCATTTGTGGAACAAATGTTTTCTTTCCCTCAATAGCCCGATATAACCATAGATTACCAAATACATAATGAATATAAGGGGAATTGGGGTACATCAGGGTAATTTTATCTGGAGTCCCACTAATAGACCTAAAGAAATTTGTTCATTTGTGGAGAAGGTGGCTATGAGTGGAAAAAGAATCATAGTCTCCTCAATACAACAATAATGATTATTATTAACTGATGTGACATCCCAAAGAATCATCAAGATATTTAAAATAAATGTTCTCTAATGACAAGATTGAAATAGGTGGTGTATTTATGAACCATAAATGAAATGAATTATACCACAAGTTGATCACATAGTTATTGCAATATCTAGAGGATTTTTCTAAGGGAATAAGTAGAAGGGAAAAGCTTGGAGTTCTTACGTAGAAAAAAAATAGCGGAGGAAAGAATCAAGTAAGTAAATCAATCCCAGCTGAGAAATTATATTTTTCAAAAGCTTAAGAATTCAAACAATGGAGGAGATTATAGAAAAACCCAAAGCTAAAAAACATAAAACTAAAAAGAGACTCCTAAATCAAGACCTTGATAGATCAATGCCCTAGGTCGGGGCTAGACCTAAGAGGAGTGCTCAAATGAATCCTTCAATGGATCAACTATTGAACAAACATAAGGGCTTGGGAGACATTTACACATCGCGATAGGGTATGTGCAGGATCATCATGGAAAAAACAGGCCCTTAAGTGGCAAAAAATTCAGAAAAATCAGAGTTAGGCAAATTGATGTAAAAATTTGAATAAGTTATCTATATTATTTCAAAAATATGTAAGAATAGAATCTGTAGAAATTGAATGTAGTTTCTAAACTACTAGGTTTGTTTTAAAAAAATCTATTTGGTGAAAATTTGAAATTTCAATGATAGTACTTAAATTTCAAGGAAAAAATAAGAAGTAGGTGTCTTGTCCTGACCACCCTAACCACAATAAAATGATAATATTTTTTTTATAAAATTTTTATATATAAGTAGAGGACTCATGTCTCGATGTGATGCATTTTTGTAATTTTTTTCCAAGTAAATAATTAATTATGAATTTTTTGTTACAACTTTTAAAAATATAAAAAATTGTATGTCTAACCACCTTAACTTGGTCAAAACTTCATGAAATTCAATTTTTCTTTTTTATTCCTATAGTATTCAAAGTATAGAATGTGATGCATGTTTTAGATTCAAAAAATGTGATACCATTTGAAAGCTATAGATGTTTTTCAATCAGCCTATCAATTAGGACTTTAGTCATAATTCAAATAGAAAATGAATAATAATTACTTATTTAATTCAAAGTAAAGAATAATTTATATTGGTGGAAAGCTGAGAATCTCCTTTAAAAACCCTTTTTGTTTCATCAATTTTGGGTAAAAAAAAGTCGTCAGCCACATACCCATCTTATTGCCACTTTTTGGCCTAACATGATCCTACACATACCCAACATGGATATTAGGTCTTTGTGTACCATTACAAAAAATAATTTAGGTTTCAACTAGTCTACAACCCATGGAGGTTGAACGTAGGGAGACTCATGGTGCCCAATGTGTTCATGAATGAAAAACTAATTAAAGTTATTGCTAGCAGATACGACCCCAAGAAGAGAACTATTCAATTACACAGTGGGGCTGGCATGCTTGTTATTTCTAAGGATCTCATTTCTAATGTGTTTCAGTTGGAGTGTTCTTTGAACTTTCCATTTGTGGTCAAAGACCTCTTGATAGAGTATCATCATATGGATACTAGCTACAAATGATGGAAATTTCCCCTACATAGGCCCAAGAATGAAGGAGGAGAAATTGAGAGGTTTTCTAGTAATGAAAACCCTCCTTTTCATGAGGATTTGTTTGAGAAATATTCTTGACACACTTATCATTCAGCTGGTTAGGTTTTGGGGATAGAGGTTTTGCCTCTCATGTCTATTGCCCAATGGTCTTAGCTGTAGACATATAGAGCAGGGACACCATGCCATTTGATTATACTTGTTACTTGTCCAAAGCCCTAAATCAAGGGCTTGAAAATATTAAAAATAGAAGTGATAGTATTCATTTCAAACACTATTCTATGTTGATGCATTTTCTTTTGTACGAGGGACATGTCAGAGGGGTCTTGAGTAAAGAATTAAGGATAAGATATATAGATGAAAATGGAGATTTCAAACCTATACAAATGTGGACCTCATTGTGGGATAGCCAATTTGGCAAGTCTCATTACCTTTAGTTTGAAGAATTTTTTGTAAAACCAATTATGAAGTTGTTGGGATATCTGTGTAATTATGACATATCCCAAGAAGTACACATATTTCTAAGACCAAAGGAAAATGGCCTAAGAAATAAAGTGAATTATAACTAGGGAGACTAGTTTGCTTTCTCTAATTATATATTATGATTAGGGTCTATGGGTTTGAAGGAACTCCACACTTGCTGCCATGAGTAGTTCCTAACAGAATTTCCTATTTAGAAATTGTGAGGCAATTGAAAAAATCTGATGCTAAACACCACAAAGGACACAACAAAAAATCAATTATTCATATCATCTTATATTTTGGAGACTTTCCAGTGGTCACAAATGAGTGTTGGAATCAAGGAACACTGAGAGGGGGGCTGAATCAGTGTTCTACAAAATTTAACTTTATTAAATTGATCTTTA
Organism: Sequoia sempervirens; assembly: GCA_007258455.2. Classification (NCBI taxonomy): domain Eukaryota; kingdom Viridiplantae; phylum Streptophyta; class Pinopsida; order Cupressales; family Cupressaceae; genus Sequoia; species Sequoia sempervirens. The sequence goes on along the minus strand of VDFB02353493.1, from coordinate 347,887,473 downwards.
ATCAACTTATGGTATTGAACCAAAAGAAAGATGTAAGAACACAAAGCAATCAACCACAACACCATAACATAAGGATTTTTTACATGGAAAAACTATTAGGGAAACCGCGGTGTAGATCAATCCACAATATGAGTATACTCAATATAATTTTTTACAAATGGGAAATGCACATGCATTCAGGCACATTTCCTAGAGCTCACTACTCAAATATAAAAAGGAAGACTCACTGTCTTACAAAAAAATTTGATTGCATCTATAGGATTTGAACTAAGAAAATAGCATCTGCTAATGCCTAATTACAATTATGGTTAAGTGCATTTGTATCATTCTTCACACTCTATTTGATTATGCTCTTTTTCTCTAGAAACTTTGTCTGCTTTAATTTAGATCATCAATCTTCTTTCTTCTCAAATCAAATTGCACACAATCAATCAATAATTCTTCTAAATTTCACAACACATCACATTACACTTCATTACATCTCAAAATGATATTAATAATCACTTATATATATGCACAACTAAATATTTAATCAACCACATGCCGACTTTAACAAAATATTAAATATTTACAAACTGTTAGCTCAGTCCATAAGAAATTTTTAATGCAAACCAACCAATGTTGGCCACAACATAGTAATGACCCAAAAAAATATCCTCAAACATGATATAGCTTCAAAAATTATTCCTTGAATATCCGCAACATGGTACATTGACTTAGTTGGCCTTCTTGCACTTTTAAACAAAAAATCATCAAATCGGATCTTCTAACTTGCACACCAATAATTATGAGGCTTAAAGATTCAAAGATAAGATAGATCATAAATTGAAAAACCTTACTTGATATCCACAACACAAAATGATAATAGGAAATTACATATGAATCTATATATACAATTTTTTCAGATGCTATGTTTTAGCTTTAATAGTTAATCACTAAACTTCAATTTGACTTCTGATACAAGAAAATACTGAAGTGTAGATAGGATAACTAACTAGGGTTTCCATCAATGACAACACCAAATGACTTGTACAATGTCTCTTTCCAACAATCTTCCCCTTTGGCATTGATGACAACACTTAGCGAAAAATGACTAAGTGTCAAAATCAATACCAACATGAATACATTGCCAACCTTCAAAACTTCAAAACACAAATCGCCCTGAGATGAATAAGGCATTTTTCATTGTCCCACACTCCCCCTTTGAAATCAATGGAAAAGACTAGAATCCACATACCAAATATCAAACAGAATTGCTATGAAGAAACTGTATATGTACAAACATGCCTCTAACTTACATAAACTTGAATATATCTGCAAAATTGTTTTTCAATAGGCTCAAACTAGTGTTCCAATTCTTTTTGAAACTTTCCAAAATAGTCATGTGACAAAAGAACAAGTAGGATTGCATCTCTACTAACTCAAGATTCATTGGATCACTGATAGCCATAGCATCATGTGCTTCCTTCAATGTAATAAGAATTGCCTCCATTTTAGAACCAATCAATCCTCTGATTTCACATACCCTTTCAAAAATTCCACCTTCTTCATTCTTTAAGCTTTTAATCTTTTCAAGGATATGACTTGAACTTCTTGCTTACTCACATAAATGGTTAGAGGATCAAATGCTTGAGAAATATATATTAACTATTTCTCATAATTCTTCATTTTCTTTTCAGTGTCCTAAGTGAATTTAGAGAAAGATAAGCATGACTTGTAAATATTTCCAACTTCAGATAAGCTCACTTTGAATGTTCTTTACATAGGAGTTAACAAATATTTATCATTATCAATCATACCCTTCAGTCTACTAAACCTTTTTGCATCAAATTCTTTTTGAAGCTTATCCTTAGTTGACTTTTCAAGAGACTCAAAGTGAGTAGTTACAAAGTTGACAAGTTTCTTTAGCCAACCAAATGGGGAATCAGATGAATCCTTCACATATGTAGTCATGATCTTCTCTAGGATGTTGGATGCAATACTTAACAACTCACTATCTTCAATGTGTGATTTTAGTATCTCCTCCCTTGCCTTGGCCTGAGAAAATGATGCTACCTTCATCTTCTCAATGGGAGATAGGTATCCTTCTTTCATCCTCCTTTGTAGTTCTTTGGAATCTCAGCTCAATGGAGCTTCAATCTCAATTTCATCATGAGGAATTCTTCAATAAACAACATTGTATTGTATGTTCTTCAACAAAACTACCTTTAAGAATTTTCTCAGTGTCCTTTGCAACTTCTTCAGTCTATTCGATCATAAGCTTATTCACCCTTTTTTTCTCTTAAAATTTATTTTTTCTTCATTGAGGATCTTCTTCATCTCTTCTATAGACATTACTAGACATAGATCAACAAGTATGTGTTGTCTCATTTGCTCTTCTTCAGTTCTTTCATTTACTCTTCTCATTTCCAAGACTTCATAAAGGCCTTTAGGCAACTCTAACATTAATGAGATTCATATTGAAATTATTCAAGTAATTTATTGTACCTTATTTAAGAATTCTCTGACCAACACTATCAAAGGTGTCATACCATTCACAAAATGGTCTAAGATTACTAACCTTAATCAAATATTTTTCCACATCTTCTATAGACATACCTAATTTGTCAATTTTCATCTTTTTATTTACTTTCTCTTCACTAGAGGGCTTGTCCTTAGAGACTTGTGTTGCCTTTGTGACCTTATGCTTGATTTATCTTACCTCTTCATCAAATTCAATTTCTTCCTCCTCTTCAACTACAACATAGAATATTTTTCTCTTATCCTTCTTCATCTTCCCTTCTCTCCCAGATGTCTTAACTTAAACTTTCACAAGGCTTGATTTCATTGCAGGACCGGATGAGAGTGCAGAGCTCCTTGTAGATGTAGTTTTGGAAGAGGATGTTATCGGACTAGCAAAATCAATTCTAGTAGACTCTCCTTTTCCAACTTGTTCTCTTTTCCTCCTAGCTTCCCTCATAGCTTTAGCTAGTATACCCATGCTTTCTGCAAAAGCTTCAACTTCCTTTCTTACATTCTAGACTATCATAGGCTTCTTCAATTGTTCATGCACTTTCATATCCTTCTCTTCAAAGGTACGAAACCTTTCTTCTATCAGATCTCAAGGTTTACTCAACAAGTGTTGAGAATACAACTCCAAATTTTTTTCATCAACCTCATAACCCATAGGCATTATCCTAACAGTTCTACATTCTACAGCTTCCATCAAGCATTGATCAATATCAACCATGAAGAAAATATTTTCCTTGTATTTTTCCACAATAGATGTAGGAATCCTTTCCCTAGATTACATTTCACTCAAAAAAATTTTGAAATAACCCTAGATAGCATTTTTCCTTGCTTTTCTATCACTAATTCCATATAAGATGTCTTTGATTTGAAAAGCTACTAGTCTATCACCTTGCCACCACACTCTTCCAACTCCTATAACTTCATTCATGAAGTATAAAAATAGACATAATAACATATTGCCATACTTGAAAGAATTCTTCTTATCCTTCTTGAATTTGCCATGATTTTCAATTAGTTGGCCCCAAAGTAACTCACATAGGTCATATTCTACATTTTCCTTGATCATCTAATAAGCCACATAGATTGTAGTACTAGATATAGAGTTATCCTGACTGGAGTGATAGATTTTTTGTATCCAATAACCATAGAATAAAATCTCACATCCACTTCAATGATGTCATTTATTTTCATGGTTCTTTTATAAAAAATTGAACCGGTTGCCATAGTGAATGTTTGGTTCTTCATAGATTTTAATGTCGGTAACCCACCAGATGAATTCAGACTAGTAACAATCCTTATAGCTTCCTTTGTGATCTTGAAAGGCTGACTTAACCACATGAACTTGGAATGCACTCTACTCAATATGTACTAAACCCATTCATTTTCTTCGAACATGGGAAACTTCACAATTTGAGTGAAATTATTCTCCTCCAAAGTTTTAAATTAAGGCTTTACACAAAAATCTTCTTCCACAATGTGATTTGTATATAGATTTAACAATTGTGAGCTTCTTGATTCTTCAACATTCGCATGAATCTATGCACTAATATCTTCAATATGCAAAACACAAAATGGAATAGAAGAAAATGAACCTAATGGTTTTGTATTGATGTATTTGAATGGTTGCCATTTGAATTTCGGATGTGGTCTATCCTTAATAACCACAACCAATGGAGCAGCCATTTCCAAAAATTTCAAGTTCACAAGTTCGCAGATAAATACCTTTCGTTAGACTAGGCTTGGATCATTGAATCACCTTCAAACATGAATCTTCATCAAATTTCGCTTCAAACCTCTCCAAATTCTTGGTTTTTCAAAATGCAATGTGACAAATGAGGAATAGAAATAACCTTTTATCATTTGCACACCTAATTTTTTGTCACGATAAATGTTTTTTCCCTAGGTCTTTCAGATACCCTATTTTCATTGACTATGAAAGAAAATTCTTCTTTGGACTTTCAATTTTGCATAAATCTCTTCCACAAGAGATCCCAAAACATATGTAGATCATTAGTGAAACTACTACAATTTGACACATACCAGTACCAACTACCAATAGGGGATTAAAATATTTTCTTGAGAACTCCCTCTAGGCTAGAGGCCATAAACTAATTCTCGTAAGACTTTCTAGAACTAGATTCCAATGTGGAATCATTTCCTTCATCAAAAGCACTCTTCTTCACACATGTATTCTTCATTTGCTTCCCGATCTCATCTATAGTAACTTTTCCTTTTCCCTTTTCATCCTTATGCATGTTTTTCCCTTTGTTTACTAGACCCTTCCCACTTCTACAAAATCTAGCAATGTGACTAGATTTGTTGCAATCATAACATGCTACATTTCTTTTTCCATACTAGTTATTCCATTGATTTTCTCTTGATCTGCACTGGTTAGCAATATGGCCAAATCTATTGCATTCATAACATCTAACATCTCTATTGAAAAATTTGTTTGAAATGTTTTTGCATTCAATTGACTTATAACCATACTTATTGCAATTGAAACATTGACCAAAGAATGATGGACAACTTGAATTCATTCTACTTCTACATTAAGTAGCCACATGACCAAATTTATTGCAAACAAAATAGTATCCATTGATCTTTTGAGAATTAGGTTGTCTTACTAGACATTTTCCAGCTTTGTTCATCTAATTTCCTTTCCTAAATTTCCTTTGACTAGATCCAGAGCTTTCTCATTTCTCACATCCAAGACCTCACTTGTCACTTCTAGTCCTCTGACTTTTAATTAATTCATCAAGCTTAGCTCAGTTAATCTTGAACTTATCATTGTATTTATTTGCAGTAACAAGTTCATCTTTGAGAGTAACAATCTATCTTTCAAGATCTTCTTCATTGTTTCTTGATTGTTCCAATTCAAGCTCCAACTAATTGGATCCATCAGTAATTTGGCTACATTCTTTAGATTTTTCTTTCAAGGACTAAGCAAGATTCTCTTCATTCTTCTTTCTATCTTAAATCTCCTTGTTCATCCTCATCACAATAGATTCCATCTCATGATTTAGGACAACATTATCTCTAGTAAGCTTTTAACATTCTTTTATCTTTTCCTTCAAGACTTGACTCAGGTGTTCATCTTCCTTTCTCTTACTTTCTTTTTGCTTAAGTTGATCATAGATTTTCTTTATGTTTTCATTGGACTCATTGATTTTATCTTTCAATGATTGAATTAATTTCTCAAAATTCATGAGACTTGCCTACAATTCCTTAACTGCAAATTTGGACTGATTAAGATCATCTAGTGCCACCAAAAGTTGTTGTTAAAGACTGTCTAAATCCATTGAATCATGTTTCTGGATCTTTCCCAATATTTTAAATTTCTTCCAAGGAACTAGGCTCTAATACCATTTTTTGGAATCAAGGAACACTGAGAGGGGGGGTGAATTAGTGTTCTACAAAATTTAACTTTATTAACCTGATCTTTAAACCACTTATGGTATTGAACCAAAAGAAAGATGCAAGAACATAAAGAAATCAACCACAACACCATAACACAAGGATTTTTTATGTGGAAACCTCATTAGGGGAAAAACCACAATGGAGATCAATCAACAATATGGGTATACTCAATATAAGTGTTTAAAAATGGGGAATGCACATGCATTAAGACACATTGCCTAGAGCTCACTACTCAAATACAAAAAGGAAGAATCACTTTCTTCCAAAAAAAATTGGATTGCATCCAGAGGATTTGAAGTAACAAAATAGCATCTAATAATTCCTAATTATAGTTCTGATTAAGCACATTTGCAACATTCTTCACACTCTGTCTGATTCTTCTCTTCTTCTCTTGAAACTCTATCTGCTTAAATTTAGATCACCAATCTTCTTTCTGCTCAAATAAAACTATGCACAATCGATCAATGATTATTCTAACTTTCACAACACATCACATCACACTTCATTACATCTCAAAATGATATTAACAATTGCTTATATATATCTGCAACCAAAGATTTAATAAACCACATGTCATCTTTAACAAAATATAAAATATTTAGAAACTGTGAGCTCAATCCATAAACAATTACTAATGCGAACCAACCAATGTTGGCCAAAAAATAGTAATGACACAAAAAAATATACTCAAACATGATACACCTTCAAAAATTATTCCTTGAATATCCACAACATGCTAAATTCACTTAGTCGGCCTTCTTGCACTATTAAATAGAAAACCATCAAACCAAATCATCTAACTTGCACACAAATCAATATGAGGCTTAAAGATTCAAAGATAAGATAGATCATACATCAAAAAACCTTCCATGAGATCCAAAACACAAAGTGATAATAGTAAATTATGTATGGATCAATATATACAATTCTATCAGATGTTATGTTCTAGCTTTAACAGTTAATCACTAAACTTCAATCTGACTTCTGGTATAAGCAAATACTGAAGTGCATATAGGATAACTGAATAGGGTTGCCATCAATGACAACACTAGATGACTTGTGCAATGTATCTTTCCAACAATAAGGGGTATGAGTAAATTGAAACTAAATTTGGACAATACAACCTCCCTCTAGGTAATGAAAGGGAAAATTTTGATGCAAAAGGCTTTATTCACATAGTAAGACTATCATAGGGGCTATCAAGGCATGATCATTTGTTCTTAGTCAAATATGTGATAAAAAACAATGATGAAGCTTCTATCATTGATATAATGGCTACATATAACAATATTATGCTTGCAGAAGAATGGAAAAGAAAAAATGTCACATCTTGTTCAAAGGAATTTGGTGAAATATAGGATCCTCTAACAAGAATTGAGAAAATCATTGCTCATGTGAATGAATTGGTGAAGGATGATTCCCCATTTATTTTTAATGCACCTCATGCAACCTATCAAGGAGTACAGGTTGAAAACATAGAGCCCCTAGATTACATACCTTCATAGCCTACTCATGAGGTGTGTTTCTCTGTGGATACTGATATAAGTGAAGAAGAGGAGAGTGATGAGGAGGGTGAACAAGTAACACAAATAAGTGCTCTTGTAATTTCATAGTATGAGCCCCCTCAAGAGCACAATATTGTAAGATTTGAGGCATTGGACGAATGATTTGATGATGTTAGGGTAAGGGCCAGAAAATAGTTCATTTCTATTTGTGATTTTTTTAAATCTTCTAAATTTAAGTCATTTGTTTATGAATATAAATGTGGGAAAATGAGACAAAAGATGCATGATATCATTCCTGAACAAGAGGCTACCGCTTTGGAAGAATTGAAAAAGGAAATAGATAAAGAGATGAAATCCATCACTCCTAAGAGAGGAAGAGAGTTACTTCAAGAAGTTGGATTATTGCTTCTACTAGGGTGGGATATTAGTTCTACAATTGTATTTGATAGCTTTAGAAAGAGAGGAGACAAAACAAGGAACTTAACAGTGGAAGCAAGTGACAAAATGTATTCAAGATCTGGGTACAACCCAAATGAGACCACCTTACTTATTTGGTCATTGTACCCCCAAGACAAAATACTAGTTATGATTAATAATCCAAACCAAATGCTTGGAAATATCTTAGTCCAAAGAGTAGGGGATACAACCCCATGGAGAAAAAAAAATTGAACATCAATGTGACAAAATTCAGCAAATCATAGATTAAAAAAATGGTGAAAGAAAGTGATAAATTAAAGAAGGAAATAGAACATCAAAGAGAAAGATCATCTTCCTCCTCCACATAAAATTTGTATTCCCCATGGCTTGAAAAAGATAAAAGAGTATTGCATTGGTTGATGTAGCTTATTGGAAAAATTTCCACTTGAAATCTCAGGGGAAATGTAAAGAATTGGAGAAAGAAGTGAAAATCATCAAGTATAATATTGTATTTGAAATGATCAAGGAGAGATCCAATAAAATTATTAAATGTGCTGATGAATATTGAAAACTATTCAAGTAGACACACCCAACAATGGTGAAGAATGAATGATTATAGGGGAGAATGATTGAAAAGAAAGAGGAGCTCTTGGATTTGAAAATATTGAAAGGACAAATATTGTAGACATATAACAAATTGGTAGGATTGAAAAATGGATATCATAATAGGATTAAAGAAGATCTCAACTACTTTAATTAAAATCTTACACTTCATGATGACAATGGGAATCCTCAAGAGTATGATTATTGGAAGGAAGAGCTTGTTGTGCTTCTAACTGTCGCATTACAAGAAATCAAGGATGAGAATATGGTCTTACAAAACACTCATAAGTAGCTAAGAAAATGATGTATATGGAATATGATATGAAAGAGGTGATCTCCAATGTGGAAACATATGTTGAACAAGATTACATCAATCACCTCTTTGCAATTAATTTATTTATCAATGAAACTGTAGATGTACCAGATACAATAAGACAATCATCAGAATGAGAGAGTTAGTTGACAACATGATGAGTGCCCTATCATAGAGTAGAAGCTTTAAACAGATCTTAAGTGGCCATGGGATTCTTCTTGGAGATTAATGGATTGGTGCATTCCCCCCCATCAACATTTTTTTTAATTATGTTTAGTTATCAAACAACATGAATTTTTGTAATGGGTTTGTAGCTTGTTTCCTCTCATATGTATAAGAGAGACCAAGACCTGAAAAGGATCATCATCTTAACATTTTTCCATTTTAGAGTAGGCATTAGTAAGAAGATAGATTACACCCATCTTCCCATCAATCTCATATCAAAATCTATTGTTATAATGTATATTATTCAAATATAAATACAATAGAGAAGGTTATGCATAATTATTGACTTTCTTTCAAGTGTTCGATTGTTGTGTGGATTTATATGCTTATATGTTATTTGGATGTCTCTAAAGTGGTTGTTTATGATATTCAAATTGAGTGTGTAGAAATACATTTAATTTGTCAATACAAATTTGTTGTAGTTGTGTGATATTGTTGACTAGTTTCTATGTGTAGAAGGATTAAATTTCTTTTTAAGAAATAAAATTTGATAGGTTCATGTTTGGATTAAAGTCCTTTTGAATAGGTTTTCTTAATTGGTTTCCTTTCACATTTGAATTAAATCCTTTCACAACTTCATAGTAGCATAAGGGGATATCACTAGAATCACTAAGAAGAGTCTAAATAACTGATATACTTGCATGTTTGCACAAGGTGTAAACATTTAAAAGTTCCCAACTATTCGAGTTAAGCTGAAGAGTAAATCTACCCATCTTACAAAAGCCTATATTGAAAATCATCATTCACCTCTTGACTCCATTCACCCAATGATGTAGGCACTGGTCATTTTAGAATAATCTCATATAAACCTCATTTATATACTTGATTTTCAAAATATTTTTAGTAGGAAGTAGTAAACATCCTTGCATCTACTTCACCTCACATGCCATTGTGAGTAGATTGCTTAATTTAGAGGTCATAGCCTTCAAAATATGCTTATCATTTAGGTATGCCTACCTAGGTTTGGCAAATCCTGAAGAGTAGGAGGTAATTAAAATCTTTTCTACCTTGTTTATGGGCCAAAAAATCATCAAGAGATTGGCACCCTCTTGTGGTCTAAAAACCTCCATTTTTGAGACCTAACAGATTGGCAACTTTGTTGGGGATTAAGCCAATTCTAAACTTGAGCATTCCATCATAGCTTTGTTCCAAAACATAATAACAGATTGAAGACTCTGTTGGAAAGAAACATAATCATTTTCCTACTTATGAAAAGTAGGTGGTGACTATGAAGGATTTTTTATGAATGATAAAGTAAATATTAGATAAGAAAGGATAGATAATAGACACTAGAGATATATTATATCATCCAACATGAATGGAAGGAGTTCTTTGCACTAGGAGAGTCCCAAGAAAAGAAATTTTAGGTGAATAGACAAACATGGATTTCCTTGTGGAAAAAATAACACAAATAAGGGTGAAACAACATCTAAATAGCTAGAAGATAATGTGAACACATCATAGCAGACCTTCACAACATTTAACTCTCCACTGATGGTGGAAATCCCTCAACACCACCTGAAAGAAGCAATAAAAATGATAATATCCTCAATTACAAATTATAACCTCAAGAGGAAAATGAGTTTGAGGAACATGTGGAAGAAGAAAGAAAACAAAGATAAGAGGAATATGATAGGGGATTCTCATCACAATGAGAAGAAAACTAGGAGGGGTTCGTTGATCACACTACCATTGATTTTGATAGTATGACTAACCAAGAGATTCAACTGCATGTAGAATGGAAAATACAACTTAGAAGGAGAAAAGAGATGATACAGGAAAGCCAAGAGTTGAATCAACAAATGGCACAATTAAGCATCTAGGCACAAAAACCACCAAAATATGTCCCTCCACATAAACAAGGTGGTAATTTCAATTGACATGGGACATCTTAGAATATAGGTACTTTGGGTACTTCAAAAGTACCTCATAATGTAGGTGGTAACCCAAAACAACGAACCCAACATAATATGCCACCACAAAGATCCCAACCTCCAAATGCTAACAATGTTCCCCAACACTATCCACCTCTAGGTTATCAGTATGCTCCACAATATTAGTAGCATGTGCCACATCAGAATGTATACCCTAAACAACACATCCAACAAAATGTTTACCATCAACCTCAATATGGATATCAATACTACCCCAATCCACCACCTCTGAATCTGCATCCACAAAACCCTATGAGCATATGTAGACAATTTGATTTAATAGGATACCAATTATATCCATACCCAATTGACAACAATTGGTTAAATATGGTTCCCAAATTCACTGGGAATAATGTGATATTAGCCAAAGAACATATCAGAAATTTCAATACCTTTATATAAGATATTGGTATGGAGTATGATGATGTAAATATGAGATTGTCCATGATGTCCCTAACTAAAAAAGTAAGGGATTGGTTCAATGGTCTACCTGATGCCTCAATTGATTCTATAAAAGACTTCCTGAATCAATTTCTACAAAAATATGGGAGTCAGTGTACCCCTAAATTTTCCCTGCATGAATTGATAAGTATTCAAAAATACCAAAATGACTCAATTTATGATTTCAATAAGATGTTCTCCAAACTATACAATAAAATACCACATGGGTCCAAACTGACTGATCCAATATCCTTAAGTATTTATCTAAAGGGATTTGATCCAAAAATGGGGTATGAACTTAGAAATAGATGCCCTAGAAGTTTAATTGAAGCACAAAAAACAACATTAACCATTGAGAATAATAGAAAGGCTACAGGGATGACTGGAAAAAGGGACAATATTAGAGTTTCCAAAAACTCTAAAAATCCCCAAAATAGGTAGGAGAATTCATACATAAATGAAAGACGAAGATTACATGGCATGCCCTATAACACTACTTGGAAAGATGGAAAGCTAGTAACAAGACCAAATTGGAAAGAGACTTTGGACCCATTGAAAATACATAGAGAAAATGAACTTGATACTACACCATGGTTTTCACCTTACCACAAACCCCATGATCCTGAATATTGTACAATAGCTCATGCCTGTCGAGATGAATGGAAGTACGAGCAAGATAAGGATGGCCATACTATGAATATGTTAGAAACCAAGATCTGAAATGAAAAATAGAAAATAACCTTCCACAAAGAAAAAGAAAAAAGAAGAAGAGAGATTGCATGAAGATGTTCAAATTGATATATTCGAAGTAGAAATAATTACAAGAGATAATTTTCTTTATAAAAGCAAAGATGCATAAACTTAATATTATCTTGAGCAAAAATATAGCTCAACAAGATAAGGATAACAACCTATAACCTAGGAATTAAATAATACCTAAGTAAACTTATGTAAAGTGTAATTAAATATTAATTACACCAATAGAATATGCTTTGATGGAAGTCTTATCGGAAAGAGGAAGAATACTCTTCAGAAGAAGGATACAAACATAACATTGATAATTAGAAATACAATGTGAATGTGGAACAAGAGGTATTCTTTGACTTGGAAGAAAACTCATACAAGGAAACATATGTATACAATAAAATACCCCAGTTTTAGCTTAGAACACCAACAAAAGAAGAGAAGAAGGCCATCATAACAAAAGCAGTAGTTGAGGTAAAAGGGAGAAAATATAATTTGAGAAGCAGGACCACAAAAGGAGATCAAGGAACACCCATGAGTATGTTAATTAAAGAGTAGAAAAACAAGGATAATGTTCCATCTAAACAAAAGAAGGATGAAGAAAAGAAACCATAGAAAAAAATCCAAAAGGGGACCACTGATGTTGAGCCAGAAAAAATCACAAAAAGATGACAAAACTCAACATGAAATGAAGAAATTTACTAAAACTGAAAAGGGAGAACAAGGAGTCACTACCCCTTCATTTGACATGGCCCAAGCATTGGAACAGATGAAAATGATAGTTCCTTTGATGTAGTTGATGAAAATTGAAGAGTTCAAAGATACAACTCTAAAAATGACTACCTACACATCTCAAAAACATGAAGATAGAAAGAAATAAGAAAATGTTGTGGAAAGGGAAGTCACAAAAGAACCAAAGGTATATTTGGGAGATACACTCACAAAGAATCTATCCCAAGTAGATCCATTCTATACCACATTGGTAATCAACAATAAAATGGTGAAGAATTGCATGATTGACTCAAGGACAATAGTCAACATTATGCCCCTAGTTGTCATGGAGTTGGGTCTATGGGTGAATACTACATATGGAAAATGTTATTCCATGGATAATAGATTAGTTCCTATAGTAGGAGTAATATGGGATGTACAACTAAAACTTGCATCATATCTAGAAGAAACATATAAAACATACATTACCATGGGATGCTACTATCAAGGCCATGGACAGTAGCAGTATGAGGGAATGTTCAGTTGGACTTGTCTTATGCTACTATCCCCATGAATGGAGAAGAGATTAGGTTACATAGGGAGCCTAGATCTAAACATTTCATTGAGCTCTAAGACCCCAATCAAATGAATTACTTCTATGATATGGACGTAGGAAGCTTTAGAATAGAACATTCAAAGCCTAATTTATTGAACATTGATCCAATTACTAGGGATATTTCCAAGAATGAGCATGGTGTATGGTGAATGTATTTTGATGGAGCATGTCATAAAGAAGGTAATGGAGTAGGAGTTGTCTTTATTTCACCTAAGGTCACAACATTCAAATATTCATTCTTGTTAACATTTGAGTGCACAAATAATATAGTAGAGTATGAGGCCCTGCTGATAGGATTGAACATGGCTACCAAACACAAAATTAAACTACTGACTATTCTTAGAGATTCTAAGTTGGTTATTTCACAAGTGAGATAAAAGTATTCTACAAAAAAAAAAATGCTAAAGCAGTATAGAAATGTTGTATGGGACATTATTGTATTGTTTGATGCTTTATCTATTGAATGGATAGATAGATCCAAGAATTTAATGGCAGATTTCTTGGTGAATGTAGCTTTTAAGAGAGATGATGTTACTCTAGCAGGAATTTCAAAAATTTAGCTCAAAACAAGACCTACAATCTTGGATACCATCTATAGTTGGAAAGTTTTTAATGATGACACCGATCTAATTAAATTCTTACATTGCATTGATCAGTATGAGGCTTAAGAAATTGATTTTAATGCATTTGTGGAGGAAGTAGCTGGCAAGCAAACTGTATTTGGAAAGGAAGTTGTGTAACTCAAGACTAACAAGATTCCTAAGGGACTTGTGGAATTGGAGAGGGTGTTTGATGGAAATGATCAAGCCCTTATGAGACAAACACTAGTAAAAAGGGAATACTTTGAATAAATTAACTTGGAAACTGAATTGGCACCAAAAAAGGTATACATTGGGAAAAAGACAAGCCCAACAATCAGAAAGATGTTGATTACATTATTAAGGAAATATAAGCATGTCTTTGGATTCTCTTATGATAATCTCAAGGAATACAAGGAAGATTTGTTACAACATGAAATTCCACTCAAACCTAATGCACAACCTTTTAGGAAAATGTAGAGAGCAATAAACCCAACTTTGCAGCCCAAGATGCATGAAGAACTTATGAAGCTTAGGGAGGGAGGTATAATCAAACCTATTAGACATTCCACTTGGGTCTCCAACTTGATGCCAATCAGAAAGAAGAATGCTGAAATAAGGTTGTGTAGATTTTAGAAATATAAATATATCATCCCTTAAAGACAACTATCCACTCCCAAACATGGAGGCTATGCTAAAAAGGGTCCTAGGGTACAAATTGTTATCCATGATGGATGGATTTTAAAGGTATAATTAGGTGAAGGTAAAGGAATAAAAACAATGCAAGACTACTTTTACTACTTATTGGGGCACATATGTATATGTAAGAATGCCATTTGGGCTAACAAACACTGGAGCCACATTCTAGGGAGCCATGGATGTTTCTTTTCGTGATCTAATTAACATAATAATGGTGGTATACAAGGAAAATCTCACTACATATTCCAAGAAAGTAGAAGACCATGTTGCAAACCTTGAAAAGATATTTGTCAAAGCATTGGAATATGGCGTTTCCTTAAATCCTAAAAAGTGTCATTTTGTAGTAATAGAGGGAAAGTTACTAGGAGATATAGTGTCCAATGCAATAGTAAAGATTGATCTAGAAAGAGTGGAAGCCATAGATAAGATGCCTATTCCTAAGATAGTTAAAGTCATTCAGTCCTTCTTTGGACAAATCAATTTTTTAATAAGATTTATCTCAAACTTTTTTGAAATCGTCAAGCCTATTTCAAAAATGTCAAAAAAGGTGACTAAAATAGATTGGACTACAGAAGCACTAGATACATTTGTAGCTGTAAAGAGAGAAATTAAGGAGGCCTCAGTGCCGAAATCCCTTGATTTCAGTAAGCCCTTTCAAATATTCTCATTTGCATCATACCACACCCTTGTTGTAGTAATGTTACAAAAGAATGATGACGGGCATGAACAACCTATATCACTTTTTAGCAAATCCCTCCAAGGAGCATAATTAAACTATGATATTATAGAAAAATAGGCATATGCTCTGGTAAACGAAGTGAAAGCTTTCAAACCCTACTTAGTAGGGGAAAAAATAATTTCATATTTCCCCAATGTTGTGGTCAAAGATGTGTTTATACAAACTGAGGTCACCGGGAGGAGATGCAAGGGTATGCACAGGATCATGATTGGACAAAAAGTGGCAATATGATGGGTATGTGGCTGATAATTTTTTTTTACCCAAAATTGATGAAACAAAAATGGTTTTTGGATATGTGCAGGATCATCATGGAAAAAACATTCCCTTAAGTGGCAACAAATTTAGAAAAATCATAGTTAGGAAACTTGACATAAAAATTTGAATAAGTTATCTATAGTATTTCAAAAATATGTAACAATAGAATATGTAGAAAATTGAATATAGTTTCTAAACTACTAGGTTTGTTAAAAAAAATAAAAATCTATTTGGTGAAAATTTGAAATTTCAATGCAATAGTACTTAAATTTCAGGGAAGAAAGAAGAAGTAAGTGTCTGTCTGACCACCCTAACCACAATAAAATGATAATATTTTTTTATGAGATTTTAGATATAAGTAGAGGACTCATGTCTGATATGATGCATATTTTTTTGTAATTTTTTTCCAAGCAAATAATTAATTATGAATTTTTTATACAACTTTTAAAAAATATAAAAAATTGTATGTTTGTCCACCTTAACTTGGTCAAAAATTCATGAAATTTATTTTTTCTTTTAATACTATAGTATGCAAAGAATAGAATGTGACACATATTTTGGATTCAAAAAATGTGATACCGTTTGAAAGCTATAGATGTTTTTCAATCAGCCTATCAATGAGGACTTTAGTGTAAATCAAATATAAAATGAATAATAATTACTTATTAAATTCAAAGTAAAGTATAATTTATATTGGTGGAAAGCTGAGAATCTCCTTTAAAACCCTTTTCATTTCATCAATTTTTGGTAAAAAAAGTTGTCAGCCACATACCCATCATATTGCCACTTTTTGGCCCATCATGATCTTGTACATACCCTTTTAAAATGTGTTCTCAACTTTCCACCAATATAAATCATGCTTTACTTTAAATTTAATAAATTATTATTATTCATTTTCTATTGAATTATGACTAAATTTATGATTGATAGTTTGATTGAAATACATCTATAGTTTTCAAATGGTGTTACATTTTTTGAATCCAAAACATGTGTCACATTTTATACTTCATATACTATAGGATTAAAGAAAAATGAATTTCATGAAGTTTTGACCAAGTTAAGGTGGTCACACATACAATTTTTTTATATTTTTAAAAAAATTTAATAAAAAAATCATAATTAATTATTTAATTGGAAAACATTACAAAAAAATATGCACCACATCAAGGCATGAGTCCTCCACTTATATATAAAATATTATAAAAAAATATTATCATTTTACTATGGTTAGGGTGGTCAAATAGACACCTACTTATTTTTTCCCTAAAATTTAAGTACTACTGCATTGAAATTTCAAATTTTTACCAAATAGATTATAAAAAAAAACTAGTAGTTTAGAAACTACATTCAATTCACTACAAATTCTATTCTTACATATTTTTTAAATAATAGAGATAACTTATTCAAATTTTTACATCAAGTTGCCTAACTTTGATTTTTGAAATTTTTTTCCACTTAAGAGCCTATTTTTTCCATGATGATATTGCACATACCTATAGATGGATCAATAGAATTTAGGAGTTTGACATAGAGATCCAAATCACCAAGTTAGTAAGAGGATAAGTTCTTGCCAAGTTAATGGCCAAATCAAATCTAGAAGCTTCTCATATCTGCAATGTAGAAGAAGAAGAGATGATGATTGCAAGCATTGAAAACATAGCATGGTATACCGATATAATGTATTATTAAAAAATAAAAAATGTCCCAAAAAATTGAATGAAAATTGGAAGAGAACTTTGAAGTTACTTTCCTCTAAATATGTTTTCATGGATGTTGATTTATATTGGAAAAATATAGATGGGGTATTTTTGTTATGTTTGGATGAATCCAAGGAAAAAAGAGTATTGAAAGAGATGCATGAAGGAGTCTGTGTGGGGCAGTTTTCAAGAAAAAAACACTACCCATAAAATTTTAAGGGTTGGATATTGTTGGCCTAGAGTTTTTAATGATTCTTTAACTTATGTAAGGAAGTGTGAGGCTTGCCAAAAGTTCTCTAGAAAAATAAAATATCAAGGAGTGTTGGCACTCAAACCAATGTAGGTTGAGGCTCCTTTCTACCAGTGGGGAATTGATTTTATTGGGGAAATATTAGAAAAATCTAGTGGAGGTGATAAATGGATATTGGTGGTGACTAATATTTATTTCACAAAATGGATAGAAGCCATCCCAACTAAACAAGCCACCAACAAGGTTTTAATTAACTTCTTGATGGAGAATATCATTACAAGGTTTGGGACACCTATAAGGATAATCAAAGACAATGGTATGTGTTTTAGATTAGAAGAATTTAGAGAATTCTATGAATCATATGGCATTGTAATTCATATGCCTTGCCATATCATCCACAAGTGAATGGATAGGCCGAATCAAGTAAGAAAAGTATCCTGAAGATTATTAAAATGATGTTGGATAAAAATAAGAAGGCATGGGATTCTAAATTGAGAATAGCAGTATGGGTAGATAGAATCACTGTGAACA
This sequence comes from Sequoia sempervirens, assembly GCA_007258455.2. Classification (NCBI taxonomy): domain Eukaryota; kingdom Viridiplantae; phylum Streptophyta; class Pinopsida; order Cupressales; family Cupressaceae; genus Sequoia; species Sequoia sempervirens. Next base: position 347,869,284 of record VDFB02353493.1, on the reverse strand, counting down.
AATCAACTGGTAGGTCACCCTTTGAACTAGTTTATGGAGCACAAGCTAGGATGCCTATGTAGAACCTATCACCTACATATAAATTTATACTTCAAGAAGATCTAGATATTCCTAAGCCTATGGAAGATAGAATTGAACAATTGGTAGAATTAGATGAGACTAGGAGGCTAGCTCAAGGAAAAAATACAAATATGCAATCAAAAGTAAAGTATTTATTTGACAAGAGGGAAAGAAATAAAAATTTAATGAAAATTATATGGTCCTATTGTGGAATGTGAGGTGCCAGGATAAATGAAAACATGGTAAGTTTGATGCTCTTTGGATTGGACCTTTTGTCATTACTATAAAAGTAGGAGAAAATTATTATTATCTACAAAATATGTCAGGAGAGGATCAAAAATTGCCAGTGCATGGACAATTCTTGAGATACATTTTAAATATATAATTTTCCATGCACAATAGTTTTAGGCTCTCATGTCATTCCATCTTTTATGGTCTGCCTACTAGAGATTATTCTAGATTCTTTCAATGATTTCATACTCATTCATCCCCAATCTGAGCCACATATTAGGACTAGGAAAACCTCACATTTTTCACTAGCCTCTACCCACTTATCTTCAACATACAATTTTTTTTTTCCACTTTAATTTTATGATCAATACAAATTGTTGAAATTTGTGTGAAAAGATCCATTTTGTAGCCTACATTGACAAATGATTACATCCATAAATACTTTTGAGACTCCATAGTCTTTCCCTCATTCCTAATCAAAATTAGCATCATTGGCCTAACAATGCCTCATCGGTAGAACCCCCATCATAGCCTCATTGATGGCCCACTGAAAGAAGCTCACAACCTAATATCGGTGTAACAATACCCTATCAGGTTGACTCCTAAGGAGCTCTCCCTGATAGAATGATAGAGTCAACAAAAGAAAGCACATTGTTGTAATGCATGTACATCAGTGGAACAAATTTTTTCTTTCCCTCAATAGCTCGATATAACCATAGATTACCAAGTGCATAATGAATATTGGGAGAAATTGGGTACATTGGGGTAATGTTATTTGGCATCCTACTAATGGACCTAAGGAAATTTGTTCATTGGTGGAGAAGGTGGCTATCGGTGGAAGAAGAATCACAGTATCATCAATATGGTGATAATGATTATTACTAACTAATGTGACATCCTGGGGAATCGTCAAGATATTTAAAATAAATGTTCTCTTGTAATGACAAGACTAAAATGGGTGGTGTATTTATGAACTAGAATTGAAGTGAATTATACAAGTTGATCACATAGTTGTTGCAAAATTTGGAGGATTTCGCTAATGGAAGAAGTAGAAGAGAAAAGCTTGGAGTTATTACGCAACAAAAAATTGGTGGAGGCAAGACACAAGTAAGTAGATCAATCCTAGCTAAGAAAATATATTTTTCAAAAGCTTAATAATTCAAACAATGGAGGAGAGTACAGAAAAACCCAAAGCTAAAAAATAGAAAACTGAAAAGAGACTCCTAAATCAAGACCTGATAGATCAATGCCCTGGGTTAGGGATGAGACCCAAGAGGAGTGCTCAAATGAATCCTTCAATTGATCGACTATTGAAAAAACATAAAGTCTTGGGAGACATTTCTACACCGTAATGTGGATATGAGCTATTCATGTACCATTAGATAAAAAAAATTAGGTTTCAACCAGTTTGCAACCCGTGGAGGTTGAACCTGGGGAGACTCGTGGTGCCCAGTGTGTTCATAAATGCAGAACTAATTTAAGCTCAGATTGCTAGCAGATACGACCCCAAGAAGAGAACTATTCAATCACAAAGTGGGGTTGAAATGTTTGTTATTTCTAAGGATCTCATTTCTAATGTGTTTTAGTTGGAGTGTTCTTTAAACTGTCCATTCATAGTGAAAGACCTCTTGATAGAGTATCATCATATGGATACTAGCTACAAACAATGGAAATTTCCCCTACATAGGCCCAATAATGAATGAGGCATACTAAAGAGGTTTTATAGTAATGAAAACCCTCCTTTTCATGAGGATTTGTTTGAGAAACATTTTCAACACTTATCATTCAGCTGGTTAGGTTCTGGGGGTAGAGGTTTCACCTCTCATGTCTATTGCCCCAACGGTATTAGCTACAAACATACAGAGTAGGGATGGTAGACCATTTGATTATGCTAGTTACTTGGCCAAAGCCATAAATCAAGGGCTTGAAAAGATTAAAAATAATAGTGATAATATTCATTTCAAACACTATTCTCTACTGATGCATTTAATTTTGTATGAGGGACATGTAACAGGGGTCTGGAGTAAAGAATTAAGGATAAGAGATATAGATGAAAATGGAGATTTCAAACATGTACTGTTAAGAAATAACTTGCATAATAGAAGAATATGATATGAAATATGCTACAAATAATTGATAATAACTGAGAATAACAATCCACTTCGAGGGGGAAAACCTCCAAATATCTCTAATGAGAACACACTTCACACTTGATGATGAAATAAGACTCACAACCTCCTATATATACCTATTTATGCAAAGGATATCACCTAGGCCAACTTAGACACACCTATATAAGACTTAGGCCGACCTAAAAAACTAAATAACAATATAATAATGATAATATGACTTAATCGAGAGTTAAGATAGCCACAAGCTGACTATTCATAACCCGATGTACAATAATATTAAGGGCGTAGCATGCCCCCCTTCTTCAAAGAAGCATTGTCCTCAATGCTAATCAAGTTTGGAAACTTTTGAATGAACTCATCTTCCCATGTGGCATCTTCAACTAGTAACTTCTTCCATTGGATGAGATACTCAGTGATAGTTCTATTCCTCAGCTTCTTTGTGCGTGTTTGACGAATGCACTCTGGTTCCAAAATGATTCTTCCTTCTTCATCCAGCTCGAGAAGTGTTGTTTGAGTGGGAATATTATGCCCAATTACCTTCTTCAAACAGGAAACATGAAAAACTGGATGTATCTTTGTTGTTGGTGGCAACTCAAGCTTGTAGGCAACACTACCGATCTTTTGCATGATTTGGTATGGACCATAATACTTTGGATACAACTTATTATTCTTTCTTTGCTGCTTTAGTGACATTTTCTTATAAGGCTACAATTGCAAGAAGACCCAATCCCCAACTTCAAAACTTCTTTCACTATGATGTTGGTCCTTTGTTGTTTCATTCGATTTTGTGCCATGGCTAATTCTGCTTGAGTCCTGAAAGTACTTGCTGTTGATGAAGCAAGTGGTCTTCTACTGCCTGAACTCTTGGGGACACATTAATTGATGATGTGATGGAAGGAGGATGATATCCATAAAGTGCCAAAAATGGAGACATTTTTTATGAGCTATGAAAAGAAGTGTTATACCACCATTCCACAAGTGGTAGCCAATCTACCCACTGAGACTGTTTCTCTAAAGTGAAACAATGTAGATATCCTTCCAAACACTTATTAACAACCTCTGTTTTCCCATCTGATTGAGGGTGGTATGAAGAGCTAAGAGCCAATTGAGTACCCAAACATGAGAATAAATCTTTCCAAAAGTGATTAGTTAAGATAGGATCATGATCACTAACATTAACTTTAGGTGTACCATGTAGCTTTTGGATATTCTCCAAAAAAGCTTTAGCCGCTGCACTTGCTATAAAAGGATGTGCTAATGCAATGAAATGTGCATATTTAGTGAGTCGATCAACTACCACCATTATGACATTATGACCTTTAGATTTGGGAAGCCCTATGATGAAGTCCATGGATACCTCTTCCCAACACTGGCTAGGAATAGATAAGGGTTGCAAGAGACCTGGTGTCTTAATTGTCTCCCCTTTATGCCTTTGACA
>VDFB02353493.1:347793729-347865323 GCA_007258455.2 Sequoia sempervirens | reverse complement strand
AAACATTTCTTTTCTTAATCTTCCATGCACAGTAGTCTAGGAGAAGGTTGAGAATTGCCAATGCATGGACAATTCTTGAGATACTTCTTAAAATATATAATTTTCCATGCACAGTAGTTTTAGGTTCTCATGTCATTCCATCTTTCATGGTCTGCCTCCCAGAGATTATTTTGGATTCTTGCAATGATCTCACACTCATTCATCCCCAATCAGAGCCATTGTTAGGACTAGGAAAACCTCACATTTTTCACTAGCCTCCACCCACTTATCTTCCACATACCACATAAATTTTCCACACTTTAATTTTATGATCAATACAAATTGTTGAAATTTGTGTGACAAGATCCATTTTGTAGCCTACATTTCCAAATGATTACATCCATAAATAAGTTTGAGACTCTATAGTATTTCCTCTATTCCTGAATAAAATTATCACCATCGGCCTAACAATTCCTCATTGAAGAAACCCCCATCATAGCCCCACTGATGGCCCGATGAAAGCAGATCACAACCTAATATCAGTGTAACAATACCCTATCGGGTTGACTCCTAAGACGCTCTCCCCGATAGACCAATAGAGTCAAAAAATTAAGCACATCATTGTAACACATGTACATCGGTGGAACAAATTTTCTTTCGATATCTGATATAACCATAGATTACCAAGTGCATAATGAATATTGGGAGAAATTGGGTACATTGGGGTAATGTTATTTGGCATCCTACTAATGGACCTAAGGAAATTTGTTCATTGGTGGAGAAGGTGGCTATCGGTGGAAGAAGAATCACAGTATCATCAATATGGTGATAATGATTATTACTAACTAATGTGACATCCTGGGGAATCGTCAAGATATTTAAAATAAATGTTCTCTTGTAATGACAAGACTAAAATGGGTGGTGTATTTATGAACTAGAATTGAAGTGAATTATACAAGTTGATCACATAGTTGTTGCAAAATTTGGAGGATTTCGCTAATGGAAGAAGTAGAAGAGAAAAGCTTGGAGTTATTACGCAACAAAAAATTGGTGGAGGCAAGACACAAGTAAGTAGATCAATCCTAGCTAAGAAAATATATTTTTCAAAAGCTTAATAATTCAAACAATGGAGGAGAGTACAGAAAAACCCAAAGCTAAAAAATAGAAAACTGAAAAGAGACTCCTAAATCAAGACCTGATAGATCAATGCCCTGGGTTAGGGATGAGACCCAAGAGGAGTGCTCAAATGAATCCTTCAATTGATCGACTATTGAAAAAACATAAAGTCTTGGGAGACATTTCTACACCGTAATGTGGATATGAGCTATTCATGTACCATTAGATAAAAAAAATTAGGTTTCAACCAGTTTGCAACCCGTGGAGGTTGAACCTGGGGAGACTCGTGGTGCCCAGTGTGTTCATAAATGCAGAACTAATTTAAGCTCAGATTGCTAGCAGATACGACCCCAAGAAGAGAACTATTCAATCACAAAGTGGGGTTGAAATGTTTGTTATTTCTAAGGATCTCATTTCTAATGTGTTTTAGTTGGAGTGTTCTTTAAACTGTCCATTCATAGTGAAAGACCTCTTGATAGAGTATCATCATATGGATACTAGCTACAAACAATGGAAATTTCCCCTACATAGGCCCAATAATGAATGAGGCATACTAAAGAGGTTTTATAGTAATGAAAACCCTCCTTTTCATGAGGATTTGTTTGAGAAACATTTTCAACACTTATCATTCAGCTGGTTAGGTTCTGGGGGTAGAGGTTTCACCTCTCATGTCTATTGCCCCAACGGTATTAGCTACAAACATACAGAGTAGGGATGGTAGACCATTTGATTATGCTAGTTACTTGGCCAAAGCCATAAATCAAGGGCTTGAAAAGATTAAAAATAATAGTGATAATATTCATTTCAAACACTATTCTCTACTGATGCATTTAATTTTGTATGAGGGACATGTAACAGGGGTCTGGAGTAAAGAATTAAGGATAAGAGATATAGATGAAAATGGAGATTTCAAACATGTACTGTTAAGAAATAACTTGCATAATAGAAGAATATGATATGAAATATGCTACAAATAATTGATAATAACTGAGAATAACAATCCACTTCGAGGGGGAAAACCTCCAAATATCTCTAATGAGAACACACTTCACACTTGATGATGAAATAAGACTCACAACCTCCTATATATACCTATTTATGCAAAGGATATCACCTAGGCCAACTTAGACACACCTATATAAGACTTAGGCCGACCTAAAAAACTAAATAACAATATAATAATGATAATATGACTTAATCGAGAGTTAAGATAGCCACAAGCTGACTATTCATAACCCGATGTACAATAATATTAAGGGCGTAGCATGCCCCCCTTCTTCAAAGAAGCATTGTCCTCAATGCTAATCAAGTTTGGAAACTTTTGAATGAACTCATCTTCCCATGTGGCATCTTCAACTAGTAACTTATTCCATTGGATGAGATACTCAGTGATAGTTCTATTCCTCAACTTCTTTGTGCGTGTTTGACGAATGCACTCTGGTTCCAAAATAATTCTTCCTTCTTCATCCAGCTCGAGAAGTGTTGTTTGAGTGGGAATATTATGCCCAATTACCTTCTTCAAACAGGAAACATGAAAAACTGGATGTATCTTTGTTGTTGGTGGCAACTCAAGCTTGTAGGCAACACTACCGATCTTTTGCATGATTTGGTATGGACCATAATACTTTGGATACAACTTATTATTCTTTCTTTGCTGCTTTAGTGACATTTTCTTATAAGGCTACAATTGCAAGAAGACCCAATCCCCAACTTCAAAACTTCTTTCACTATGATGTTGGTCAGCCTGTTGTTTCATTCGATTTTGTGCCATGGCTAAATTCTGCTTGAGTCCTGAAAGTACTTGCTGTTGATGAAGCAAGTGGTCTTCTACTGCCTGAACTCTTGGGGACACATTAATTGATGATGTGATGGAAGGAGGATGATATCCATAAAGTGCCAAAAATGGAGACATTTTTTATGAGCTATGAAAAGAAGTGTTATACCACCATTCCACAAGTGGTGTTTCAATCTACTCCACCAGACCTGCTTCTAAAGTGCTCCAATGTAGATATCCTTCCAAACACTTATTAACAACCTCTGCTTTCTCCCATCTGATTGAGGGTGGTAAGAAGAGCTAAGAGCCAATTGAGTACCCAAACATGAGAATAAATCTTTCCAAAGTGATTAGTTAAGATAGGATCACACTCACTAACATTAACCTTTTAGGGTGTACTCATGTAGCTTTTGGATATTCCTCCAAAAGCTTTAGCCTGCACTTGCCATAAAGGATGTGCTAATGCAATGAAATGTGCATATTTAGTGATCGACTCAACTACCACCATTATGACATTATGACCTTTAGATTTGGGAAGCCCTATGATGAAGTCCATGGATACCTCTTCCCAACACTGGCTAGGAATAGATAAGGGTTGCAAGAGACCTGGTGTCTTAATTGTCTCCCCTTTATGCCTTTGACACACCAAACATTCAGCCACAAATTTTGAACATCACCCTTTAGCCCTCCCAAAAGAAATCTTGCTTGACTCGATGTCTTCAAAAATCCTGAATGACCACCCACTGGAGACTCATGAAACTCTGTGAGAATCTTGATTTTAAGGTTGGAATTCTTGCAGAGATACAAACACTCTTTATACCAAAGAGTATCTCCCTTCCAACAAAACTTATCTGAACTACTAGGATCACTTTTTAATTGCTCAATGAGATTACTTGTCGCAACATCATTTTGCCACTCTGCTTTGGCTTCCTCCACCCAATTTGTTTGTAATATTGAAAGGGCACACAATAAGGCTTCATCTTTCTCATCCTTCCTTGACAGTGCATCTGCGACAATATTTTCTTTCCCTTTCTTATATACAATCTCAAAGTCATATCCTAACATCTTAGTGACCCATTTTTGTTGCTCTTCAGAAGATAGTTGTTGTTCCAAAAAATATTTTAGGCTATCATGATCTGTCTTAACCTTGAAATGTCTACCCAATAGATAAGGTCACCATTGTTTCACTGCATGGAGTATTGCTAGCATTTCCTTCTCATAAATAGGTTTTAGTTGATTCTTACCTTTAATTGATGACTCTCAAAAGCAATTGGTCGACCTTCTTGCATGAGAACTACTCCTATCCCATTTCTAGAAGCATCACATTCCATAATGAATTCCTTGGTGAAGTCAGGAGTGGCAAGTACTGGAGTTGTACACATAGCCTCCTTCAATCTCTCAAATGTTGTATTGGCAGACTCGTTCCAATGAAAGGAATCCTTCTTCAATAGAGTGGTGAGAGGTGCTGCTATACTGCCATAATTCTTGACAAATCTTCTATAATACCCTGTCAATCCCAAGAATCCTCTCAGTTTCTTAATTGTTTTTGGAATAGGCCATTCTGTGATAGCCTTAATTTTTTTAGGGTCCACCTTTACTCCTTCATGTGAAACTATGTGTCCCAAGTACTCCACCTCTATAAGACCAAAAGCACACTTGGATGGCTTAGCATAGAGTTTATGATCTTCAAGTATTTGTAATGCTTGGTCCACATGTTGCAAATGTTCTTCCCAAGTCTTGCTATAAATTAATATATCATCAAAGAATACTAACACAAAATTTCTCAAGAACTTCTTAAAAATGGAATTCATCAAACTTTGGAATGTAGATGGTGCATTGGTAAGACCAAATGGCATCACCAAAAATTCATAATGATCCTCATGAGTCTGAAATTCTGTCTTACAAATATCTTCCTCCTTAATCTGAATTTGGTGATAACCAAATCTAAGATCTAACTTGGTAAAAAACATAGCTCCATTTAATTCATCTAGCAAATCATCAATGACTGAAATTGGAAACTTATCTTTAATGGTGTGCATGTTGAGCACTCTATAATCTAGAAACATGCACCAAGTATCATCCTTATTACGTACCATCACCATAAGCGAGGAGTAAGCACTTTGGCTATGCTTGATGATTCCTGCCTCTAGCATCTCTTCAACAATCTTTTCTATCTCACTCTTTTGTATGTGTGGATACATGTAAGGCCTGATGTTCAATGGTTGGCTCCCTGGGACTAACTATATGTCATGATCATGATCCCTCTTAGGAGAAAGTCCTTTAGTCATATCTCCAAGAACAACTGAGTGACGATCAATTATAGCTTGCAAATCTAGATGAGTAGGAGTATTATATTGAGAGACTTCTAATGAACATAGTTGGGCCACAAATCCATCCACTCCTTTCTTAAGCAACTTTTGCATTTGATGAGAGCTTTCCATTTTGAGATATTTTTCCTTCAACCCCCTTAGCTCTACTAGCCTTCAATTGATTGAAATCTCATGAATAGTTCTTGGAAGTTCATCTCAATTGTTCCTAATGTAGTAAGCCATTGTACTCCCAAAACAATATATGCTACACCCATGGGTATCACATACATTGGGGTATCAAGTTGATAATCTCCCATGGATAATTTAATGCTATGACACTTCCCTGAACAACTAACTATACCACCATCTGCAATCAAAACTTGAAACTCTGGACCTAGATATATGAAACAATTTAGACGAGTAGCTAACTTTTTGTTGATGAAATTATGAGTACTACCTGAGTCGATCAACACTGTTACCTTCTGCTTCTTTAGGAACCCCACCACCTTGAAAGTTTGTGGAGTGCTGAAACCTGAGAGTGCATGGAAAGAAATGATTGGTTGAGAATCATGTGATTCCTCATTTGACTCCCTTTCATCTTCTAGTATGGGTTCCTCCTCTTCTTCCTCATTGGGACATTCAATATAAAACAATTTATTTTCACTACATTTATGTCCTCGACTATATTTTCTATCACAATTGAAACACAAGCCTTTTGCTCTTTTCTCCTCAAATTTTTGTGGAGTCAACTTAGTAGGTTGTGTTGAATATCCTTTCTCTCTTGTCACATTAGCCCCTTGCTTCTTAGGAATCAAATACTTCTCCTCTACCCTGCGTGCTAAGATAAAAGAATCATTTATGGAACTAGGGCTAAACATGCGTACCTCATGTTGAATGTGATCCTTGAGGCCACCCAAGAATAAGTAATTCAAGTTTTCCTTTGTAATTGTATCCACCTTTAAGGATAGATTTTGGAATTGCTAAATATAATCCTTAACTGATCCTGTTTGTTGAAGTTTAGCTAGCTAGCTGAAGAAGTTGTCTGTGACGCTTTTGCTCTATTGTGCTTGGAGTTCCTCTGTAAAAATTGACCATGAGACGGTGAGCCCCTTTTTACTTTGATGAGTGCAAAGCCAATGATACCAAATGTATTGATCTGGTTCTAGATATAAGGAAGCCATCATGACCTTTTGTCCATTTGGGATTTGGTGTACTTCAAAAAAATTCTCCATTTGGTTTATCCATGTTAGAGGATCCTTAGCATCGAACTTGCACGTATCCACCTTTGGAAATAAATTCCTAGATCCCATAGGAGTATTAAAGCTTGTGTCAGTAGTAGCTGACCTAGAATTTTCACCTTGGCCGCTCGAGAACTCCTTTCTTGATTCAGCGGGCTGTAGGTGCTTAACATGTTTCGTATGTTTGATATATCTCCTCTTACGTCACACATATCCATCTTAATTGAGGAAATGTCTTCCTTGACTTTATTGATTTCCTCATTATGAGTAATATCCTCGATTGTTTCACCATCCTTATCAGGAGTCTTCCCCAAAGTGACATTCTTTTTACCCCTTGTTGAAGGCCCCGGCATGATGGAAACCACTAATGTTGAAATAAATCACACAAATGAAACTTAAATTCTCTCAAATTTTTACTGTAATCTCCTTTATTATGTCTTCAAAAACCCAATAAAAATTAGACTCCAATTCAACAAGATGTGCAAGATATGTAGATTCCAAAAAAATAGTGTAGAAACCCTAATTCTGAAATAATTCACTTAATTCTACTCCAATTCTTTTGAAATCTAGACTGTAGCTTTTTCAATATGTTCTTCAAGAACCCTTTAAAAATCAGATTTTTTTTTTACAAAATCTAAAAGATATGCTCTTCCCAAAGCCGCCTTTAAAATTGAGAAAAACCTTGCCTCTATGGTGCCAAGATCATGCTCTGATACCACTTGTTAAGAAATAACTTGCACAATAGAAGAATATGATATGAAATATGCAGCAAATACTTGATAATAACTAAGAATAACAAGCCACTTTGAGGGGGAAAACCTCCAAATATCTCTAATGAGAACACACTTCACACTTGATGATGAAATAAGACTCACAACCTTCTATATATACCTATTTATGCCAAGGATATCACCTATATAAGACTTAGGCTGACCTAAAAAACTAAATAACAATATACTAATGATAATATGACTTAATCAAGAGTTAAGATAGCCACAAGCCAACTATTCATAACCCGATGTACAATAATATTAAGGGCGTAACATGTACAAATGTGGACCTCATTGTGGGATAGCTGATTTGGCAGGTCTCATTAGCTTTATTTTCAAATTTTTTTGTAAAACCATTGACAAAGTTGCTAGGATATCTGTGTAATTATAACTTACCCAAGAAGTACAAATATTTCTAATACCAAAGGAAAATGACCTAAGAAATAAAGTGAATCATAACTGGGGAGACTGGTATGCTTTTTTTAATTGTACAGTGATTAGGGTCTATGGGTTCAAAGGAACTCCACACTTGCTGCCATGAGTAGTTCCTAGTAGAATTACCTATTTAGACATTGTGAGGAAATTAGAAAAAATTGATGCTAAACACCTCAAAGGACACAACAAACAATAAATTATGCTCAACACCTTGTGTTTTGGAGACCTTATAGTGGTCGCAAATGAGGGGTATGATCAAATTGATACTAAATTAGTATAGTACAACCTCCCTCTAGGTAATGAAAGGGAAAATTTTGATGTAGGAGGATTTATTCACAAAGCAAGACCATCACATGGGCTATCAGGGTATGAACATTTTTTCTCAGTCAAAGATGTGATTAGAAACCATGATGAAGATTCTACCATTGATTGAATGGATACATATAATGAGATTATGCTCATAGAAGAATGGAAAAGAAAAAATGTCCTATATTCAAAGGAATTTGGTGAAATACATGATCCTCTAATAAGAATTGAGAAACTCATTCCTCATGTGAATGAATTGGTGAAGGATGTTCCCCCATTTGTTTTTGATGCACCTAATGCAACCTATCCCAGAGTATAGATTGAAGACATAGAGCCCCTAGATTACATACCTTCACAACCTACTCCTGAGGTGTGTTTCTTTGTGGATATTCATATAAGTGAAGAAGAGGAGAGTGATGAGGAGGGTGAACAAGTAACACAAATAAGTGTTCCTATAATTGCATAGTATGAGCCACCTCAAGAGCATAATATTGTAATATTTGAGGCATTAGATGAATTATCTGATGATGTTAGGATCAGGCATGGACAAAGAGTTCATTTATAATTATGATTTATTTAAATCTTCTGAATTTAAGTCATTTGTTTATCAATATAAAGGAAGGAAAATGAGATAAAATATGTAGGACATCATTCATGAACAAGAGGTTGTCGCTTTGGAAGAATTGAAAAGGAAATAGATAAAGATATGGAATCCATCACTCCTTAGAGAGGAAGAGAGCTACTTCAGGAAGCCAGAGTAATGCTTCTTGTAGACACATAAAAATGACCTAGGACTGCAAGCTCTATTTTTACCACTTTCATCCTAGTAGAATTATGACATTTAATTATGTCCTTGGTCCACATTCAACTATTGATTAAATAATTCATAATTATTTAATTAATTCATGTCCTTTTATTCATCATGATTATTAAATAAATAAATTTTATTTATTTATTAAATATGTCATTAATTGTCTAGGTCTTCCACTGATTAAATAAATTTCTAAATTTATTTAATTATCTTTATTCATTTATTCTTCGTGATTATTAAATAAATGAATCTTATTGATTTATTTAATAGGTGAATAATCCTCATAATTAAATGAATTTATTAATTTATTTAATTATTAATGATGCAGGAGCATCCAGTGGTGTAAGGGCAATATTGCATCACCCAAAAATAGTTAAATTTCAAGTTTCTCAATTTTTAGATGTTTTTACATTTTTGGATACCCTTTTCGTCATAATGAAACTCCTGATTCACTGTTTTTATTTTCTATTCCTGGGTTGAAAGATATTGTAGTTTTAGTTTCCTGGATTTGCACTTGAAAATATTCCAAGTTAGATTTGAGGCATTTAGAGTTCCCGGAACAGCCCCGAAACTTGCTGAAATTGGTGTAGCGAATTTCAAGTGCATTATTGACTTTGAGACCTTTCCAACAATTCGCGAATTAGAGTCTCAAATCAAAAGTTATGGCCCTGGGAAGTTGGCACGCTTTCTAGAAGATACAATTGCAAATGTTCTTTTGAAATTTGAACTTCAAGTTGTAATTTTTCAGCACCAAACTGCCTAAACTCAAATTTGAATGTTGTTTTGGCTCCAAACTAAAGAGGAGCTCTATTTATGGGTGGGTTTCTAATTTTTTGGTAAATTTTTGGGGACAAGCTTGCATATTGCGAAAGGGTGATTCTATAGCTTTCTGTAACTTGCATGTGTTGTAGAACTTGGGAATTTGAGATCCTCTGCATGTAAGAAGCTCCATTTTCTAAATAATAAAATTATTCTCTTATTTGTGGGTTATTTTTTAAGTCTCAAGCTACGCCCTCATCAAGTGGTATTAGAGCGGGTTTTCTTGAGCGTGTGGATAGATCGCCAATCATGAGGCAGTTCGCACTAGGACCGTGGTTGTGGGTCGAGGTCAAGAAAGATGCCTCCAACAGTGATGCCTGGTAGGCGTGATGGTGTTAGAGGTGGTCGAGGTGGCATAAATGCTGGTGGAAGAGATGCACTAGTAGCCTTCCAAAGAAAGATTGATGCATTACAAGAGTAGTTGAGAAGAGGGTTAAACTTGAGGGAGGAAAGTGAGGATGAAGGAAAGGAAGAAGGTCCAAATGTAGAAGAGGAAGAAGAAGAAATTGATCAAGACCAAATGTGGCTAATAAGGTCCATTTCAAAGATCGAGAAAATACCCAGAGCAGAAGTCCCCAGTTATTCCAAAAGTCTAAACCCAGAAGAGTTGATCAACTAGATCAACGAGCTAGAAGAATATTTTGAGTATGAGGAAATAGAGGACACAAACCAGGTTAAGTTTGCGAAAATGAAGCTGAAGGGCCATGCGAGTATTTGGTGGAAAGAGCTCTAGTTGGAAAGAAATCAAAGAGGAAAAGGAAATATCACCAGATGGGATTGCATGGTAGAGAAACTGAAGAAGCAGTTCATACTAGTGGACTACGAGTTAGCTCTGTTGAAGAAATTGCAAGGGTTGAAGCAAGGAAGCAGATCTATGAAAGAATATACTGAAGATTTTCACAAGATAATCATCAAAATGGGCCACACAGAGGCCAATAAGGAGAAGGTAGCTCAATATCTTAATGGGTTACGGCCAAACATTTAGAAGGAGTTAAGCCTATTCAGAATGACCACCATTGAGGATGTGTATTAGTTTGCTTTGAAGGTGGAAGAGAAGCTAAACAAAAGATTTGATGGCAAGAAAAAAGGACGAGGAGGTCAAAGTGGAAGGGGCAGTGGAAGACCTTCAGGAAGCCGAAATGATGATGAAAAGAAAAGTGAAGATGTGGGTACTAGCCAAAGCCAAATGAATGACAACTTCTACCACCCTTGTGATCAAAATAGTGGTGATAAAAGAGGTAGAGGATGAGGGAGATATGGACAAGGATCTGGAAGAGGTGGTTTAAAAGGAACATGTTTCCAGTGTGGTGAAGAAGGGCATCGAGCCTATGAATGTCCACAACACCAAGGAAGGGAAGACAAAAGGCCAAAATGTCATGGAAGGGTTGCGTATGCAGATGAGGAGGCCCAATCTAAAAATTTAGATGATGTTAAAAGGGGAGAAGCCCTAGTAATTAGGAGAGCCTTGGTGACTGAGGAAAAGGAACCAGAACAGAGGAAGAATCTATTTTGCACAAGATGCAAGTGTGAAGAAAATGTTGTGATGTCATTATTGATGGTGGGAGCACTGATAATCTGGTGTTAGAAGAGATGGTCACAAAGTTGAAGCTGAAGAGGGAAAGGCACCCACATCCATATCGGATTGCCTAGTTGCAAAAAGACCACAAAGTTTTGGTCAATGAGTAGTGCCTAGTAAAGTTCAAGATCGGGAGCTACCATGATAAAGTACTTTGTGATATCATCCCTATGGATGCATGTCACATGTTGTTGGGGAGGCCATGGTAGTTCGATAGGCGAGTTATACATGATGGCCATGCAAACACTTATTCCTTGACAAAGGATGGGGTTCATTACAAGTTGAAACCCCTGAAGGAGATTGAAGAAAAGGTATGCAGTAGTGCTAGAATTTGTTATGTAGATGGAAGAAATTTTTTAGAAGGTATGAAGCATGAGCATGTGTGTTATGCATTGATTCCTAGAGTGAGTAAGGAGGATAGTGAGAAGGTTCCAAAAGAAGTTTCTGGGATGTTGGATAAGTTTCAGGATATTGTTTCTGATAATGTACCTGAGGCTTTACCACCAATAAGGAAGATCAGTCATCAGATTGACTTGATTCCTGGAGCCATTTTTCCAAATAAGGAAGCTCATAGAATGACTCTAGTAGAAAATGAGGAGTTGAACAGACAAGTTCAAGAGTTGTTGAGAAGGGGTTTGATATAGGAGAGTTTGAGTCCATGTGCAATACCTGCAGTACTAGCACCAGAGAAGGATTGGGAGTTGAGGATGTGTATAGATTCTCGAGCCATAAACAAGATAACAATCAAGTACAGATTTCCCTTACCAAGGATGGATGACCTGATGGATTGTTTGAGTGGAGCTCAATACTTCACAAAGATTGATCTGAATAGTCGATATCACCATATCTAGATTCAAGAGGGAGATGAATGGAAGACTGCCTTCAAGACCAAAGAGGGCATGTACAAGTGGTTAGTCATGCCTTTTGGGCTAACCAATGCACCGAGCACATTCATGCGGCTCATGAACGAGGTACTAAAATAATTTATAGGAAGTTTTGTTATTGTTTATTTAGATGATATTTTAATTTTTAGTAAGACATTGGATGAACATCTAATGCATATTCGGAGAGCCTTTGAGAAGTTAAGAGAAAAGAAACTATTGATTAATCTAAAGAAGTGCAGTTTTGTGAAGAGGGAGTTAGTGTACTTGGGGTTTGTTGTCTCAGCAAAAGGTCTCAAGATGGACCCAAAGAAGGTGAAGGCTATTCTGGAATGGCCTACCCCAAGAACTGCTACCGAGGTGAGATCTTTCCATGGTTTGGCTAGTTTTTATAGAAAGTTCATTAGAAACTTCAATAGTATTTGTGGACCCCTGACTGAAACAATGAGAGGGGATAGAAAAGAATTCAAGTGGAGCACTGAAGTGGCAAAGATTTTTGAACTGTTGACATAGAAGGTAACAGAGCAACCTATTCTAGCCCTCCTAGATTTCAACAAGGTGTTTCAAGCGGATTGTGATGCCAGTGGTTGTGCCATTGGAGCAGTGTTGAGCCATGAAGGTAAGCCCATTGTCTATTTCAGTGAAATGTTAAATGATGCCAAGAGAAAGTATTGTGTATATGATTAGGAATTTTATGCAATAGTTCAAGCATTAAAGAAATGGAGACATTATTTGTTTCCGAAGGAATTTTTTCTATATATTGATCATCAAGCATTGCAGTACCTAAATAGTCAGGGAAAATTAGATCAGTGGCATATGAAATGTGTAGATTTTTTGTAGAGTTATACCTTTATTTTGAAACATAGGAGTGGGAATTCAAATAGGGTTGCAAATGCCATAAGTAGGAGGCATACATTGATGACAAAGATGCAGATTGAAGTGGTTGGGTTTAATGAACTTAAGACACTGTACACATAAGATCTTGATTTTGCAGAGGCTTGGAAAGCTTGCAAGGAACCTATTATAGTGGACGGGACAAGGTGGCTGGATTTCATATTCCAAGATGGCATGTTATTTAAGGGAAGTCAATTGTGTATCCTGAGGAGTTCCATCAAGGAGAACCTGATAAAGGAGAAGCATAGTGGAGGAATGGCAAGACATTTTGGTCAAGATAAGGCCATTGCCATTATCAGTGAGCATTATTATTGGCCTCAGTTGTCATAGGATGTGAAGAAGTTTGTACAAAGATGTAGGGTATGTCAGATGGCTAAAGGAGTGACCCAGAATACAGGCTTATATCAGCCCTTACCTGTACCATAAAGGCCATTAGAGGATATAAGTATGGACTTTGTTCTTGGTTTGCCAAGGACACAATGAGGGAATGATTCAATCTTTATGGTGGTTGATATGTTTTCGAAGATGGCACATTTCATTCCATGTTAGAAGACCCATGATGCAGTCCACATTGCTGACTTGTTCTTCAAAGAGGTGGTGAGGCTACATGGTCTACCAAAGAGTATTGTTTCAGATCGTGACACCAAATTTGTGGGGTACTTTTGGAGGACCTTGTGGAAGAAGCTAAAGATAGAGTTGAAGTTCAGTTCTGCACACCATCCACAAACAGATGGGAAGATAGAGGTTCTTAATAGGAGTCTGGGTAACCTACTGAGATGTTTGGTAGGAGATAAACCCAAGGGATGGTACTTGATCTTACCCCAAGAAAAATTTTCTTACAACAATTCTGTCAACAGAAGCACTAGTAGATCACCTTTCCAGATTGTGTATGGAGGCAGCCTCAGAACAACTCCAGAATTGAGGAAGACGGACCAAGAGAAGAAAATAAGTGTTGAAGCCAAAGATTTTGCAGAGCACATGAAGAATATACATGAGAAGGTATGAGAACACATTAATAAGATGAATATGCAATATAAGGCGAAGGCAGATCAGAAAAAGAGGAATAAGGAGTTTCAGACTAACGATGAAGTAATGGTCCACTTGAGGAAAGAAATGTTTTCCATGGGAACCTATAACAAATTGAAGATGAAGAAATTCGGTCCCTGTAAGATTTTGAAGAAGCATGATTCAGGGAATGCATATGAGGTAGAGTTGCCTGATGGAATCAACATTTCCCCTTTGTTCAACATTTCAAATTTGACAGAGTATCATGAAGGTGGAATGGAGGAAGCACCAGCAATAGGGCAGTATGGCATTCCAGCACCTACTTCAGAAAGGGAGGAGATCGAAGCAATCTTGGATAGTTGTGTGGGAAGGAGTACCAGAAATATGCAATATGAAGAATATCAAGTGAAATGGAGAGAAAGGCCTGTGGAAGATTCTTCCTGGCTATCTAAGGCAGTGGTTGACCAGTTGGGTTTTCCCCAACCATCTGATATGTGGTGGATCACTTCTCAAATTACCCTGGGTGTCTGATGTAGGAGCATCCAGTGGTGTAAGGGAAATCTTGCATCACCCAAAAATATTTAAATTTTAGGTTTTTCGGTTTTTAGATGTTTTTATATTTTTGGATACCCTTTTTGTCATAATGAAATTCCCAATTTATGGTTTTTATTTTCTATTTCTGGGTTGAAAGATATTGCAATTTTAGTTTCCCAGATTTACACCTGAAAATCTTTTGAGTTAGATTTGAGGCACTTAGAGTTTCTGGAACGGCCCCAAAACTTGCTGAAATCAACGTGGCATATTTCAAGCGTGTTATTGACTTCGAGACCTTTCCAACAGTTCAAACGGTTTCTGAATCAGAGTCCCAGATCAAAATTTATGGCCCCGGAAGTTGGCTCACTCTCTAGAAGATACAATTGCAAATGTTCTTTTCAAATTTTAACTTCAAGTTGTAATTTTTTGGCGCCAAGCTGCCTAAACTCAAATTTGAATGTTGTTTTGGCTCCAAACTAAAGAGGAGTTCTATTTATGGGTGGGTTTCTAATTTTTGGGTAACTTTTTGGTGACAAGCTCGCATATTGCGAAAGGGTGATTCTATAGCTTTCTGTAACTTGCATGTGTTGTAGAACTTAGGAATTTGAGATCCTCTACATGTAAGAAGCTCCATTTTCTGAATAATAAAATTATTCTCTTTTTTGTGGGTTATTTTCTAAGTCTCGGGCTGCACCCTCATCAATTAATCATATCCTCTTAATTAAATAATTATCTTTAATTATTTAATTGCCAAATTTAACATTTCCCTCATTTTAAATAAATAAATTATTTAAAATGATATCACATTCTTGATTGACAGTTCATTTTAGTAAATAATCTAAAAATTGATTATTTATTATCTCACAAAATCCATATTTTAAATTAAATTAATTCAAAATGATAATTTTCTTCTAAAAACAAGTAATTGAGCAAATTATTGTTTTTCCAAATCTACTTTTCAATTCAACTCTTATCTTATTGATTTTTCGAATCTCACAAATCAGGTAGTCTTTATCTTCTTGATTTTTGAAAATATTTATTCTTCTGAATAATTATCTCATTTATTCTCAACCACCGATTTGATCTTCTCAGATGACATCTCGAACACTCATTTAATGATTTTTCCCTAACCCTGATTAGGGATTATCACATTAAATCTTGTCCCTTGATTTTAGGTTTATGTCGAAAGTCGATCTCGTCCGTCCATTCAAAATTGCATTTTCTATAAAATGATATTTTGCTCACATTTTTAGGGGGGACATAAAATTTGTTATTTTGACGCATTAATGCTTAGAGTTATTTGGCATTTTAGAGTCATTTTGTCATAGGCATAGGCATAGTATTTATTTAAATCCTTCAAAGCTTGTGTAGGACTTAGTCTTTATTTTCAAATTGCTCACACGTTTGATTTGAGGGAAACCATCAACAAGTTAGAAGGTACTATCAAGGTGAATCATGGAAACTCCTATGAACAACAGGTATAATTGTTCTTATTTTTAGTTTTCATTGTTCTTGATAGGTTCTTTGGGTTTATTTTATATGCTTTATTGATACTTAATAATCTAACCTGAAATTAACCCTTAGATACATTGGTGAACCCAACGCATTTAATTTTTTTTTGTAGCTTCCGTACAATTTTAGTTTTCCATTTTTTTATAGGTACAAGTATGAAATGATTCATTTGAGTTTTCCCAAGCCACATTAGCTATGCTGTGATGCATTCACAAGTGAAAATGTTGGAACCGCTCAGATGCATTGCATACGAAGTTAAAAACACTATATTTGATAGATCAAGTCACATCTGATTCTTCAAATGACACATCTATATTCTTGAACCGCATCTACCTATTAGAATAGACTGCGGTAGTGCAACACATTTGTTGCATAGAGAGACACATTCACTCTACTACGATGCATTTGCCTAGAAAAATTTCTTTTCAAATTTTGCATTCAATTTTTTTTTGTTTTATGTTCTTTTTTGTTTTGCATTCTGGTTTTATTTTCTGCATTTTGCCTAGCATAGGTTTTTGTGTTACTAATCTTAGTTTGCAATGTGTGGTGGTTACATTTTGTGGGTCTAATACTAGTGGATAAGAAACTCCTAACTTGTGTTTTTGCAGGTTCGAGTGTCAAAAATTCACTTCTAAACATTGTGCTTGCATTTTTTTTTAGATTAGTACACATTTATATTTGGTGCACATAAAACAAACATGTATTTCATTTCTGATTGTGTTTCCAAATGGTAGGTGATTATTCTCTCACCTTGTGAAAACTTGGTGATTAGAAAACTAGACCCATTTTATCTGTTATACACCCTTAAGACTAAGTAATCAAAGTACCCTCTCCCCTTGTGCTTTCAGGCGATCCTGGGTGTAAGAGAAATAGTTACTGACTCTAGAACTTGGGCCTATTCTGGTGGGAAAAAGTACTCACCCTAGGATGACTCAAACTAGTAGCACCCTGAACCCGAAGGACTTCCAACTAGTATATAAATGTGGATTCTTGGGGCAATCCCAAGAATCATGTGTATGGTTTCAATGAGATGGATCTGAAAGGGGACTCTCACCGATGGACCATGCCCTACAAATGGAATACCCTTACTAAACACGTATTGTTTTAGAGGCCAACCATTTTTCAACCGTTGCTTAATATAGTGCAGGGTATAGTATCATGCCTGAAGACACTCACTACTGATCCCCTTGAGTAGAGATAGAAATTCTTTGGAAGTCACTACCCAAGAATCCGAAGTTGGTGTTCCCAAATGATGTTAATGAGCCATGGAGAGGAGCCAGTGCCACCAAACTTCTAAGCTATCCGCTCTCGAGAAGGAAAGGTGTTTAACACCAATCCGGGGTATATCAGTGGGCTATATCAAGTATACAAACCCTTGGCCTATTGGCCTATTAGGATTTTGCATGTCTCATGTACATTTGTATACACCAAAACATTGTGCTTGCCAAGTGTTTGCTAGTTACTTAAACAAAACAAACAACACCTAAACATCAGGAAACAAATCATCAACCTTTTAACAATCCAAGTTTTTTCCCACAAACATCAAGAATTTGACCTTTTGATATTCTGCACTGCATTTGAAAAAACACAATTGTTCTATCGCAATGCATTGGCCAAATTTTGCAATGCATTCAACCTTTTAAACTACATTTTCCACTCAAAACATTGCATCTTTCTATGTCACGATGCATGTGAACCTCATAGAATCACATCTGCAAAACTCAGTCTCATTTGGAAGTCCTAGAGCCGCATTCACTTAAATTGAAACACATTTGAAATACTGTGACACATCTGAGGTTTCAAACGACACATTTTCCTGTCAAAAGTAAAACCCTGATACAAAGTCAAATCTGATTCTAAACTTTGTCAACCTTTTGTCAAACACTGTTTCCAAGGGGATTCTATCAAAAACTAACCTTGAAATTGCTCAAAGTTTTTCAACCATTAGTTTGCATTCTAACCATCGGCTTCATCTTTCAAATTTTAGTTGCATACATTAGGTATTAGCTTGACCCTAGGCTTTCATCCTTGCATACTTTGGATTAGGTTAATCTCAGCACCACTTGCAATATCATTGTTTTTGAAATTAGGTTATCTTGGACTTAATCATCCTCTCTTTTTATCGGCCATTGTCCCTTTTGTGAGAGTTTCCAACTCAATAGTCTAGTTAGGAAAACTCACTAGTCATCTTGACCTTGTCATTTTGTCATTTTCAACAAGTCCTTTAGTAACCAAAATCGAAAAAAACAATTGAGCTTAGAAGTTTTTAGCTATCCTTTTCTCCAAATTGCATTCTAGTTTATACATTGCATACTTTATTCCCAAAATACAAAAATATTATTCATCCCAGTCATCATTTTGAACCTAGACCTTGCATTTATCATATTAAGTCCTTAGTAAACAATATCATCTTAGTCCTCATTCAACATTTTGGCTTTGACAACCTCGTCATCTTACATCAATAATTTCCTTAGACAAACATCATCATCACCTAGTCATCCTAGTTGACATTTTCTTTAGAAAACAGTCTTGCATTGTCATCCTTTATTGAAAATCCAAAAGAACGAAAAAAAGAAAAAAACATAGACTAGCATCATCCTTGCATTTAGTTGTCATCCTCATCATTTTCATTTGAGCAATCTCATTTTATGGTGGAAACTAGACTCCAAAGACAAAAATGACAAATGGAAAACTTGGGACAAGACTCCACTTCCAATGTCAACAATCACACGTATGACCCAAATTGGAATTTTGACAACCCATTTAGCAATTCAAATAATCAACCTCTCATGACCATACCATCCTTGTCAAATAGTTCCTTTGAATCGTTCTTATGTAAGGATGAATATGGACAAATAATTGAGGAAAATCTAGAGGTAGCAGCACAAGATCCAAAGGCAGCCTACTTTGTAGAAAAAATGGTCTTATATGACATAAATAGGTATTTGGCCATTCTTTTAAGTCAAGGAGCCAAACTACCTCAAGGATTCGAAATTGATAGCTTGAGATCGACATCTCCCGACCCTAATGTCAACAATGTGCATAACATGTCAAATAATGGTCAACCTCCAAACACCACAAGCAACACCTTTTTTGATGCTACTTCACAAAATGTCAGAATGACCATGAGCGCTACTACAAAAATTCCAAATAACTCCAATTCAATAACTACTACATCCATTAGAGAATCACAATCCATCACAGTGCCCACAATATCCACAACACTGTCACAATCGACTAGAACCACCTTTGGTTCCTCGACAGTATGGGAAATTTATTCCAATCCTCTCTTTACCACCATGGTAAATGCCATGGGGGCATCATCAAGTCATACAAATCCTCCATTAACAACTACATCTAGTACAATGAGTACACCTTCATCATATCCTCTCATTGGTATCTCACAAAATCCTTTGGGTGGAGGTAAACAATGTATCTTTATTCAAGGACAACAAAAAAATGTCAACATGTCAACCTAGTCCAATACCATCAAATCCCAAGGACAAAATACAACCATTCCCCTTATCCAAACCCAAAAAATTGGAGAAGGCAGTCAATACACACAACCTATGGCATAATTCACACATTGAAATGTTCATGGTCACCATATTCCCCAAATATCAACCCAAATGGCTGGGGGACACATCCCAACATACTCATGCCATATTCATACTCACCAACATACCCCCAATCCAAAATTTCAATACCAACAACACACAAATCACAACACATTACACATGTCACAACAACCTATCCCTCAAAAATACACCAACATCCACACACAACAAATGGGGACCTATTGCATACAAATCAATCCAACGTATGGGACCACAAATGACCCTGTAATAGATTCCTTACAAGCAAAACTGATGGGTCTAGAGAAGACCATATAAAACATACAAATATGTGGAAAAAAATCAGAAGTGTCATATGATCTATCTTTATACCCTTCAACATGAACTTATACATGCCATGATTTCCTCTGGGATATGTGTCACCTAATTTTCCAAATAAAGAGGAAAGAAAAACCCCATTGAACATGTTCGTGAATTTGCAACCAACTGTATGGACATCACCTATGAACAAAAACACTTGATGAGAATTTTTTCTTAAAGTATTATAGGTCTTGCCCTTGAATGGTTCTCCACCCAAAATGATATCCAAACATGGGATGAACTTAAACACAAATTTATAAAAAATTACGCGTACAACATTGACATCGACACCTCTATTACTAGCTTATACAATCTCATGGAAGAGGATGATGGTGAAACATTCATCCCATTCTTTCAAAAATGTAGAAGTCTAGCTAGTTGTTGCCACATCGACATACTTGAAAAGGAAAAGGTGGACATGTTCATTCAAATACTTCTAGGACCCTTAAAATATGCATAATTGCAAGTGCATTGTTGCACAACCTTCATGGACCTAGTCAAAAAAGGTGTCCAGATTGAGAAAGCCCTCATTGCAATGGGAGAGCTAAGATACGGTCCTAAAAACACAAATTCAAATCCTCCCACTGACAAAAGAAAGTACTCGGTCAAAAATAAACATGTTAACAACGATGGTGTTGTGGATGCCAAAGTTTCAAACACTATGGGTTTTGTATTGGCTCTAAAAGGGGTTCAACCGCAAAAAAAATCAACGATGACATTGACACCCCCTACCAATGTCCCCCCAAACAACCAAAGCAACCAAAATAATCAAGGAAAGTACCGTCAGATGAGACAATTCCCTAGGGGTCTCACATACACTTCTTTGGGTGAACCCATTGAGGAAGTCCTCAAGAAATTCCTTCAGAATGGTGTCATCACACTTCAAGAACCAAAACCATATGACCCAGGACAATTCAAACCAACATGGTGGGAGGATAATGCATTTTACAATTATCATTAGGTAAAAGGACATAAAACTTCTACCTGTCACCAACTGAAAAATTTGGTACAATACCTTATCGAGAATCGTATCATTGAGGTAGGAGGACCACAATTTTCCTCTAATTCAAATCATACCATTCATAAGAACCCACTGCAAGACCATGGTTCTAATAATGCTTCCACGTCAGGTCTAAAGATAAATAATAATCAAGCCAATTTCGCCTGAGCCAAGTATGAATTTTTTGGTGCAACCACTATAAAGAATATCTGAATTGATAATGAATGTGTTAATACCATCATAGTTAAGAGAACACCCCAATGCAATCCTACTACTCAAAGTGGCAAAGTTACCGTAGTTGGTCTGCATCCAATTAGGCAACCTAAGCTTACCATACTCGGTCCACCTCCTAGGTAATCACAACCCACCTCTACCACAAAGAAATTGCAACCCAAGAGTTAATTTAACCTTATTGACCAACTTGGAAAAACTCCTGCACAAATTTCTATACTCGAGCTGCCTCGCATCTCTCCCACGCATAAGGCTATACTAGATAAAACCTTGCAAGATTTGTCATTCCCTAAGGATATTGATGTCAATCAATTTGAGACCATGGTGGGATACCTCACTACACCTCACCATGTCACCTTTTATGATCAAGACTACTCTTCACCCAAGACTAACCATAACAATGCATTACACATTGAAACTTTCATCCATAAGCACAAGGTTAGAAGAGTTTTATTCAATGGCGGAGTAGGATTGAACATATGCTCCTTGAAACTAGTTAAGGCTCTAGGATTTTCAGATGCATGCATGGACCCTAGAAAGAGTATAGTGATAAAAGCATATGATGACGAACAACACTCTTCATGAGGTGTTATTTCTCTTCCTATCATAGTGGGACTAGTCATTGTGGATACAACTTGCTAGGTCCTGGATCTAGAATTACCTTACAACATCTTGCTCGTCCACCCATGGATTCATTCCTTAAAATTTGTTCCATCCACATATCACCAATGCTTAAAATTTCCATTTGATGACACTAAAATCACTATATATGGTGACCCCGACCCTTTTCAATATTGTACTAACCTAAGGGGTATTTCTATAAATCGAGTACCTATTAACTGAGAAGCACCTGACTCCTCTTCTTCTAAATAAGTTGACCCATCCACACTCACATCATCTTCCCCATCCACTCCATCCACATCTTCCACTACACCACCATCTTCCACACTTCCTAAGGCTGAGACCACTATTAAGATCTAGGACCTCGACTATGGATAATTCAAACTACATATGACATATAGCATAACAACAATACCCAAGTCTTTGAAGGTCTATGGTCAGCCATGTTTTAGAATGGAACCCAAAGAAATTTTCAAAATTCCACTAAAAACAATTTTCCTCAAATGGGGAGACATGAGTAACGAGGACCTTGCTGATATTACAAGATGGCTCTATAAGGAAATGGCAGACCTACCCCCATTACCAATTAAGAAATATGGCAAGGGATATGACATAATGAAGGATAAGGGCTATGATGGCACTAGTGGCCTAGGAAAAAATAAAACTGGACAAAGAGAGCCCATAGAACCTTTCAAAATACCAAAGTATCTTGGATTAGGGTTTGGATTGCCCGACAATGATGATTGATGTACCAATGGAATTTTGAGTGAGCGAGTGCATGCTTCAGAAAGTGTTGAGACCGCTAAGGAAACCTTCACCAAAACTGACTCCCAAGAGTGGGAATTTGGCTCTGAATGATCCTTAAGTGACTGTTGCCTCGATGATTTGTTCATCAAAGTAGGGGAGCTTACCTTTGAACAATTTTTTTTGCAAACATTTAAAATAAATCAGGCATCAAATATTCATAGTCCCATTACCATTCCCCATGACATACAAACCCCACCATCTGAATCCCATCAGTCCAACCCATCTGAGTTACCAAATGACACTGAAAACCATGACTCTAAGTCCTTCACCCCTTATTTTGCAAATGAATATGAAACAAGTGAAGGGGAATATTGGATAGAGTCTAATGTGGAATTGGATGATGAATAATTCATCTACAATATCACTGAATCAGTCTCCATGCTTTATGTATCCTCCCCTCAATTCACCAACACTGACGATGGAATTTCCCTAGCTTATCCTCAACTAATCGATTGGGACCAACAAGGCCCACTAGTCTTGGACACCTTTCAGAATGATGAGGCTATTGTAGAATTTATGGGATTACGTTAGGGAATACCCAGTGGTGATCACAAGGTAGGATTCACCATTGATCTAGATTGTGTAGCCTACTTTGGTGAGACTGCTATGTCCTCTAGTCACAAAATTAAAAATAAAAATAAAATAAAAAATGAAACATCTTTAGGTGAAAACCGAAAGGCACCTTCTGATAGAAAAAAAGTAAAAAAAATTATGTATCTATGGGTGAAAACCTCTCTAAGGCACCCAAAGATGGAGGACTAAACTTTCTTCCTGTAATTCAAGAGAAATCAACTATGCTTATAGAAGACACCATAGAAGACAACATATCAACTGCAGAAGATCCTAAAATGGTCCTCTTCACTACATCATTGACTGAAGAAGAGCGTGGAATTTCAAAAATTCTTTGCAGAACATAAATTCAACTTCTCATGGTCCTATGCTGACATGCTAGGATTAGACCCAGAATTGGTTCTGCACCATCTGCCACTATTGCCTAATGCCAAACCAATTAAACAGAAGTTACACAAAATGCATCCTCAAGTCGCTCTATTGGTCAAGGTTGAGTTGAAGAAAATTCTAGACGTTGGATTCATATGGTCTATTGATTATGTTGAATGGATATCTAACCTAGTGCAAGTAACAAAGCCAAATGGGATGACCTGCATCTACAAATATTTTAGAGACCTAAATAAGGCATGCCCAAAAGATGACTTTCCTTTACCAAATATTGATATCATAGTTGACCTCACAACAGGATATGAGATGTTGTCCCTCATGGAAGGTTTATCTAGCTATAATCAGATTCGTATTGCCCCCGAAGACTAGCATAAAACAACATTTACTTTCCCTTGGGGTACATACTATTGGAATGTCATGCCATTTGGTCTTAAAAATGTAGGCTCCACATATCTGAGGGCTATGACCATAATCTTTCATGACATGATGCATAAAATAATGGAACATTATGTAGATGACCTTTTGGATAAATCAGTAACAAGAAAGGATCATCTGATGGTGTAAGACAATTTTCAAGAGACTATAAGAATACAAAGTCTGACTGAATCCTATGAAATGTGTCTTCGGTGTAACATTAGGAAAATTCTTGGGATACATAGTTTCTTGAAGAGGCATTGAGGTCGATCTAGCAAAAGTAAAAGCCATCATAGACATGCCTCCACGTAGAGGAATCATTGAACTCAGAACCCTACAAGGTAGGGTACAATCTATTTGGTGCTTCATAGCCCAATTGGCCGATAAATGCCAACCATTCCAATATCTTTTGCAGAAAGGAATCCCCTTTGTGTGGATAGATAAATTTCAAGAAGCCTTTCAACACATAAAAGACTACTTATTGTCACTGTCAGTCCTCATGTTGCCCATTCACGAAAAACCATTGATCTTATACATCTCAGCCACTAATTTAGCACTAGGGGCATTACTAGCGCAGAATGACCACGAAGAAAAAGAAAGAGCTATATCTTACATGAGTCAAACATTGGTTAGATATGAACTGAACTACACATCTGTCTAGCCATAGTCTTTGTAGCTCAAAAGCTAAGACATTATATGTTAAGTCATCAGACACACCTAGTAGCAAAGATCAACCCCCTCAAATATTTATTAAGTAGGGCAGCATTAACAGGATGTCTAGAAAAATGGGTCATGATTATGAGTGAATATGATATTCAATATGTAGAAAGAAAGGAAATAAAAGGACAAGTCATAGTAGACCAGCTGGCAGATGCACCTTTACAAATTGATCACCTATTAGTGGCATATTTTCTAGATGAGTCGATATTCCATATAGAACCAAAGTCTCCCTATGGGCTATACTTTGATGGATCACACACTAATCATGGATCAAGGCCAGGAATCATATTCATCACCCTTCAAGGAGACTCCATTCCTAAGTCTTTCCGCATTGCTTTTCCATGCATAAATAATGTGGTGAAATATGAGGCACTAGTTATAGGACTTAGAATGGCAATAAAATGGAAAATCAGAACACATGTCTATGGGCATTCTCAATTAGTCATCGACCAAGTTAATGATGACTACGACAAAAAATATGAGAAGCTGATGCCCTACAAATGAATGGTTGACAGTTTCCAAATGTACTTTCATATGGTAACTTTTGAACAAGTTCTGAGAACACAAAACAAGATAGCAGATGCAATGGATACAATAGGCTCTCTCCTCGACATTCCAAGAAATATGCCTCAATCAGAATTCCTAATAGAACAATTGTTGGTCCTCGCCTATGACATTCTAGAGTCAGAAATGGTCTGCAAACTTGTTGGTCTTGACTCTCCCTAGTATCAATACATCCATGACTACCTTAAGTCCCAAACCCTTCCACCTAATTTCTCCAATAACCATAGGAAGTCTTTTATCTGAAAATCTAAAAGATACACCATCATCAGTGACACCCTTTGTCATCGTAGCTTTTACAACACCCTCCTTAGATGTCTCAACACTAACGAAGCATGTACAACCTTATGTGAAGTACATGAGGGTATATGCAGGTCTCATTCAAGTGGTCTTACTCTGGCCAGGAAGATAATGAGACTTGGGTACTACTGGCTGACCATTGAAAAAGATGCACTAGAATATGTCAGGACTTATTGCCAATGCTAGATTCACAGTGATTTGATCCATGCTCCAACACAAGAACTTCACCCTATCACTTCTCCTTGGCCCTTCATACAATGGGGACTCGACCTCATGGGTAAGATTCATCCTACCTCATCAAATGGCCACAAATTCATCATCACTGTCACAGAGTATTTTACAAAGTGGATCCAAGCCATCCCTTTGACATACATAACCAACAAACAAATATCCAAATTAATTCTTAACTACATCATTTGTAGGTATGGCCTTCTGCAATCCATCATCACTAACAATGGACATCCGTTTAAAAACCAAGACATTCATGATTCATGTGAGTGATTTCACATCCAACACAATTTTTCATTTCCATATTACCCACAAGGAAACGTTCAAGCGAAGGCGTCAAATAAAACCTTTGTTAAAATCCTCAAAAAGACTATCAATGATGCTGACTATGACTGGAATATTCAACTCAACCCTACTCTGTGGGCTTACCACACTAGCATTTGTATGCCTACAGGAGCCACTCCTTTCACCCTAGTCTTTGAAGCTGAGGCCATCTTGCCCATTGAGGTTGAAATTCCTTCCCTACAAGTGACCTTGAAGTGTTTAACTGATGATGAGGAGTACAGACAGCCGCACCTACATGAGCTGGAGATGTCAAAGGAAAGAAGGAAAAATTCCTTGAATCATCTTCAAGCGTATCAGAACTATCTCTTTCACATTTACAACAAGAAGATTATGGTTAGGAAATTTGACATTGGTGACTTAGTCCTCATGCAGAACCCTAAAAAACCAAGCTGACAAAGAAAAGCTAGGAAAGTTTGAACCAAACTGGTTGGGTCCTAATGTCATCGTATCTTCTTTTGGTTTTGGAGCATATGAGCTAGCTGCTCCAAATGGTGAACAACTAAAAAAGCCTATCAATAGTCTACATCTTCAAAAGTTTTACACATAACATTAGAAGATCGAGTTGAACACCTTAAAATACAAAAAAATTGAAAAATGCTAAAAAATTGTCGCCCTGATGAAAACCTAGCAAACAGGCATCTTGGTAGTACCAAAAAAAAGGAAAAATGACAAAAATAGTAAAGAGAAAGAATTTGTCCAATAGTGAAAACCTAGCAAACATGCGCTTTGGATAAGTACCATGGTGAAAACCTAGCAAACAGGCACCATGCATAGTCAATTCTTGCTCGGTCATCTACTATTACTTTATCTGCCTAGGCCTAGGATGGAATACATTTCCCATCACTATCACAACACTCACCATGAAATCATACTCTTCCTATCATGGTTGATAAATGGTTGACATCAAGTCCTCTATACTGTCCATCTGGTACCGCATGCATATGCCTTCTTCATGTCCTTTAAAATTGGCTAAGTCTTGGACCTAACTAGGGGAAACATTTTTATCATGTCACTATAGTGGATATCACACACGGTTCGGGCAACTGTAAAACATCCTAAAAAAAGAAAAAAACATTGTAAAAAGTCCTGAAAAAAGACAAAAACATTGCAATATGTCCTAAAAAAGACCAAAAACATCACAAAATGTCTTGAAGAAAGACCTAAAAAATTGCAAAATGTCTTGAAGAAACCCAAAAAAGGTCACAATGTCTAAACAACACAAACACAGAGTCATCTCTTGTTAGGTCTGTCATGTCAATCAATCAGTCTTCATCATTCGTCTGAACTACGTTGTCTCTACACATTTGCTACATAGGAAAGACTTATATTTAAGTTCCTGAGACATTAGGTCAGTCCTTTTAGGTTTGTCAAAATAAAATCATGATGCAATCTTTGGTCATGAAGACAAAGTCATTGGTCGTGTCGAACTACGAGGTCTCTGAGTGTATGAAATAGGCAAGGCCATCTATCGATGAGCCCCCAAGGCCACATTAGGTTAGTCCATTAGGGTTCATGGAATTACACTGGCACACACAGCCAAAGTATTCAAGTCAAGACAAATCATTTTACAAATGGAAAAATCCTAAAAAAGTATGGCAATCATTTATTCAAACATGACAATCACCTCACCATGTCAAAAAAATTGACATATGGTCAACACAAGCCAAACTCGGTCAACATAAGTCAATTGATCATAACCTGTCAAACTGTCAACTCTTGGTTATCTTTCAGATGTGTCCTTCTGAAGAATAGCCTCTGTCATTCATGCCTTAGGATGTGTCCTTCCTAGGTATTGTCACTGTCATTCGACATTTTGAGGGATCCTCTTGACATCTAAGGATAACTCCTCTCGACATCAGTATTTTTTAGATGTTTCCTTCTTAAGAACAAACTCTATCATTTATGCCTTAGGATGTGTCCTTTCTAGGCATCATCACCATCCCTGTCACTAGCATTTTGAGGGATCCCTTTTGACATTTAGGGATCAATCCTGTTGACATCAACATTATTCAAGATGTGTCCTTGAATTTGGCAATCTTCGACATTCGTCATCTTTGCATCGTCAAAACCTTGACACCCTAGCATCTCGACATCATCAAACTTGACATCTTGACATCAAAACAATCAGCATTCAAACACACTTGGAAAACACTTGGCACTTGTCTTTTGGCTTTTTATCATATTACTAGTTTTTCAACGAGATCCCAACAACAGGATTTAGAGAAGCAGTGATGTATCATGATGTTTGTCTTGACTTTTGACACGCATGATTACTAGTTTCTCAGCGAGGTCTTGATTTCAAGATTTAGAAAAACAACGAAATATCATGATAATGGCTCTATTTTTGTACTTTGGCAATCATGCTGCTAGTTTCTCAAGGATGTCCTGGAAACGAGATTTAGAGAAGCAACGGCGTTTCATGAATTGTCCTTGTCTTTTCTACTTGTGGTTAGTTATGACAAAAAGACTGGGAAAATCACGTTCTTAGTATGCATCATGATCATCCTTGTCTGTGATTGTTTGTCTTATGTGATGGTACAACCTTGTACACCTTGATCTATGTCATATCATGGTGTTTGTTGGCCATTACAACAATCTGCCCAATGATGATTAAGAGCAATAATATTTAAAGTCCTATACTAATTTTTTGAAGGATTTGGTCTAGGAACTAACTTGCATCTCCTTCGGTTTGGTCATCTTCTCTCATCCATCTTATGATGATATCCTATGACATACAAAAGCATAAGTGCATACATGATCATATAAACATTGCATTAGGTCCATACACACATCATCCCTAGCATTAAATCATATACACTTCATTGCATATTCCATTAACATAATCATAAACATGGCATCCATTCAAATAAATTCATTATGCATATCATCATCATCATCATCACAAAATTGACATAACATATAAATAAGCATTACATCATCATGGCATCATATCATAAGTAAGCATGATAGGACATACATGAAAAGACATATAAACAGTACCACCATCCATCATAAATCAACATCATACATAAGGCATCACATCACATATATCATAATGCATAAATAAAATAGCATCACATAACACACATGTGACCCACATCAAAACTACATCATATAACATCATCTCACAAAAATATACAATGTCACAGGATAGAGTCAATAGATATCCCAAAAATGGAGCTCGCTGGCTCAGTGGTCTATACATAATGTGTCATAACATAGAAGAAAATCTATCAAACATGCCCCTAAGAAAGACTCCCATCATCCCCTCATGGTGAAGAGTGTGGCAGATGAGGATATGTGATTGGCACTGAAATCATAGGTGGAATGGTAATGACCTCTATCTGTGAACTTGATGGAACTGTCACTGATGGCATTATCTCCATGGTAATAGGCACCTATGATGACACTGTGGCCTAACTCTACGACACTAATAGATCTATCACTGGTGGCTGCCTCTATGCCAACCTTTGCTTTGAACCAATAGAATCATGACTATGGATTGAATGATGACTCGAGGCATGCCTGTGAGAGTGGTGGGACATGTGCCCTGATGTGTGCCCTGATGAGGTCGACCCTCCTGCACTCGTGTGACTCCTCCTACTACTCCCACTCCCTGATCTATGGCCATTGCTTGTCCTCATCTGTGACTACAATAGCGTAGGCTCTCATCACTCAAGTGGCACTGCCTACTCATACAAAGTCCTGTACTACCCAAATCGAGTGCTCACCCTGGCAAGCTCATGAATCATATCCCCAGAAGGTCCTAAAAATAAGGCTTCAAAATCCACACACCACTAAGCTGACTCCTACTAATGGATCACTACCTAATTCCACTCTACTCAATCCACCTCTGGCTCTACCCATAGTGCCTTGACCTCTGCCACACTCTCATCTAACCTCCTCTAAAGATCTACCACCCTCTGGTCTGTCATGGTGTCTTGGGGCAATGTCGAGGAAAATGGTATCTCCTCCTCTCCCTCCACAACCCTCTATCTCAGGAGTCTCTCAGCCTCATCCATGGCATCATCATCATCATCATCATCATCATCCGTAGCATCCTCTCCACTGACTCCCTTGTCCTGACACACATCTACATCCACATCCTCCTCGGCCACATCCTCCTCCTGTCTGGTCTCCTCCTCTGCCATAGGCTCCTCCCATCTCTCCTCATCTTGCTCTTGCCTTGATTGCTCCTCCACATCCATTTCGGGCTCCTACTCCTATCTCAGCTACTCCTCCTCCTCTCTCTCCCCCTCCTCAGCCAATTCTGGGATAGCATCTAGTTCCACTCTAGCCACACATGGTCGCACCCTCCTGCCTTACCTCTAGCCATTTCTACTCTGTCTCTAGCCATCTCCTCCATCATTCCCATCATCTCCATCATCTCCAACTTGACCTCAGTACCTGCACCCATCTTGCCCTCCACCCTAGCCTCCATCCCTCCCCTTGTCTCTATCCCTGCCTCAATCCCTCCCCCGGCCTCTTCCTCTATCACTATCTCTACCCCCTTGCTTGACTCTCAACACATGAGGTATAATTGACCTCTTATACATAAGTGCTGGCCCATCTGGATCTGTTAGTGGCATTGGTCTATGTGCCTGCCACCATAAATCATAATCAGCTATGATCTTGGGATCTACAATCCCACCTCTCCATCCTCACTTCTAGGCTACTACCCCATCAATTTTCTGCTTGACAAAGGCTACAAGAATCGCTAGCCCCTAAGTTAACTCTCTGGAAGACCGAGCATACTCAACTGTGCCTGTAGGTACACCCTGTTGCTCTTTAAACTGTCTAAGGACACACTACAACAAATACATCTCTATAATCAACTAGCTCTGCACTGTCCTCCCAATTAGGTAACAGTATTGTCTGCAAAGGCTGAGATGGTCAACCTCATCATCCCATTGTTGGTAGTCTCTATATGGTCTTCAAATGAATGACACCATGGTATCAATCCGATGGTGCCACCAACCTGTCTCTCCCATCTATGTCTACTGTAGAGCACCGAAATAATAATAGGCATAGGGAATCCCCTTGGCTAAGTATGGTCTCTAAATGGGAGGTCAAAATATCCTTATATGCTCCCAAGCGCAGATCATCAGAAGTGTGGTGCCACATGAAATTCTCTTTACCCTCCAATAGGCAACCTCGCGAAGCTAGTGGTAGAGCGTGCCTAAAAAATAGGGCCCCCATGCATATACTATCCTGTCTTGCCTCATCCCCACTATCACATCTCCCCAACCAATGGTAAACCCATGTCTGTGATGGTCAGGAATCAGTATCCTACCGATAAATGTTGCCAAGAATGCATCAAACAGAGCATAATGCTCCACCATAAACTCCCAATGGATCTCATAGCCCTGGATGCTGATTCCTGCTCCCTCATCCTGATAGTACATTGTAAAAGTCTGATGGCCATGATGAGGGTCATAAATGATCTGCTCTCCTCAGATCAGCAGGCGTAGAACACAGTAAACATCCTCAAGTGCAACTATCACCTCTCCCATCGGTAGGTGGAAGGAGCATGTCTCAAAATGCCATCGCTCACATAACACAGTCAATAGTCCCCTATTTTCTCAAATAACAGGCATATAGGCAACATAAAATAAACCTAGTTGCATCAATCGTCATCACTCTCATGGAGTCAACTTATTAGCAAACTAAAAAGTCGACGGTTTTCTCTCTCACGTGTATATGGGGGCTAGTTGTCTCTGCACAAAGCCAAACATGTCAGTACCTTCTAAACAATTTTCAATATCATAAAAAAGAATTTCAAATTTGAAAAGCATCAAAATCAGCGCTTGTCAAAGTCAAAGTCAAATGTGTCGCATTGACTGCACTTGATTCACGAAACAACATTTACATCATTCTGTACTTCAAATGTGGCGCAACATGTCGATTGCATCATTCTATTGCTCAATTGTGTCACATCAGAGCACTTGTGTCATGATTTATGACACATGTGTCGCTTCTTTCAAATGCGTTGCTCAAACAGGTGATTGCATCACACAATGATACATGCGGCATTCTAACTGTTGATTGCAGCTCGATATCATGAATGCGTCACACTTTTTAGCAAATGTGTTACATATCCTTGGCATCCCCTAAAATATCCTTACACTTTTGTCACGACACATCAAATGTGTCAAATGTGAAGTCAAATGTGGCTTGCGCACACACATATGTGTCGCAACACATTAGTTGTTCACCCTAAAACCCTAGTTTTGACATGCAAAACAAAAAAATGACATAGTGGGTTAGGGTTACATAACGCTAGCTCTAAGCCCTCTAGCCACTTGTAGGTCCGCACGATCTCACTGCAATGCTCGGTCACTAGAATCACCATCCTTGTAGAAGTCCTCTTCACTCTAAGCTCTCGAATTTGCCAAAGTAAATAGTGAAAATGAATTGACTTTTACCCCTTTGTCAACCTATTTATAAAGTCAAAATGACATTTGTCAATTAGGTTATTATTGGAGGATCCTTTGACCAACTTTGACCACCCCGTTGGCTACCTTAAACATGTCAAAATCTAAAATCTGTCTTCGCCATTGTTTTTCTAGTCATTAAATTGACTTATCGGGACCCTTTCCAAAAAAATTTGCCGCTAGCCCAAAATTTGAAAAATTTCCTAAGGGAACATTGATACTCTATACCTTCACTGGGGCATGACTTTGACTTTTTTTCTTTGTCACAATGTGACATGCTACATTATGACAAAGAGGGAAAAATGTAGACACATAAAATGACCTAGGCCCCAAGCTCTATTTTTACCACTTTCATCCTAGCATAATTATGACATTTAATTATGTCCTTGGTCCACATTCGACTATTGATTAAATAATTCATAATTATTTAATTAATTCATGTCCTTTATTCTTCATGATTATTAAATAAATAAATTTTATTTATTTCTTAAATACATCATTATTTGTCTAAGTCTTCCCCTGATTAAATAAATTTCTAAATTTATTTAATTATATTTATTCATTTATTCTTCCTGATTATTAAATAAATGAATCTAATTTATTTATTTAATAGGTCACTAATCCTCATAATTAAATGAATTTATTAATTTATTTAATTATTAATCATATCCTCTCAATTAAATAATTATCTTTAATTATTTAATTGCCAAATTTAACACTTCTCTCATTTTAAATAAATTAATTATTTAAAATGATATCACATTCTTGACTAACAGTTCATTTTAGTAAATAATCTGAAAATTGATTATTTATTATCTCAAAAAATTCATACTTTGAATTAATTTAATTCAAAATGGTAACTTTCTTCTAAAAATCAAGTAATTGAGCAAATTATTGATTTTCCAGATCTGCTTTTTAGTTCAACTCTTATCTTATTGATTTTTCGAATCTCACAAATTAGGTAGTCTTTATCTTCTTGATTTTTGAAAATATTTATTCTTCTGACTAATTATCTCATTTATTCTTGACCGCTGATTCGATCTTCTCAGATGACATCTCGACCACTCATTTAATGATTTTTCCCTAACCTTGATTAGGGATTATCACATTAAATCTTGTCCTCTTATTTTAGGTTTCTGTCAAAATTTGATCTCATCTGTCTATTCAAAATTGAATTTTCTATAAAATGCTATTTTTCTCACTATTTTAGGGGGGACATAAAATTCTTTATTCTAACGCATTAATGCTTAGAGTTATTTGGCATTTTAGAGTCATTTTGTCATAGGCATAGGCATAGTCTTTATTTAAATCCTTCAAAGCTTGCGTAGGACTTAGTGTTTATTTTCAAATTGCTCACACGTTCGATCTGAGGGCAACCATCAACAAGTTAGAAGGTACTATCAAGGTGAATCATGGAAACTCCTATGAACAACAGGTATAATTGTTCTTATTTTTAGTTTTCATTGTTCTTGATAGGTTATTTGGGTTTATTTTATATGCTTTATTGATACTTAATAATCTAACCTAGAATTAACCCTTAGATACACTTCTACGAGGGTGGGATATTAGTTCTACAATTATATTTGATAGCTTCAAGAAAAGAGGGGACAAAACAATGAACTTAATAGAGGAAGCAAGTGACAAAATATTTAGGATCTACGTACAACCCAGACAAGGCCACCTTACTTATTTGGTCATTGTACCCCCATGATAAAATACTAGCTATGATTAATAATCCAAAAAAAATGTTTGGACATCTCTTGGTCAAAAGATTAAGGGATACCAACCCCATGGAGACAGCAGAATTGAACATCAATGTGGTGAGATTCACCAAAGCATAGATTGAAAAAATGGTTAAAGAAGGTGACATATTGAAGAAGGAGCTAGCACATCAAAGAGAAAGATCATACTCCTCCTCCACATTAGATTTGTATTCCCCATGGCTTGAAAAAGATAAAAGAGTATAGGATGCATTGGCTGATGTAGCTTATTGGAAGAATTTCCACTTGAAATCTTAGGGGAAATGTAAAGAACTAGAGAAAGAAGTGAAAACCATCAAGTACAATACTATATCTGAAATGATCAAGGAGAGATTCAATAAAATGATGAAATGTGTTGATGGATATTGGAAACTATTCAAGTAGAAACACAAAGCAATGGTGGAGAATGAATGATTACAGGGGAGAATGATTGAAAAGAAAGAGGATTTCCTAAACAAGAAAATCTTGTAAGGACAAATATTGTAGACATATAATAGATTGGTAGGATCACAATGGATATCATAATAGGCTTAAAGAGGATCTCGACTACTTTAATTTGACTCTAACACTTTATGATGACAATGGGAATCCTCGAGAGTATGATGATTTGAAGGAAGAGCTTGTTGTGCTTCTAAATACTACATTACAAGAAATCAATGATGCGGATATTGTTTTACAAAACAGTCATAAGCAGCTCAAAAAATTGATGTATATGGAGTATAATATGAAAGAGGTGATCTCCAATGCAAACACCAATGCTAAGCATGAGTACATCTATCACCTCTATGTAATCAATTTTTTTATCAACCAAACTATAGATGTACCAAACACAATGAGACAACCATTAGGATGAGAGAGTCAGTTGATAGTATGATGAGCACCCTATCATAGAGTAGAAGCTTTGAACAAATCTTAGGTGCTCACCGGATTCTAATTGGAGATTAACGGATTGGTGCATTCACCTACAGTAGTATTTTATTTTAAATATGTTTAGTTATCAAATGACATGAATTTCTCTAATAGGTTTCTAGCTTGTTTCCTCTCATATGTATAAGAGAGATGAAGACCCAAAAAGGATCATCATCATATCATTTTTCCATTTTAGATTAGGCATTAGTAAGAAGATAGATTACACCCATCCACCCATCCATCTCATATAAAAAACTATTGTTATAATGCATATTATTCAAAGTTAAATACAATGGAGAAGGTTATGCATAATTATTGGCTTGTGCAGACACATAAAAATGACCTAGGCCTACAAGCTCTATTTTTCACCACTTTCATCCTAGCATAATTACAACATTTTTATTATGTCCTTGGTCCACTTTTGACTATTAATGAAATAATTCATAATTATTTAATTGATTCATGTCTTTTTATTCTTCTCGATTATTAAATAAATAAATTTTATTTATTTATTTAATATGTCATTAATTGTCTAATGTCTTTCCATAATTAAATAAATTTCTTAATTTATTTAATTATCCTTGTCCACCAATTCCCCCTAATTCTTTAAATAGATAAATTTTATATATTTATTTATTTAAATACACCATTAATTCTTTCATGTCTTCTTATACTTAAATGCATTCTTTAATTTATTTAATTATTGCTACCTTGACATTTACCCTATTTTAAATAAAATTATTTATCTAAAATGATCCCACTTTCTAATTTCCCTCTTTTAAGTAAAAATTCAAATTAATTATTTACTATCATGTGACCCCTCCATTTTGAATTAAATTAATTTTTAATTCAAAATAATCTTTTTCCTCCAAAAATTAAGTAATTTCTATTATTATTTGATTTTCTAGCCACCTCTTTCTCTGTGCCAATCTTATCTCTTGTCACATGCATTGTCAACCCTTGATTTTATTTTCTAAAAATCAATCATGTCCACTCATTTTAAATATTCCCTAATGTTTCCCTAACTCTAATTTTGGGATGTCACATTGAATCTTGACCATTGATTCTAGGGCATTTGTCAACTTTTAATCTTGGTCATTCACTCAAAATTGTATTTTCTACAAAATGGCAATTTTGATCTCATTTGGACATCTCATACAATCTTTTTTTAGGAAACTTCATGTCATCTTGCAACCTTATGCTCATATTTTTTCATCTCATTCTCTTGCTATCTTTTCATTTTAGGCTATTTTATTCATAATTCATAGTTTTCTAGTTGCATTTGTGAGGTCATTTAGGCTAAAATCTTTCAACATTTGCTTAGGGCTTGTTATATTCATTAGATTGCTCACATAAAATATGAGGGAAACATCATATTTTCAGCAAGTTGAGAAGGTATAATGGAGGTCATCCATGGAGAATGAAGGATTTTTGGGTGAGATCTTTCATTAGTTTTCATGTTATTTCCTTTGCACTTCATTATTACTTTGGGTTTTTGTGTTTATACATTTTAATCTACTAACCCTATAAAAATTCCCTTAGTTACATTGGTGAACCCGATGCCAAAATCAAACACTTTTTTTTCTTCTATATGATTTTTTTGTTTTGTAGGTATAGGTACAACCATGACACATTTGTCTTGTAGAGTGATGCATTCGAGGTTTCACAATGCATTTGTTGCTTAAAATGACACATACACTTTTCTGCAACACATACGACTTGTAGAACGATGTATTTGATCTACTACGACACATTTTATTTACAGGTCGACACATTTTCCTATCAAATTCCAACTTGTAGACCCAAGACACATTTTCTTTGTATGTAGATGCATTTTCCTATTAGATTCTAGCTCGCAGAACCGAGCTGCATTTGTTGTGGAAAGTGATGCATTCACTCTGCTATGACGCATTTGTCTGGTAAACTTTTGCTTTTGGATTTTTCTAGAATTTTCTTGATTTCTTTTTGCAATTTTTTATTCCTTTCTGCAATCTATTAGTTTAGGGTTTTTCTGGTTACTAATGAGCTATTGCATCATTTTGTTTTGTGTATTTCATGGGTCCAAGGTATCTCTTTAAAACTACTAACTAGTGGTTTTGTAGGTTCAATTTTCCAAGGATATCACTTTGAAATGCTTGAGTTTATTTATTTTTAGAGTAGAAAACACTTCAATTGGTGCTTTAAAAAGAACATTTTCTTTTCATTTTCTTGATTGTTCTTGAAGGTGTTGGGTGATTATGTTCTCACCTTGTGCAAACTAGGTGATCAAAAAACCATACCCATCTATTTTTGTGTTTACCTTGATTCAATAATCGAAGTATCCTCTCCCCTTGCACACTTGTGTGATCTTGGGTGTAAGAGAAATAGTTATTGACTCTAGGAATTGGAACCTCCTTGGTGGGAAAAATTACTTACCCAAAGGTGACTCAAAGCATCAATGGATCTCTTTGTCTAAGCTACCCCCGACCGGTATATAAATGTGAATCCTAAGGGAAAGCCTAAGATTATGAGTGCGGATGTGTCATACAGAAAAAGTAGGATTCTCCAAAACCCTATTGAGCATAAGCTCTTCAAGATGGAATTCGTCCTTAATGGATCTTAATCTTTTCCCCATCTATGGCTACTCGAATGGGGGTCCCAAACTAAAAAATTTTGTGTAGTAGCCAAAATCCTATTTTCTAGCACAACAATAGTCATTATGAAGGAATCTGCATTCTCACAGTTCTTTGTAGAGGTGATCAACCTAGCATGGGAGTTTTATGGGGGTTGGAAGCTTGGTTGGCCTAAGAAGTATTGCACTATAAGGGGGAGCCCATGCATCGAAGCTTCTGGATTCACATGCTATGAATAAGTGCAAGTCGGGAAACCCATTTGGAATCTAGCAAATATTGTCCTTTCCTAGCCTAGGATTGTGCTTGTCTTCATTGTGTTTGTTTCAAAAGACAAAATATCATGTTTTCCAAGTGTTTTCAGACATTCAAACAAACAAACATCACGTATAGATCTAGAAACAAATAGTCAACCTCAAACAATTCGAATTTTTGACAAAAACTACAAACAAATTAGATTTTTTGCATTTTGCACCACATTTGTTGCAACACATTCACTTAGGTGCATCACATTAGCTCTACAAAACATCACATTCACTCTAAAAAAATGCATTTTATTTGTAGAACACCACATTCACCTATCTTGAACCGCATTTTCTTTTTAGAAAACCACACTTACAATACTGAGTTGCATTTTCTTCCTATAAAACTGCATTCACTAAAACTAAGTTGCATTTGCTATACTGTGACACATTTGTGACTTGAAACTACCCATTTTCTTGAAAAAAATAATTTTTTTGTCATAGATTGAAACTTGAGACCAAACTTGTCCAATCTGTCATCCAACATCTTTTTCCAACAACTTCTAT
This sequence comes from Sequoia sempervirens, assembly GCA_007258455.2. Classification (NCBI taxonomy): domain Eukaryota; kingdom Viridiplantae; phylum Streptophyta; class Pinopsida; order Cupressales; family Cupressaceae; genus Sequoia; species Sequoia sempervirens. The sequence continues at coordinate 347,826,724 of VDFB02353493.1, read as the reverse complement.
CAAAAACTAAAAATAAATTTTCTCAAATTATTCAACCATTTTCATCTTTAGTTTTTGTTTTACCATAGGTTCATCTTTGTAAATTTGTAGTTTCATCCTTAGGCTTCATCATTTTCATTTTCAGTCATAAACTAGTCCTTAGGTCCTCATTCTATTTGCATATTTTGGAATAGGAAAACCTTACCATACTTTGCAAAATCTTGGCCTTCAAAATTAAGTTATCATTGGACTTAGTCATCATTATCTCCTTTAGTCATTTTCCTTTTGTGATAACTTTCCAACTCATAAGTCAAGTTAGGAAACCTCACTTAGTCATCTTGTCATTATCATTTGGTCCTCCAAATGAAGTCCTTTGATATTCCAAAATTGAGACGTAGATCATGCCTAGGGTGGTTGAGTAACCTTCTTCCAAATAATTTAGATCTTCGCATTTTCATACTTTAGACATTCAAGTATTCTTAGTCCTCATTTTGCATACCTTATTCCAAAAATACAAAAAAAAAAATTATTGTCATAACTTGTCATCTTAGTCTTCATTGTCCTTTGGCATTAGTCATTTCCTTTAGATAACATTGTCATATTACATCCCTTATTGTCAAAATTCCAAAAAAAACATAGTTTGCATTGTCATTCCTTATAACCAAAAATCCAAAAATATAGTGCCATCATTTAGTTGTCATTTTGATCCTTCTTAAATTGAGCAATTCCTTATATGGTTGAAACTAGGATTCAAAGAAAAAGAAGACAAATGGCTAATTTTGGACAAGCCATGTAACGCCCCGCCATGTGAACCCCAAAGGACAACAACACAATAATTACTGCACAAATTTTCTTTTTTAAAATAAACATAACATACATGTAAAACACATTAAATCAAAAGTCATAAAAATTAATTAAACAAATTCACTTACACTTACACTTACATCCCTTGGGGTACACGAGGAGACATTATGAACTTAAATCCATAAAATAGTAGTGAAGAATAAAATCCAAAGATATAATCCATAACAAAGTAAACATTAACAAATAAAACACATACATGATTAAGCATTGATAAGACACCATCCGTGTAAATACAACTTATACATGATTAACCCAACACATTGAATAACAATTGCCATGGCCATTAGTCACATAAGGTTTAACGTTACATTACAATACAATGTTCTAGAGGTACAATGATGCAAAAGTATTTCCAAACATGAATGGAAACCATACACAAGATAACATCATACAAATAAACAGATGAATACAAAGTATCATAACTGGCTCCAAGACAAATACAACTCTGGAATTGCTACAACAACACCAATCTGCACTTCTCGATCTTCGTCTGGGGACCCAATGGGGTGCTTAGCACGTTCCACCCGACCACATGGATCCGAAGAGCCACCCCCCATGCTAAGGAGTTGACAATAAGATTCCTCAACCCAGAACATCCAAAAACGGAACCACATGACTCAACATCATAAAAAAGTATCATAAAACTCAAGGATTACAATGACATAATCAACAACACCCAAGAGACAACATAATAACTTAAAGTCATAAATCCCATCACATAAATCAAGCAATGACCAGTAAACAAATAATCAAAGGATGATCATGAAACACCTCCAAATCAAACTGAATTAATAAACATAATACAATTCCAAATTGCAATTAAACAATACAATAACATCATATCACAGTATCAAAAGAGTACAAGGTCATAAGTCAAATATCAATGAGATCATACAAGACCACAAAGTACACCAAAGATGTATCAAGGCAATACTCCATAAATCAATATAAGTCCATTCAACCACAATCTAAACCAACTCACATAACATACTTCCAGAGGAACACAATAAAGTAAAAACACCTAGGCAACTAGGGAAGAGTGTCATTGCATAGTCCTACATGGGCTGTCTTGTGCTCTTCCTCCCAACTAGAGGCGCCGGTCCCATCTATGGCTGTCTTGTGCCCTTCCTCCCAACTGGAGGCGCCGGTCCATAGGATGACTCATGCGGAGCCGTAGACCTCTCGTGAAGACAAGGTCACGACCTTGAAAACCACGACATTCTCAACCTTCCATTAGCCTACATAAGCGCTAATGAAGATGAGACATCCTTTTTTTTATCTCATAATGATATTACTACCCAACCCTCCTAAGTTAATTATTAGGTTTTCACTTGATTACTAACTCACTCGTGGGTTATCATGTGCCCTTCCCCTTAAACGAGGCGCCGACCCCCACGAGGAGCCACTCTCCCTAGAGACCCAACAACATAAAAACCAAGGGTTGTAATGTCATAATTTGAACAAAGAATCACAACATACAAGCATGCGAGGCATTACCCATCTCGCTAACAAGTACAAAATCAGAGTCTCAACAATTCTTGTACAACCCTTTCAAAATTCTGATACCAAGACACTTGCCACTTCAAGGGCACATAAAAGAGAGAACATCAATTGACAATCATCTCAAGCCTCTGGAAGCCAAAAAGAATGAAAACCCACAAACAAGGGTAAAATGAAGCAACACAAGTTTTTCCCCAATAATTCCAACACAAGGATAAAATTTCCATCAAATATGAGATTAACTGAGAAAAACCACAAAAAAGAAGATTCATCAAGACCCATCCACAAATCAATCAACCCTAAAACACAAATACAATCCACATATCAACAATGGTGTCACCTCAAAAGGAAATTATAGAAGGAAATCAACCTTTAATTCACCAAAAATCACTCAACATCCAAAAGCCACCAACTAGGCATTCCACGGGAGACCTCAATTTTCTCCTCACAAGAACCCCTTAGAGTGGTACGTAAATCACCTTCATAAAAATCAGCAACATGACAACAATAATCCATTTACGTTCCCAAATAAAAACCAACCTACTCAATAACAAAACAATTACAATCTCAAGGTTCTAAATAACTATCCATGATTAGACACTCAAATTGTCATAAAGTGATCCACTAGCTAACAATCCAAATGAAATAATTAAGAATGAAAACTCAATTCAAGGAATAATTCATTTCGTTGATTCAAATTTATAAAACTACCATAATGAAGTCAAATAGAGTCTACTATAATACTTAACCATGGCCAAGGATACACAATTCCATAAAAGTTCAGTACAAACACCCATGACACGATACTCAACAATTACTTAATTAGAATATACAAATAAGAGAATAATTGTTCCTAGTAAATTTCTATAAGATGCGAGGAGTTAGATATTAAGATAATATTTATTTAATTCTTAAACTAAAAGAAATATAAAAGAATTAAAAGATAACACTAAATTAATACTATAAAATTAAATCACCAAATAAGAGAACATATAAGAAAAAGTCAATATATACTTTATATTTTAATTTTCATTAAAATAAATCTCACGTTAAAATTTTTAACCTACCTTTCCACTCTAAATTAGATACAATGATTAATAATATTCTAAAAGAACATATGTTTCTCCTTAAAGTAACAAATATGAGAATTCTATACTTCCATCCTTAATACATAATGACTAACTACATGGCAAGATTTCATACCAACAATTAATAACTTTATTTATTCAAAACAAGATCCTTTAATTATATATCACTTCAACCAATATCCAGCCTATTTATTGTAAAACAAATATATATTTAACTTCACTTTCTTATTACAAATGAGAGATCATTTATCTAGCTGGGATATAAATCTAATCCTTCACAACATAACCTTAACCTAAATAAAATTAATATCTTCAGTTAACCTACTCTAATTCATTCACTTCATTAACTAAATATCTTTCAATGTAATTTCCTTAACTACCCATATTACTAATATTACCTAAAAGCAAGATATTAATTCATTTCATAATAGCAATAAATGAATACACCCTTCATAATATTTACCTTAAACCTATTCATAAGATTCCATATTGTACATGCGTTTATTATTTCTCACTCAACTGAATACTAATATAAAAAAGTTTCAGGAGAAGTCAGCCTTTGATAAATACTTAAATCCTATATTATGCCCAATATATAAATGCTATTATAGAATGCAAAAATCATTACTATATTTTATATTATGATCACATATAGTTACATATATATATAGAACATAAATATGTTTATTTTCAAGAATTATGCATCGGAAGAACCCTAAGTCATTTCCATAAAAAGAACAACCAGAAGAAAATTAAGCGAATTAAATACAGACTAAGGACATGAAGAGGCATTCTATCTAGTGTTAAGTACAGAGACTGCGATGGAAAAGAGCAGATAGATTGAAAATGAAATAAAAGAGATCATTTAAACTTTTAAACTTCCTATTATACTCAAGCTCGCGGCTGAGGTAGGATGACAAGAAATCAGAGGGATTATTTAAATCTATACACCCTACCATGTTCAAGGGCACCACAGAGACAGGTCATCAATGAAACCAGTGAGATTATTTAAGTTACTCCACCTTTACCAATCTAAATGTTGCAGCTGTGACGGGTTGCCAATGGTTTCAGGGAGACTATTTAATTCTGTACAATGCCTCAACTCTAAATGGCGTAACAGTGACAGGTTGCCAAGTATATTAGAAAATGAATAATGGAATTTAGAAATATCGCCATCTACTTGCACTATTATCAAATCTCAAATGTTATCCGCAAGACTGAAGGGAAGAGAAAGGTGAGTTGCAAATACGTGACTTAAGAGAAGGAGAATTAATGTACAACTTTTCCTTTTTGAACTAGACGCATTTCTATTTGGTAGCGAGTTTCCAGAGACGTGCTCAGATTGCAGTTTGGGAGATAAATTTATTTTCAAGTGCTGCAACTGCAATAGATTGTCAGAAGAATCAAGCAGGTTATTCAAATCTTCAGATTTTCCTATGAGGTTCATGTGCACGGCTGAGACTAGAAGATATTCAAAAACTAACATAAAATATAGGAACAGAAGATACATAATATGATTGGTACCACCAATGGAATAGTACATATAAAATAACTCTCTAAACTTATTAAATTTCATGTAGGACATAAAATATGCAGCATGACAACCATCGAATACCAAGAAATCCTCCCTCTGCCCTTAAATGAAATTTAATAACTACACTATTAACAATTGCGAACCCATAGCAATATAATGAAGTTTTAAGAGGAGGGCAATCAAATGCAATAGAGAAAATCAATGGCCAACCTGAAACCTACGCTCATAAATGATGAGGATGAATAGAAGACCTCCACCTCATAGCCACAGATCCATCCTTCACACTGGATCTCCGAAATTAATTTAGATCGAAAAACAATATCAAAATAAAACCCATATTTTGTAATTTTCTTTCAAAAGTATTGTGCAGAGAAAGTATTCATTCTTTTTCCAAAAATCCCCCCCAGAGTTGTCTCTTCAATTCTAATTTATGAGTTTCAATGACTGAAATCTCTACCTGGAAGGTGATGAGACAAAGGAAGATAAAGCGTATACCATCTTTTCCAGCTTCTCTTTCCTTTTACTCTTCCCAAAATCTTATCACAATGCTTTATTATTATTTATTTATTTAGCATTAAATGATTCTTTTTCCATTTTTCAACTGATTTCCTTGCTTTAATCCTTATTCAATCTCGAGTTCAAAATTTTAAATATTTTATCTATGTTAATATTTAATTAAATTCACTCATTAGACAATAATTATTTTTATTAAATTCATTTACTTACAATTTCTTTCATCTTAAAATAAGAAATTTTCAATGATAATACAATCAACATTTATCATTAAATATAGCTCTTTATTTGATCCCAAACCAAATCAAGTGATCTTAAAAATTAGATTAATTTGATAAATTACATCTAGTCATAATATTAGTGATATTGTCTAACATAAAAAATCAAATTAAATAATGCAATCCCAAAATCCTCATGACATAGCAAATCACCAACCACATGCAACAAGCGAAAATGACATGGCCACCAAACAACCAACTTCCTAAATTTCAAGAATGACCAAAACAGAGAGGCATTACAAGCCACCAATAATCACATATTTTCCAATAACATGAATCAAAACATGAACCAAGACACATATTTTATCAATCCTTTCAATGAAATGAACATGCCATCTTCATCACAGAATCCCATCAAACCATTCATACAAAGAGACAAAAAAAGTGCAAGTATATGGAGAAGAATTAGAAGCTATAGTGTAAAATCCTGACATAGCCAACTTTATTGAAGATTTAGTCTTACATGACCCCCAAATATATCTAGCCATGCTTTTGGACCAAGGGGTTAAGTTACAATGTGGCTTTGACATTAACACTTTGAGACCAACATCACCCGATTATAATGTCAACAATACAAACAACAAGCCCAACACTAGTCAACCTCAAAACAATACAAGAAATTTTTTTGTTGGTGCCACCATGTAAATTTCCACAAGCACTATTAATGCTACCTCTCATGACACATCCAATCAAAACAATTCCAATTCAATCAATGTAACATCCTTTAGAGGGACACCAACTATGTCACAAGCCATGTCACAATCAATGCCAACAATGTCAACAATATCCTCACAATCAGTTGGAGCTACCTTTGGGTCCTCATCAATGGGGGCAAGATCTTCAAATCCTCTACTTGGAGCTTCATATAGTTCCATGGTGGCATAATCATTTAATCCTTTCATTGGTACTTCATTCAATCCATTTAGAGGAAGTAAACGACACATCTTTATTCAAGGACCACAACCAAATGTTAACACATTATCACAATTTAATACCAATACTTCCCAAGGGAAAAAAAAAAACATTCCCCATGGAAAATTCCAACAATTTGGACAAGGCAATCATAATACATAGCCTATGACCTCATTTGGACACCAAAATATTCATGGTCAACATGTCCCAAATTTTTTTACTCAAATGGCTGGAGGGCATATCCCTATAGATGCATCACATATACATACCCATCAACACGCCCCTAATCAAAACACATCATACATCTCACAACAACACATCCCACAACAAAACATGAACATCTCTTCAAAAAAAATGGGTACCCATGGGATACCTATCAATCCCATGTGTGATACAACAAACAATCCAATAATTGATGCCTTGATAGCTCAAGTGGCTCACTTGCAGGGGACCAGAGAGACTATGCAAATGCCCAAAAAAAATTCACACATGTCATATGACCTATGCCCATATCCTTTTGACATGAGACTATACATGCCACCATTTCCTCCTTGGTATGTGGCACAAAATTTCACCAAGTATAAGGTTAAAACAAACCCCATTAAACATGTTCGAGAATTGATGACCAACTGTATGGAAATTTCCTATTAAAATACTTACTTGATGATACGTTTCTCTAAGAGTCTTACAAGACCCACACTTGAATGGTTCTCCACTTTAAAATGGATAAAAACATGGGAAAAACTTACAAACAAATTTGTGAAAAATTATGCGTATAACATTGACATAGACACCTCCATCACTAGCTTATGCACTCTTACACAAGAAGACATTGGTGAAACTTTTATCCCATTCTTCCAAAGATAGAGAAGTATAGAAAGTCATCATATTGACATACCTAAGAAAGAAAAGGTCAACATGTTTGTTCAAACACTTCTAGGACCATTGAAATATGGATTGCAAGTTCATTGTTGCAAAACCTTTACAGACCTAGTCGAAAAGGGTGTCCAAGTTGAGACGGCTCTCATTGCTAAAGCAAAACTAAAATATGGTCCTGAAAACACAAACACAAACCCATTTGTACACAAAAATAAGTATTGGGTCAAAACTAAACATGTTACCAATGAAGGCATTGTCGATGCCAAGGCTGTAACACGATGGGTCCTGTACTTACTCTTAAAGGAGCTCATCCACAAAACAAACCAACAACAATACTGACAACCCCCACCAATGTCATTCCAAATTGATGGAATTATGCCTCAATCAATACAGGCTGAAACCTCCATTGGAGAAAAGTTGGTATGACATATGTTATGTTTGGCTGACTAGTAGATTAGTAGCATCATGTTTTATATAGGTTGTTGTGACTGAGTTTCTATCTTGCCGAATTCTTTCACTATGGAGCTATTGTTGTCACAAGGAGTGTTCGGTATGACCTCTTAGCGCTCAGGGAGATCTTTGGCCGACAGGCCATTCAATCAGATATCATATGTCAGGGAGAGTCCTAGTGGTTCGCTATGAGCTCTCATCGATAGGAAAGTCTTACCGACATTATTCACACTTGAAGTCTTCAGGATAGCTAAAGGGTTCTCACTATGATGTCCCATAGACATTGGATTGTTTCACTGATATAGGTTCAAATATTGTTAATCGGTGTAACTAGAAGGGTTTCAGAGAAATGTCTTAGCGACTGAAGGATGTCTTTCTGATAGCCTATGGCTATCAGGGTAACCCGAATGATCTCGGGAAGAAGTCCCAATGAACTATGTAAGTCTCACTAGTGATAAGGGATCTTCGATACAACTCTTGGCGATAGATGAAAACTTTGGGGTAAGTCCTATAGCTCGGTATGATGTCTTAGAAAAAGTAACATGTCTCACCGATAGTGCCTTATGCTAAAGCCTTAGAGGTAAGTCTTGGAGTTCGGTATGTTCTCTCGGCGAAAGATGTAAGTCTTGCCAACTATTCTTTGGAGCTCGATATGACTTGTGACTTCGGTATAACCTTCGGTGACTCGCTATGATCTCCTAGCGAAAGTGATAAGTCTAGGAAACTACTTGGTGTTTTTACGTAACACTGAAAGCTCGATAGGACGTCTTGGCGATAATAGTGACTCTTGGTGACATTGATATGAAGGTTATGTGGCATCGGCAAGACACTGTTAGTGTCTCACCGAGATGCCAATACAGTGAGAATTCTGTTGACAATTTGACCATCCTATGTGGAGTTTTGTGGACCAATAGGAGAAGTCGAATCTAAATAGTTAGAAGGTAGTTCATTGTGATGGTTCTGAGAGGAAGCTCGATGGACATGGAACAACAGGGATGTACTCTATGATTGCAGATTATGATCGGTTGGTTGGTTCAAAGGTTGATTCAACAAATTGTTGAGTGATTGTATCAGTGGATGAATTCTATTTTGTGGACTGTAACGTGAAGGTTCCTAAAACAAATTGTTCATGGTGAATGTTGCTATAAATAGACACTAGAAAGATAAGTCTATCATTTGTATGTAATCTCCATTACTATAATACAAAGTGATTTCTCTTGGTGTGGTGGGTTTTTCTCCCGTAAGGGTTTTCCCATGTATATTTGGTGTTGATGTGTGATTGTCAAATACTTTGTTTCTATTATTTGTTTCATAGTGCATCTTAGTTGGACTATAATTGAAAAATTTAAAAGTATATCTAGATTCTTTCTTGAGGTATTGATGTTAGGAGAATTGTTTCTGCGTCTAATTTTCCTTACAAGTGGTGTCAGAGCCTGGCCAGTTGTATTATCCCTGTGGGTACGTTGGGTTTTTTGAGTCAATTCTGTTTAGTGGGAGTCTTGTAGAGTTTGTTATTTTTTATTACAAGTTGAGATGGCTAGCATGTCTAGAAAGTTTAAAATAGAGAAATTCAATGGCAATAACTTTGAGTTGTGGAAACTCAAGATGGAGGATCTTTTAGTTGATCATGATCTTTGGATTGCTATGGCTGGAGTGAAACCTACAAGCATGAAGCAAGAAGATTGGGACCTTGCAGATAAGAAATCTAAGGGGCTAATAAGGCTCTGTTTGGCAGAATCTATGCTTCTGAATGTGCATGAAGAGAAGACTGCATCTTCCTTGTGGAAGAGACTAGCGCCTATTTATCAGGGGAAATCTTTGGTGAATAAACTGATCCTGAGGAAGAAGCTGTACTTGTTGATAATGTAGGAAGGTGGGTCTATTGCTAATCATTTGAACACATTTAATATGTTGATTGCTCAATTGACATCTGTTGGTGTGAAGACTGAAGAAGAGGATCACTGTATGCTATTGTTGTGTTCTTTGCTAGACTCATGGGATCATTTGGTGATGGATATTGGGAGTACAACATCGAATTTCAAGATGGAATATGTTGTTGCATCTTTGTTGTTAGAAGAGATGAGAAGGAAATATTTTTAGATGGCAAGCGAAGATCTTGCTATCAGAGGAAGACCGAAAGAGGAAGGCAAGAAGAAGGACAAGAAGTCCAAATCAAAATCAGAGGGGAGATCAAAGTCTCCTAGCAAGAAGTCCAAGGTGAAGTGATGGAACTGTGGGCAACCTACTCATGTTTGAAAGGATTGTAAAGAGGAGAAAAAGAAGAAGAAGGGCTCTTCTAATAATGGTTCTTCTCATAGTGATGATGACGCCTTCATTGCAGCCTTGGCTACTCAGGAATCAGATGATGTCTAGCTAATTGATTCTGGAGCATCTTTCCACATGACATCTCATAGAGAATGGTTCATGAAGTATGAAGAATACAATGGTGGAAAGGCGTACTTGGCAAGTGATTCAAATTTAGAGATTGTTGGCCGTGGAAGAGTCAGAATACAATTCCCTGATGGCAGAGTGAAGGGAATCGATAATGTAATGCATATACTAGGTCTGGCTCAGAACTTACTTTCTATAAGTATGCTGAATGATATTGGAGTACAAGTCATGTTCTCTAGAAATGGCTGCAAGATGACTAGAGGTTCAATGGTGCTGGCTAGAGGTGCTTGACTTGGTACCCTGTACAAGTTGGATGCACATGATGTTCAATGTAACAGTGTCTATGGAAAGTCACTAAAAGCTGCTCATGGAGGTAAAGAGGGAAATATCCCTAATTATATAAACTCTATGGAAGTAAAACTTCCTCTAGAGAATACTATGCTTTGGCATCATAGGTTAGGCCACATAGGAGAAAAAGGTTTAAAAACCTTGGAAAACAAAAACCTGGTTGAGGGGCTTGAAGATTGTAATCTTGAATTTGAATTTTGTGAACACTGTATATATGGAAAACAACACCGTGTTTCATTTTATTCCATTCCTCATAAATCTTTTGGTTTTCTAGATTATATTCATTCGGATGTTTTTGGTCCAGTGGATGTTCCTTCTTTGTCTAAGTCAAGATACTATGTGTTGTTCATTGATGGTTATTTAAGAAGAGCATTTGTATATTCTCTGAAAAGTAAATCAGAAGTATTTAGTTAGTTTAAAGAATTTAAAAATCTTGTTGAAAATCAGACTAGAAGAAAAATAAAATGCTTAAGGACTAATAATGATGGTGAATTATGTTTTGATGAATTTGAAAGATACTGTAAAGACCATGGAATTAAAATACACAAGACTACACCTTATACTCCACAATGAAATGGAGTTGTAGAAAGGTTCAATAGGATAGTGATAGAGAGAGCACGAAGTATGCTCAGTAGTGTTGGCTTAGAGGAGAAGTTCTGGGCTAAGGTTGTATCTACTGCATGTTACCTAATTAACTATTCTCCAAATTCTTCTATTGTTGAGAAAACACCTTTGGAACTAAGGTTTGGTAAGAAGCCCTCTCTTAGACATGTTCATGTTTTTGGCTGTGAGGCATATGCTCATGTGTTGGATGTGAAAAGATCTAAATTAGAGAACAAGGCTATCAAATGTGCTTTTATTGGCTATAGAGCTATCATAAAAGGATACAAGCTTTGGAATCCTAATACAGAGAAGGTTGTATACAACAAAAGTGTAATCTTTTGTGAGTTGAAACCTTCCACTTTGGATTTGCAATTAGAGACAAAGTCAGAAAACAATAAGGATGTAGTATTAATTCCTCCCACACCAGAGAAAGAGGAATTGAGAATTCAAAATGTACCTAAAACTGAGGAGAGCTCAAGTAGTTCTGATAGTTCTGAAGATGAAGAAGAACCTCAGCCTCAACCAGTGATGAGGTCAACCCATGAAAGAAAACAACTAGATAGGTGTGGGTTCTCTTTGATTGATTCTACTTGTGCCTATGCTTTAATTTATAGTATTGATGAGCCTAGGACTATGAAAGAGGCATTTAAAATGTCTAATTCAGATTCTTGGTTGGAAGCCATGGAAGAAGAGATGGCGTCATTAAAAAAGAATGAAACTTGGAGTCTGGTGCCCTTGCCTAAAGGCAGAAAGGTTGTTGATTGCAAATGGGTATTTAAGAAGAAAATTGGTCTGGATGGTAGTGTAGAAAAGTACAAGGTGAGATTAGTTGCAAAGGGTTATTCCTAGGTAGAGGGAATTGATTATGGGGAAATATTTTCTCCTATAGCTAAGCTGACGTCCATTAGATTTCTTTTGTCACTTGCAGCAGCATATGACTTAGAGGTCAAAAAGATGGATGTGAAGACAACATTTCTTAATGGTGATCTTGAAGAAGAAATCTATATGTCCCAACCTGAGCACTTTTCTGAGAAAGGTAAAGAAAAACTGGTATGCAAATTAAAGAAGTCTTTGTATGGGTTAAAGCAGTCACCTAGAATGTGGTACCAAAAATTTGATACTTTTGTATTTTCTTTGGGATTTGTGAGATCAAAATCTAATCACTATGTATATTATAAAGGTGAAAGTGATCAAGTACTTGTTATTTCTCTCTATGTTGATGATATGTTGTTCATAGGAAATAGTAAGCTAATGATTTCTGATCTTAAGTCTCAGTTGTCTGCTAAGTCTGAAATGAAGGATCTTGGTGTAGCAAGGTATATTATGGGGATGGACATAACTAGGGACAGGAAGAATAGAAATATTTGGCTTAGTCAGAGTAAGTATGTTAGGACTGTTCTTGAGATATTTTGTATGAATGATTGCAAATAGCTAGTGGTTCCAGTCATGCAGGGAATGAAGCTATTTGTTGAGGACTATCCAAAATCTCCTACTGAGATGGAGGACAGGACCAGTGTACCCTATGCTAGTGCAGTTGGTATTCTATTGTATGTGATGGTCTGTACAAGGCCATACATTTCCCAAGTAGTGGGAGTTCTTAGTCGATTTATGGCTAATCTAGGAAGAACGCATTGAGATGCTGTGAATAGAGTATTTAGATATTTGAAGGGTACTTAAGATTTTGCTTTGTGTTACCATGGGAATTCGGTTGAATCATAGAGGACTCTCAACATTCATAGATATGTAGATTCTGATTGGGTAGGGGACATTGATGGTAGGAGGTCCACCAGTGGATACATTTTCATGTTAAATGGTGGTGCAGTGAGCTGAATGAGCAAGCGGCAGGCTATAGTCACTTTGTCCACTAGGGAGGTTGAATACATGGCAGCTACTCATGCTTGTAAAGAAGTAGTTTCATTGAAACATTTGTGTTCTAACATTGGTTTTGATGTAGGGGAAATAATGATTTTCTATGATAGTCAGAGTGCAATTTGTCTGGCAAAGAATCCAACTTTCCATGCCAGGACGAAACATATAGACATACAGTATCACTTTGTATGAGATATGGTGGAGGATGGAAAGGTCAGTTTGAAAAAGGTTGATACTTTGGAGAATGTTGTAGATTCATTAACAAAACCAGTGAGCACAGACAAGTTCAGGTGGTGTGTTAGTTCAATGGGCCTCAGTGCCCATGATTTTCAGTAAGTTATGTTGTGCTCTAGAGGTGCCTGTATGATCTTCATCAAGTGGGAGATTATTGGAATTATGCCTCAATCAATACAAGTTGAAACCTCCATTGAAGCAAAGTCGGTATGAAATATATTATCTCTAGCTGACTAGTAGATTGGTAGCATCATGTTTTGTACAGGTCATTGTGACCGAGTTTATGTCTTGCTGAATGTTTTCACTGTGGATCTATCGCTGTGACAAGGAGTCTTTGTTATGACCTCTTAGTGCTCGAGGAGATCCTTGGCTAACAGGCCATTAAATCAGATATCAAATGTCGGGGAGAGTCCTAGTGGTTTGCTATGAGCTCTCATCGATAGGAAAGTCTCACCGACAGGATTCACACTTGAAGTCTTCAGGATAGCTAAAGGGTTCTCGCTATGATGTCCCAATGACATTGGATTGTTTCACTTACGGAGGTTCAAATATTGTTCATCGGTGTAACTGGAAGAGTTTCAGATAAATGTCTTAGTGACTGAAGGATGTCTTGTCTATAGCCTATGGCTATTGGGGTAACCCGAATGATCTTGAGAAGAATTCCCGACGAACTATGTAAGTCTCATCGATGATAAGGGATCTTTGACATAACTCTTGGTGATGGATGAACTCTTTAGGGTGAGTCCTAGAGCTCAGTATGATGTCTTAGCGAAAGTAACATGTGTCACTGATAGTGCTTTATGTTGAAGCCTTTGGGGTAAGTCTTGGAGTTTGGTATGTGCTCTCAGCAAAATATGTAAGTCTTTCCGACTATTCTTCAGAGCTTGATATGACTTGTGACTTTGGTATAACCTTTGGTGACTTGCTATGATCTCCTGGCGAAAGTGATAAGTCTGGGTGACTGCTTGGTGTTTTGGAATAACACTAAAAGCTTCATAGGATGTCTTGGCGATAATAGTGACTCTTGGCAACATCGATATGAAGGTTATGTGGCATCGGCAAGACACTGTTAGTGTCTCACCAAGATGCCAATACAGTAAAAATTATGTTGACAATTTGACCCTCCTATGTGGAGTTTCGTGGACTAATAGGAGAATCCAAATTTGAAGGGTTAGAAGGTAGTTCATTGTGACGGTTCTAAGAGGAAGCTCGACATACATGGAAAAATAGGGATATACTTTGTGATTGCAGATTGTGATTGGTAGGTTGGTTCGAAGGTTGATTCGACAAATTGTTGAGTGATTGTATCAGTGGATGAATTCTATTATGTGGACTGTAACGTGAAGGTTCTTGAAACAAATTGTTCATGGTGAATGCTATTTTAAATAGACACTAGAAAGATAAGTCTATCATTTGTATGTAATCTCCATTACTGTAATACAAAGTGACTTCTATTGGTGTGGTGGGTTTTTCTCCCATAAGGGTTTTCCCATGTATATCTAGTGTTCATGTGTGATTGTCAAATACTCTATTTCTGTTATTTGTTTCATAGTGCATCTTAGTTAGACAGTAATTGAAAAATTTAAAAGTATATCTACATTCTTTCCTAAGTTATTGACGTTAGGAGAATTTTTTCCGCATCTAATTTTCCTTACACAAATAACCAGAATGGTCAAAACAGTCAATGTCAAGGGCAACCCCTCTAGACAAGACAATTTCTAAAAGGATGAACATACACTACTTTGGGAGAACCAATTGAGGATGTCCTTAAGAAGCTCCTTCAAAATAGTCTCATCACACTAGAAGACCCTAAGACATACAAGCTAGGGAAATTCAAACCATCATTGTGGGATGACAATGCTTTATGTGATTACCCCCATGCCAAAGGGCATAAGACATCCTCTTGTTGGCAACTAAGAAATATTGTACAATACCTCACTAAAAATTGCTTAATTGAATTGGGTGGGCCACAATTTGCATCAAATATAGACCATACTATTCACAAAAACCAACTGCAAGACCATGGTTCTAATAAATCATCCACATCAAGTTCCAAGACTACTAATAATCAAGCTAATTACACTCATGTTGCATTCGATTATTCATGAGAAACCATCAACAATAATGTATGAACTAATTATGAATATGTCAATACCATCATTGTCAAAAGATCACCTAAATTTAATGCCACTACTCGAAGTGGAAAAATCACCATAGCTAGTCCTCCTCCTCAGAAACCAAAAAATAAAATACCTAGTCCATCTACAAAACAATCACAATTAGGCCTAGCAACAAAGTAGTCGCAACCTAAGAGTCAGTTTAACCTTATTGATCAACTCGAAAAAACCCCTGCACAAATATCCATGCTTGTGTTGTTGCACATTTCTCTTGTGCATAAGACTATACTTGATAAAACCTTGCAAGAGTCCTCTAGCCCTCAAGACATTGATGTCAACCAGTTTGAGGCCATGGTGGGTTACTTCACTACTGATGAGGGTGCAACCCGAGACTTAGAAAATAACCCACAAACAAGAGAATAATTTTATTATTCAGAAAATGGAGTTTCTTACATGCAGAGGATCTCAAATCCCCAAGTTCTACAACACATGCAAGTTACAGAAAGCTATGGAATCACCCTTTCACAATATGTGAGCTTGTCCCCAAAAAGTTACCCAAAAATTAGAAACCCACCCATAAATAGAGCTCCTCTTTAGTTTGGAGCCAAAACAACATTCAAATTTGAGTTTAGGCAGTTTGGCGCCAAAAATTTACAACATGAATTTCAAATTTCAAAAGAGCATTTGCAATTGTATCTTCTAGAAAGTGTGCCAACTTCCCAGGGCCACAACTTTTGATTCGGGACTCCAATTCGCAAACCATTTGAACCGTTGGAAAGGTCAAGAAGTCAACAACGCACTCAAAATCTGCTACACCAATTTTGGAAAGTTTCAAGGCTGATCCAGGAAATCTAAGTGCCTCAAATCTAACTCGAAAGATTTTCAGGTGCAAATCTGGGAAACTAAAACTGCAATATCTTTCCACCCATGAATAGAAAATAAAAACTATAAATTGGGAATTTCATTAGGATGAAAAGGGTATCCAAAAATATAAAAACATCTAAAAACTGAGAAACTTGAAATTTAACTATTTTTGGGTGATGCAAGATTGCCCTTACACCACTGGATGCTCCTGCATCAGACACCTAGGGTAATTTGAGAAGTGACCCTGTCACATCTCAAATGGTGGAGGAAAAACCCAAATGGTCAACCTCTACCTTAGGCAACTAGGATGAATCTTTAATAGGCCTCCCTTTCCATTTCACCAAATATTCTTCATACCGCCTGTTCCTGGTACTCCTTCCCACACAACTATCCAGGATTTCTTCAATCTCCTCCTTTTTTGAAGTAGGTGTTGGAATCCCACACTATCCCATCATTGGTACTTTCTCTGCGCCACCTTCATGATACTTTGTCAAATCTGAAATGTTGAACATAGTGGAAATGTTGAATCCATCTAGCAACTCTACCTCATATGCATTCCCCGAATCATTCCTCTTCAAAATTTTACAGGGACTGAACTTCTTCATCTTCAATTTGTTATATGTTCCCACTGGAAACCTTTCTTTCCTCAAGTGGACCATCACTTCATCACCAATTTGAAACTCCTTCTACCTTCTCTTCTGATCTGCCTTAGCCTTATATTGCATATTCATCTTGTTAATATGTTCTCTTACCTTCTCATGTATGTCCTTGATGTGTTCTGCAAAATCTTCAGCTTCAACACTTATTTTCTTCTCTTGGTCCATCTTCCTCAATTTTGGAGTTGTTCTAGGGCTACCTCCATACACAATATGGAATGGTGATCTACCAGTGCTTCTATTGACAAATTTTTTGTAAGAAAATTCTACCTGGGGTAAGATCAAGTCCCATCCCTTGGGTTTATCTCCTACCAAACATCTCAGTGGGTTACCCAGACTCCTATTAACAACCTCTGTCTACCCATCTATTTGTGGATGGTGTGCAAAACTGAACTTCAACTCTGTCTTTAGCTTCTTACACAAGGTCCTCCAAAAGTACCCCACAAATTTGGTGTCACGATTTGAAACAATACTCTTTAGTAAACCATGTAGCCTCACCACCTCTTTGAAGAACAAGTTAGAAATGTGGACTACATCATGGGTCTTTTGACATGGAATAAAATGTGTCATCTTCGAAAACCTATCAACCAACACAAAGACTAAATCATTCCCATGTTGTGTCCTTGGAAAACCAAGAACAAAGTCCATACTTATATCCTCCCATGGCCTCTCTCGTACAGGTAAGGGCTGATATAAGTTTGTATTCTGGCTTACTCCTTTAGCCATCTGACATACCCTACAACTTTGTACAAACTTCTTCACATCTTGTGACAACTGAGGCCAATAATAATGCTCATTGATAATGGCAATGGTCTTATCCTGACCAAAATGTCCTGCCATTCCTCCACTATGCTTCTCCTTTATCAAGTTCTCCCTCATGAAACTCCTCGGGATACACAATTGACTTCCCTTAAATAACATGTCATCCTAGATTATGTAATCTAGCCACCTCATCCTATTCACTATAATAGGTTCCTTGCAAGCTTTCCAAGCTTCTACAAAATCAGAATCTTCTGCATACAGTGTCTTGAGTTCATTGAATCCAACCACTTCAATTTGCATCTTTGTCATCAATGTATGCCTCCTACTTAAGGCATCTACAACCCTATTTGACTTCCCACTCCTATGTTTCAAAACAAAGGTACAACTCTGCAAAAACTCTACCCATTTCATATGCCTCTGATTTAATTTTTCTTGACTATTTAGGTACTGCAAGGCCTGATGATCAGTATATAGAACAAATTCCTTTCACAACAAATAATGTCTCCATTTATTTAATGCTTGAACTATTGCATAAAATTCCTGATCATATACAAAATACTTTATCTTCGCATCATTTAACTTTTCACTCAAATAGGCAATGGTTTTACCTTCTTGGCTCAACACTACTCCAATGGCACAACCATTGGCATCACAATCCACCTAAAACACCTTGTTGAAATCTGGGAGGGCTAGAACAGGTTGCTCTATCACCTTCTGCTTCAATAGTTCAAAACTTTTTGCCGCTCCACTGCTCCACTTGAATTATTTTCTATCCCCTCTCACTATTTCAATCAGGGGACCACAAATACTACTGAAGTTTCTAATGAAATTTCTATAAAAACTAGCCAAACCATGGAAAGATCTCACCTCGGTAGCAGTTCTTGGGGTAGGCCATTCCAAAATAGCCTTCACCTTCTCTGGGTCCATCTTGAGACCTTCGTGAGACAACAAACCCCAAGTACACTAACTCCCTCTTCACAAAACTGCACTTCTTCAAATTAATCAATAGTTTCTCTTCTCTTAACTTCTCAAAGGCTCTCCGCATATGCATCAAATGCTCATCCAACATCTTACTAAAAATAAAAATATTATCTAAATACACAATAACAAAACTTCCCATAAATTATTTTAGTACCTTGTTCATGAGCCGCATGAATGTGCTTGGTGCATTGGTTAGCCCAAAAGGCATGACTAACCACTCGTACATGCCCTCTTTGGTCTTGAAGGTAGTCTTCCATTCATCTCCCTCTCGAATTTGGATCTGGTGATATCCGCTCTTCAACAATCTTTGTGAAGTACTGAGCTCCACTCAAATAGTCCATCAGGTCATCCATCCTTGGTAGGGGAAATCTATACTTGATTGTTATCTTGTTTATGGCTCGAGAATCTATACACATCCTCCACTCCCCATCCTTCTTTGGTGCTAATACTATAGGTACTGCACATGGACTCAAACTCTCCCATATCAAACCCTTTCTCAACAATTCTTGAACTTGTCTGTTCAACTCCGCATTTTCTGCTGGAGTCATTCTATGAGCTGCCTTATTTGGCAAACTGGCTTCAAGAATCAAGTCAATCTAATGACTGATCTTTCTTATTGGTGGTAAACCCTTAGGTACATTATGAGAAACAATATCTTGAAACTCATCCAACATCTCAAAAACTTCTTCTGGAACCTTCTCACTATCCTTCTTACTCACTTTAGGAATCAATGCATAACACACATGCTCATGCTTCATACTTTCTAAAAAAATTCTTCCATCTACATAACAAATTCTAGCACTACTGCATACCTTTTTTTCGGTCTCCTTCAAGGGTTTCAACTTGTGACGAACCCCATCCTTTGTCAAGGAGTAAGTGTTTGCATGGCCATCATGTATATCTCGCCTATCGAACTGCCATGGCCTCCCCAACAACATGTGACATGCATCCATGGGGATGATATCACAAAGTACCTCATCATGGTAGCTCCTGATCTTGAACTTTACTAGGCACTGCTCATTGACCAAAACTTTGTGGTCTTTCTACAACCAGGCAATCTGATATGAATGTGGGTGCCTTTCCCTCTTCAACTTCAACTTTGTGACCATATCTTCTGAAACCATATTATTGGTGCTCCCACCATCAATAATGACATCACAACATTTTCCTTCACACTTGCACCTTGTGCGAAACAGATTCTTCCTCTGTTATGGTTCCTTTTCCTTAGTCACTAGGGCTCTCCTAATCACTAGGGCTTCTCCCCTTTCAGCATCATCTGAATGTTCAGATTGGGCCTCCTCATGTGCATGCACAACCCTTCCATGACCTTCTGGCCTTTTTTTTGCCCTTCCTTGTTGTTGTGGAAATTCATAGGCTCGATGCCCTTCTTCACCACACTGGAAACATGTTCCTTTCAAACCACCTCTTCCAGATCCTTGTCCATATCTCCTTCATCCTCTACCTCTTTGATCACCACTATTTTGATCACGAGGGTGGTAGAAGTTATAATTCCTTTGGCTTCGGCTGGTACCCACATCTTCACTTTTCTTTTCATCATCATTTTGGCTTCCTGAAGGTCTTCCATTGCCCCTTCCACTTTGACCTCCTTGTCCTTTTTGCTTGCCATCAAATCTTTTGTTTAGCTTCTCTTCCACCTTCAGATCAAACTGATACACATCCTCAATGGTGGTCATTCTGACTAGGCTTAACTCCTCTTGAATGCTCGGTCGTAACCCATTGAGATATCAAGCTACCTTCTCCTTATTGGCCTCTGTGTGGCCCGTTTTGATGATTATCTTGTGAAAATCTTCAGTATATTCTTTCACAGATCTGCTTCCTTGCTTCAACCCTTACAATTTCTTCAATAGATCTAACTCGTAGTCCACTGGTATGAATTGCTTCTTCAGTTTCTCTACCATGCGATCTCATCTGGTGATATTTCCTTTTCCTCTTCGATTTCTTTCTAACTGGACCTCTTTCCACCAAATATTGGCATGGCCCTTCAGCTTCATTTTCATAAACTTAACCCGATCTGGGTCCTCTATTTCCTCATACTCAAAATATTCTTCTAGCTCATTGATCCAATCGATCAACTCTTCCGGGTTCAGACTTCTGGAATAACTGGGGACTTCTGCTCTGGGTCTTTTCTATATCTTCAAAATTTCTCTTATTAGCCACATTTGGTCTTGATCAATTGCTTCTTCTTCCTCTTCTACATTTGAACCTTCTTCCTTTCCTTCATCCTCACTTTCCTCCCTCAGGTTTAACCCTCTTCTCAACTAATCTTGTAACGCATCAATCTATCTCTAGAGGGCTGCTAGTGCATCTCTTCCACCAGCATTTCTATTGCCTCGACCACCTCTAGAACCACCATGCCTACCAGGCATCACTCTTGGATGCATCTTTCTTGACCTCGACCCACAACCACGGTCTTGGTGTGAACTACCTCACGATTGGCAATCTGTCCACACACTCAAGAAAACCTCGCTCTGATACTACTTGATGAGGGTGCAACCCGAGACTCAGAAAATAACCCACAAACAAGAGAATAATTTTATTATTCAGAAAATGGAGCTTCTTACATGCAAAGGATCTCAAATCCCCAAGTTCTACAACACATGCAAGTTACAGAAAGCTACAGAATCACCCTTTCACAATATGCGAGCTTGTCCCCAAAAAGTTACCCAAAAATTAGAAACCCGCCCATAAATAGAGCTCCTCTTTAGTTTGGAGCCAAAACAACATTCAAATTTTAGTTTAGGCGGTTTGGCGCAGAAAATTTACAACATGAAGTTCAAATTTCAAAAGAGCATTTGCAATTGTATCTTCTAGAAAGTGCGCCAACTTCCTGGGGCCATAACTTTTGATCCAGAACTCCGATTCGCGAACCGTTTGAACCATTGGAAAGGTCACAAAGTCAAAAATGGGCTCGAAATATGCTATGCCAATTTTAGCAAGTTTGGAGGCTGATCCAGAAACTCTAAGTGCCTAAAATCTACCTCGAAAGATTTTCAGGTGCAAATCTGGGAAACTAAAATTGCAATATCTTTCCACCTAGGAATAGAAAATAAAAACCATAAATTGGGAATTTCATTAGGATGAAAAGGGTATCCAAAAATATAAAAACATATAAAAACCAAGAAACTTGAAATTTAACTTTTTTTGGGTGATGCAAGATTGCCCTTACACCACTAGATGCTCCTGCATCAACTACCCCCCATCACATAACATTTTTAGACCAAGATTATTCATCGCCAAAGTCCAAGAATAACGATGCATTAAACATTGAAGTTTTCATCCATAAAAAAGAAGGTCAAACGAGTTTTAGTAGATGCTTGAGTAGGACAAAACATATGCTCCTTAAAATTGGTTAAGGCTCTAGGATTTTCTGATGCTTGCATAGACACAACAAAGAGCATAGTCATAAAGGCATATGATGATGAAGAACATTCCTCTCAAGGTGTTATCACTCTTCCTATCAAAGTTGGCCCAATCATTGTAGACACAACTTGCCAAGTCTTGGATCTTGAATTACCCTATAACATCTTTCTTGGCCAACCCTGGATTCATGCCCTAAAATTTGTTTCATCCACTTACCACCAAATCCTAAATTTTTCCTTTGATGACACAAAAATCACCATATATGGAGACCTCGATCCCTTTCAGTATTGCACCAATCTAAGGGGTATTTCAAAACATCAAGTTCCCATCAACCAAGAAGCTCCTAGTTCATCTTCTTCCAAATTCATCAACCCTTCCACACTCACCTCTTCATCCACATCCACTCCTTCCACATCTTTGGCCACACCATCATTCTCCTCACTTCCTAAGGTTGAATCCATTGTCATAAAGAAGGAAAAAGGCTATGATGGTACTAGTGGCCTTGGCAAGAATAAAACTAGGAGGTGAGAACCTTTAAAGCCTTCCAGAAGACCAAAACATCTTGAGTTAGGGTTAGGTACACTTGAAATTGGTGATAAAGGTACCAATGGACTTTCGAGTGAGACTATGAATGCTTTGGAAAGTGTTGAGACTATTGAGGAATACCTTACCGAAACTGAATCCCATGAATGGGAATTTGGATCCCAATGATCCTTAAGTGACTGTTGTCTTGATGAATTGTTCCTTGAACTTAGAGAACTTACCTCTCAACAAATATTTTGAAAAACATTTAAAATTGACCTAGCATCAAATAATGACAATCCTAAGATCCCAGGGAAATAGGAAAATTGGGATAGACTCTTTGGCCCAAGGAAAAATGATGAGTCTAAATAGTCTCCTAGTCCTATTAGACATAACCCTGACATATCTTACCAACCATCTGACAATGATAACCATCATTTAGACTCATCCAAATTTCCACTTGATGCTACCGACCCCAATGATAGTCCTTTTGTCCCTTATTTATACAATGAGAATGAATCAAGTGAAGGAGAATATTGGATAGAATTCTATTGGGAACAGGATGATGAAAACTACATTTTCAATGTCTATGAATCTATCTACATGCTTTATGTGTCCTCCCCACAATTCACCAATACTAATGATGGTATCTCCTTAGTCTACCTACAACTAATTGATTGGGATCAACAAGGCCTGCCAATCATGGACAAATTTCAGAATGATGAGGCCATTGTTGAGTTCATGGGACTACATGAGGGCATACCAAGTGGAAATCACAAGGCTAAATTTTCCATTGACCTAGATTATGTAGCTTAATTTGGGGAGACTGCTCTGTCCTCTAGTTACAAAATGAAAACTAAAAATGAAACAAAAAATGACACGTCTTTAGGTGAAAACCATAAGGCACCTTCTTATGATAAAAAAAGTAAAAATAAAGGATGTATCTATGGGTGAAGACCTCTCTGAGGTGCCCAAAGATGGAGGACAGAAATTTCTTCCTGTTACTCAAGAAAAATTGACAATGCTCATAGGGGACACCATGGAAGTAAACATATATATAGTAGAAGATCCTAAAATGGTCCTCTTTGTGGAATCCTTGACAGAAGAAGATAAACTTGAATTCCATAAATTATTTGCAGAGTGAAAAATAAATTTTGCATGGTCATATGTCAATATGCCTGAGTTGGATCCAAAATTGGTCTTACACTATTTTCCACTACTTCCAAATGCCAAGCCAATAAAATAAAAGTTGCATAAAATGCATACTTAGATTGCCCTATTAGTCAAAGTCAAATTCAAGAAATTTCTATATGTGGGATTCATACTGTCTATCGATTATGATGAATGGATATCCAATCTTGTATTGGTCATAGAACCAAAAGTCAGATACAGGTCTGCATAGATTTTAGAGACTTGAACAAAGCATGTCCAAAGGATGACTTTCCATTGCCAAACATAGATATCATAGTTGACCTCACAGGAGGATATGAGATGTTGTTCCTCATGGATAGTTTCTTAGGTTATAATAAGATTTGTATTACCCCTGAAGATTAGCAAAAACTAGCATTCAAATGTCCTTGGGGTACATAATGTTGGGACATCATCCCTTAATGTCTTAAGAATGCAAGCACCATGTATTAGAGAGCTATGAAAACAATATTCCATGACATGATGCACAAGATAATGGAAGATTGTGTAGATGACCTTTTGGAAAAAATATTTGACATGAAAAGACCACTTACATGTGCTAGACAAAATCTTCAATAGACTAGATGAATACAAGGTTCGCTTGAATATGAAGAAATGTGTCTTTGGTGTAACATCAAGAAAATTTTTGGGGTACAATGTTTCTCACAGAGGCATTGAAGTGGATCCTACAAAAGTGAAAGAAATATTAGACATGCCTCCTCCAAAAGAGATAAGTGAACTCAAGAAATTACAAGGTAGGTTACAATCCATCTGACCCTTCATAGCACAATTGGTAGACAAGTTCATCCATTTCAATATCTTCTGTGAAAGGATATTCCCTTTGTGTGGAGTGATAAATGTCAGGAGGCCTTTCAACAAATAAAAGATTATCTATTGTAATCACCAATTTTAATGCCACCAATCAAAGGGAAACCTTTGATTCTATAATCTCTACAAAAACTTTAACTCTGGGGACATTACTGGCATAGAATGACCATGATGAGAAGGAGAGGGCAATATACTACATCAGTCAAACACTAGTTGGATATGAGATAAATTACACAACCATTGGACGTGCTTGTCTCGCAGTCATCTTTGCTGCTCAGAATTTAAGACACTACATGTTGAATCACCATACATACCCTAGTAGCAAATATTGACCCCCTAAAATATTTTGTAAGTCACACAACATTGATAGGTTGTTTGGTAAAATGGGTCATGATCTTGAGTGAGTATGATATTCAATATGTGGAATGAAAGGCCATAAAGGGACAAGTGATAGAAGACCAACTAGCAGACACACCTATACAAAGTGATCACCCATTGGTGGAAGATTTTCCTGATGAGTCTATATTTCATATAGAATCGAAGTCACCTTGGAGACTACATTTTGATGGATCACATACCAGTCATGGCTTAGGAGGAGGAATACTATTTATCATTCAACAAGGAGGCTCCATCCCTAAGTCATTCCACATTGCTTTTCCATGTACAAATAATGTGGTGAAATATGAGGTACTTGTCGCAGGACTCAGAATGGCCATAAAATGGAAAATTAAAATACTTCATGTTTATGGAGATTCTTAGTTAGTCATTAACCAAGTCAATGATGACTTTGAAAGCAAGGACGAGAAATTAATGCCTTACAAATGAATGGTTGATAGCTTCTAGACATATTTTCACATGTTGACTTTTGAGAAAGTTCCAAGAACACAAAATAAGGTAGCAAATGCAATGGCCACAATTGGCTCTCTCCTAGACATTCCAAGTAATGTGCTACAATTTGAATTCTTGGTAGAGTAGTTGTTGGTCCCTACATATGACATACCAAAATCAGAGATGGTTTGCAAACTTGCTGGTCCCAATTCTCCATGGTATCAAGACATCAATGAATATCTTAAGTATCAAACCCTCCCCCCAAACCTATCTAATAATCAATAAAATTCCTTTATCCATAAAACCACCCAATACACCATCATCAATAACATCCTTCACCATTGTAGCTTTGACAACACCCTTCTTTCATGTCGCAACACTGATGAAGCAAGAACATCCTTATGAGAGGTACATGAGGGTTTATACAAATCCCATTTGAGTGGTCCTACTTTAGCCAAAAATATAATGATACTTGGGTATTACTAGCTGACCATTGAGAAAGATGCACTTGAATTTGTTAGAATGTGTCTCCAATGTCATATACATAGTGATCTAATTCATGCACCAACATAGGAACTTCGGCCGATTACTTCTCCTTGGCCCTTTGCACAATGGTGAATCAACCTCGTGGGAAAAATCCATCCTACCTCATCCAATGGCCACAAATTCATTATCACCACCACTGAGTATTTCACTAAGTGGATCGAAGCCATCCCCCTTACGTACATAACCAAAAAACAAATTTCAAAATTTATCCTCAACTACATCATTTGTCAGTATGGTATTCCATAGTCTATCATCACAAACAACATGCATCCTTTCAAAAATCAAGAGCTTGTGAGTTATGTGAACACTTCCATATTCAACACCATTTTTCCATGCCGTACTACCCACAAGGCAATGGTCAAGCTGAGGGGTCCAATAAGACAATAATCAAAATTCTTAAGAAGACAATCAATGATGCTGGTCGTGATTGGCACATTCAACTCATCCCTAATCTGTGGGCTTACCGCACCAACGTCCGTACACCCACAGGAGCCACACCATTTTCCCTAATATTTGGAGTTGAAGCTATCTTTCCCATGGAGGTTGAAATGTGTTCCTTACAATTCTCCCTAAAGGCTTTAATAAATGACGAGGAGTATAGATAGTCATGCTTACATGAATTGGAAATGTTAGAGGAACATCAACACAATGCCTTGAATCATTTACAAGCATATCAGAATTGGCTCTCTCATAGTTATAACAAAAGAGTAATGGTTAGAAAATTTGACATTGGTGACTTGGTCCTCATGCAAAATCCAAAGAATTAATCTGATAGAGAAAAACTTGGCAAGTTCAAATCAAATTGGTCGAGTCCTTATATTATCACATCTTTTGGTTTTGCAACATATTGACTAGCTACTCTAGAGGTGAACAAATGACAGAGCCTATAAATAGTTTACATTTTCAAAAATTCTATGCATAGCATCAGAAATCATGCCCAAAAACCTTAAAAATACAAAAAAATTGAAAAATATAAAAATCATCACCTTGATGAAAACCTGGCAAGCAAGCGTCTTGGTGACACTAATTTTTTTTTTTTTAAATGACAAAAATAGTAAAGATAAATAATTCATCCAATAGTGGAAACCTAACAAACATGCATTTTGGATAAGTACCATGGTGAAAACCTGGCAAACATGTGCCATGTGTAGTCAGTCATTGCTTTGCCATATAGGGTACATGTGCAGGATCATGATGGGCCAAAAATTGGTGATATGATGGGTATGTGTAGGGTATGTGGCTAACGAATTTTTTTTACCCAAAATTGTTGAAACAAAAAGGGTTTTTAAAGGAGATTATCAGCTTTCCACCAATATAAATTATGCTTTACTTTGAATTTAATAAATAATTATTATTCATTTTCTATTTGCATTATGACTAAAGTCCCGATTGATAGGCTAATTGAAAAACATCTATAGCTTCAAATGGTATCACATTTTTAAATTTGAAACATGCTACATTCTATTTCACATACTATAGGATTAAAAAGAATTGAATTTCATGAAGTTTTAACCAAGTTAAGGTTGTCAGACATACAAATTTTTTATATTTTTTAAAAGTTGTAATAAATTTTTTATAATTAATTATTTAATTCAAAAAAAATTATAAAAAATTATGCATCACATCCAAACATGACTCCTCTACTTATATCTAAAATATTATTAAAAAATATTATCATTTTATTGTGGTTAGGGTGGTTAGATAGACACCTTCTTCTTATTCTTTCCCTAAAATTTAAGTACTACTATATTAAAATTTGAAATTTTCACCAAAAAGATTTATTTTTTTTTTTAATAAACCTAGTAGTTTAGAAACCACACTCAATTTTCTATAGATTTTATTCTTACATATTTTTGAAATAATATAGATAACTTATTCAAATTTTTACGTCAAGTTGCCTAACTCTAATTTTTCTGAATTTTTTGGCACTTAAGGGCCTATTTTTTCCATGATGATCCTACACATACCCTCTATTGTCACTCTATCTACCTTGGCCCATAATAAAACACACTTCTATGTCATGACCATGACACTTACCATGACATTACACCCTTCCTCTTCATGGTTGACAAATGGTTGGCATCAAGTCCTGCATACCATCCATTCGTCACCCCATGTATGTCCTTTCCACATCCTACAAATTTGGATAAGTCTTAGACCTGACTAGGGGAAATTCTTTATCATCTGACTACAATAGGTATTGCACATGGTATTGTCACTCAGAAAATGTCTTGAAAAAAGACCAAAAAATTCATAAAATCTCCTGAAAATAGACCCAAAAAATCATAAAATGTCCTGAGAAAAGACCAAAAAAATCATAAAATGTCCTGAAAAAATACCTAAAAAATTATAAAATGCCCTAAAAAAAGACCTAAAAATCATAAAATGTCCTTAGAAAGACCTAAAAATCAAAAAATGTCTTGAAAAAAGACCTAAAATTTTGAAAAATGTCCTCAAGAAATCCAAAAGAATAAAAATATGGAAAAAACACAAAAACATCCAAATACTATTAAAAAATCCTAAAAACAGAGTCACATTTCATCATGCTAGTCATGTCAATCAAGTCTTTGTCATTTGTCAAACTACATTGTCTTTGCACATTTTCTACATAGGCAAGGCTCGTCTTCGAGCTACCGAGATATTAGTTCAATCCTTTTAGGTTTGTCAAAATAAAAATCATGGCTCAATCTTTGGTCATTATGAAAAAAGTCATTGGTTCTGTTGAACTATGAGGTCTCTGAGTGTATGATGTAGGCAAGGCCATCTATTGATTAGCCCCTAAGTCTGCACTAGGTCAATCCATTAGGGTTCATGATACTGCACTGGCACACATGTCAAAATTATTCAAGAAAAATAAGGCACTTCAAAACAAACTCCCAAACCAAACTTAGGCAACCATTTAATCAACATGTCAAATTCTATCAGCATGTGAAATAAAGTCAAACTTAATCAACTTCAGTCAACCTCCGTCAAAACATGTCAAATTGTCACAACCAATCAAATAGTCATCTCTTAGTTATTCTTCAAATGTGTCCTTCTAAAGGATTTCCTCTATCATTTATCTTTACCTTAGGATGTGTCCTTCCTAGGTATCATCACTATCATCTAGCATTTTGAGGGATTCTCTTGACATTTGAGGATTGATCCTCTTGACATCAAAATTATCTAGGATATGTCCTTCCTAAATTTGAAAAACTCTACAATTGACACTTTGACATTATCAAACATGACACCTTTGGCATTAGACACTGTCAAACCTGACATCTTCACATCAAAATACTTGACATCTAAACACACTTGAAAAACACTCGACATTTGTCTTAGGATCTTTTATCATGCTATTAGTTTCTCAATGAGGTCCTCGCAATAGGATTTAGAGAAGCAACAATGTATCATGATAATGGATTGGTCTTGTATTTTTTATGCAATCATGTGGCTAGTTCCTCGAGGATGTTTTGATGACAGAATTTAGAGGAGCAACAACGTTTCATGACTTTTCATTCTTGTTTTTCTTATGCTTGTGGTTGGATGTAATAAAAAGATTTGGGAAATTTTTCCCTTGCTATGAGTCATGATCATCCTTTTCTGTGATTACTTGTCTTATGTGACGGTACAACCTTGGACACCTTGATATATGTCATATCATGGTGTTTGTTGGCCATTACAATAATCCACCCAAGATGATTAAGAGAAATAATTGTTAAGTCCTATGGTAACATGTTGAAGGATTTCTCTTATCATACTAACATCTATCACCTTCTATCTTGTCATCTCTCTTCTGTTGTCTCCTGATGATATCCTATGACATACAAAAATATATTTGCATACATAATCATATAAGCATTGCATTAAGTTCATTATACATTGGCATTTGGTTACATTAAGATATGGTCACATCCATACATTAATATATCATAAAAAGACAGTAACCAGTTCATTATCTATATCATCACATTTATGATTCACATAAAGAATTGCATGTCACATTATCCATACATAGTATTATCATACATTAATGCATACATAATCATAGATGGGGCATTCATTAGAGTCAAAAAATTATGCATATAATAAAAATAATAATAATCATCATCATAACAACCATCATCCATGGCATAAGTATCATAATGAAATATAAATAAACATCACATCATCATGACATCTCATCATAAATAACCATCATAAATGCATACATGACATGGCATATAAAATACATCATCATAGGAATCATAAATACTTAAATCATATCACATGAGCATAATAGAAAATATATACTACATCACCACATAACATAAATCATTAAGGCCTCATCAAATCTACATCATATATATAATCTCAAAAATCATGTCACAAGATATCCCAAAAATAAGAGCTCGCAGGATCAATAGTCAAAATATAATGGTCATAACATAAGTGTATGAAATGTCCTATTGCAAAATAACAATAAAAATGTCTATGTAGAGCTCTCCTCATCCCCTTGCGGAGAAGATCTAGGGGATCGATGCTCTATCAAGGGAACTGATGCCATCATGCTCATTATGCCCTATGTATGGGAAGTCGAAGGACCTATCACTAGAGGTTGACTATGTACTAACCTATGATTTGAACCTATGGAACCATGGTTGTGACTCAACTTGTTCTCTAAGGAGTGCCTGTGGGAATGGTGAGACTTGTTCATTGGTGTGTGCCCTGATGAGGTGGAACCACCCACACTAATCTAGTTACGGCTACTATGGGACCTACTGTTGCTCCCTTATCTTGAACTTGTCTTGCTATATGACCAAGATAACCCAAGATACCATCTCTTACGTGGCACAACCTACTCATATAGTAGCCTATATCTCACTAACTCTGGCCATCTCTCTCGTCATGTCCCTTGATGGTCCTGAACACAACTCTGCAAACTTAATACACCATTTCATGGACTCTTGTTGTCAAATCACCGTCTGATCCCTCTCTAACCTAGAAACCTCTAGTTACATGCTTGTAGGGCCCTAACCTATGTTGTACTCTTGTTGAGCCTCCTTTGTAGATCAGCCACTCTCTGATCTACGGTTGCATCATGTGGTAGTGGTGGTCCTATAGGTGCATCATCCTCCCCATTTACCATCCACCACCTCATCTATCACATCCTCATCATCCCTAATCTCCTCCTCCTCTCCCATGTTCTCTCCTCAAACACTCCCCTCCTCCATTAGCATCACTGTCTCCATCTCTAGCAATCCCTCCTCCTACATCTCTCCCTCCTATCTCCCCTCCTCCTGACCACCCCTGAAATCAGGTGCAACATCTAGCTATCTCTATCCCTCCTATTACTCAGCCTCCACCTCTCTCTCCTCCTCCTCGGCCACCTCAGGGATTAGTACTAAGGGCACTCTCTTCACACACTACCTAACCCTCATCACCTATCTCCCACCATCTCCTCCTCTCCTCCTCCTCATGCCATCTCCACCATCATCTCCATCATATCTATCCCTCCCTCCGCCTCTGCCTCCATCCCTACCCTAGACTTTTCCTTTGTCCTTGCCTCCATCTCTACCTCCTTGCTACCTCACCATACCTGTGGTATCACTGACCTCCTATCCATTGGTTTCAGTCCATTAGGATTTTTCAAGGGGACTAGTCTATGAATCTTCCACCATAGATCAAAATCTATTGTAGTCCCTAGATATGTAGGCCCCCCTCTCCATCCCCACTATTGAGCCACTAAACTATCAATCTATTGCTCTGTGAATGCAACTAAAATTGTTGGACCCCATCTAGACTCTCGAGATGACCTGGCATACTTTGCTATACCCATGGGAACACCCTATTTCTCACTGAACTATTGTAGCACCCTTCGAGGTAGGTACATCTCAATAATGAGCTAGCTCTGAACATTCCATCCAATAAGATATTTGAAGTGTCTATAGAAACTCAAATGGTGGGCCTCATCATCCCACTACCCACAGTCCCTTTATGACCACTAGATAAATGATAACATAGTGTCAATCTGGTGGCACCACCAGCCTATCTCTTTGACTTTGGTCTACTACAATGTTCTTACATAGTAGTATATGTATGGCATACCATCTTCCAATTGTGGTCTTTGAATTGGTGGATGGAAGACAACAACGTGCTCCTACACTCAGATCATAAGTTGCATTGTCCCATAGCTGATACTCTGGGCTCCCTTGTAAGCAACCTCATGGACCTGATCATACAACGTCCCTAGCAAGCAAGGTCCATAGGAATATACAGTCCTATCTCATCTCATCCCCACTAGCACATCACCCCATCCAATAGGAATTTTGTGTCCTCATTAGTTAGGTATCAGTACTCCTGCAATCAATGTCACCAATAGGCATCAAATTGAGAGTAGTGCTCTACCACGAACTCCCAATGGAACTCATACCCCTAAATCCATAGTCTTGCACCAGTCTCATCATGATAGTGTGTTGTAAATGTCTGGTACCCATGGTTTGGATTGTACACGACCCACTCTCCTCAAATCGGCAAGCACAAGATCTGATATATGTCCTTGAGTGTCATTGTAGCATCCCCCATCGGAAAATGGAAGGAGCATGTCTCAGAGTGCCATCTCTCACAAAGCACAGTCAAAATTCCCCTATTTTCCTAGATAATGGGCATATAGGTGACATATTATAGTCCCAATCACATCAGTCATTGTTGCTCCCTATCCTGCAACTGGTCTCAAAATCCACAGGTATATGGCCTGCTCTCCCATGTATAAATGGGCATCAACTGTCTCTACACATGTCAAAACATGCATTAGCACCTTATTGAAAATCATCATTACCATTTGTCTAACTCAAAAGAATTTAAAAATATGTACTTAAACAAAGTCAGCCTTTGTCAAATTCAACGTCAAATGTGTCAT